>OX438815.1:841370-1174397 GCA_949316475.1 Hypomecis punctinalis
TTTAGAATATACATACATCGTACAACATCATGAAGCACAAATGATGAAAATTTTGAAAAATCGACCTCTTGCGGGGTAAAACGGGCCCTTTTCGTTTGCATGTAACTTTTTATTTCCTGTACCGATTGACATGAAACTTTGTAAAGATGCTTTTGATACTAAATAAAAATATGGTTCCTTAAATATCTTCCTGTTATTCTGAATTTTCCATAAAAAACTTCTTTAGGGGTCAGATAAAGGAATAATAAAGTTGGTGAAAAAGCATCGATTACAGCCAAGGAGCTGAAAGGTTACGAATGGAAACGGGTATGTAGAAAGCACACGACATGTTTTATTACTGGAACTGTTACTATCCCGGAAAATCTTCAGATTTCTTAGGGTTAGCCAAAATTAATCAGTTATAATTATAATGTAAAGCTAAGTTAAAATGGTTAAATGAATTCTAACGAAATTTGGAACGAAGCTAGATAATAACACAAATTACCACTTAGGGTACTGCTATCCCGGAAAATTTGAGTGGGTCCTTCGGGATGTCGATTTCTTAAAAAAACACTAAAAACTGTTTGAAAATCTCAATGAATTCAATTTTATGTTAAAAAAACATATACACTATGTGATTCTCGACAGTAATAAAATATATTTTTTCATCTGCCTGGGGTCAGACATCGTCTGAAAGTCTTACAAGTGTCTCGATCACTTTTTACTGGGTGAACGGTTTTGGGCGAGATTGTCACAATATCTCTCGGGAAAAATGAGTTCAGAATAATCGAAATTAAACTTCTAATGGCTGAATGAAACATGTCGAATACATATACTGGCCTTAATTAATAGTGCACTACTGAACGTAGGCCTACCCGTGAAGGGTGATTAGGCCATCGGCCATATCCATCACTCCGGCCGAGCGCGGGTTGCGGAATCTATATACGACATTGATTTTTCTCTACGGATGTACCTATACATGTTGCCTCAATGTTTTCCATCAATAAAAACCCAATAATGTGAAATTTCTAACATTGGCACATTGGCACTCATACAATTATTATTAGTATTGAATTAATTACAAAAATTCAGCAATTTATCATTCAAAAATTCACGTACTCCGTAATAAGCTTTAGATACAAGTACGAGTAAATTAAATACGCAAATACTAAGACAATGCTGTTTTCGACCAGTGTGTGTTACCATTGATAACTGATGCACAGAAATGTGGTCTTTCACTATGGGCCTTATTAGTAAGCTCCAAGTAGCCCACCAACAAGCTATGGAGAGGGCTATGCACATAGTCTCTCTGCGAGATCGAAACAGAAATTAGGAGATCTATTACCAAAGTTATCGACATAGCCCAACGGATTGGCAAGGTGGACGGACTACCTCATTAGGACCGTAAGATCACGCTGGATGCAAGCCTCTTCCAACCGGTCTTATCGGAGATCCTTTGGGGAGGCCTATGTCCGGCAGTGGACTTCTTATGACTGATGGATGGATGGAGACAATGCAGGCCAATCCGTGGGCTATTTTAGGCAAATACTTAGACAATTCAGGCTAAACCGTAGGCATTATCCTTGCAAGTAATATGACAATAGGCCCAGTTATGAAGGCTCCATCGTAAATTTTATAGCAACGTAAAAAGTGTAATCTCTATTGAACTTTAACCACGAGCTATTATTATTATAAGTAAGTGCCAAGACAACGCAACAACGCAGGCCAGACCGTGGGCTATTATCATTGCAAGTAATACAAAAACGCGGAATAACAGCAGGCAATCATAATTTTAAGGAAGTATTAAGACAACACGGGCAAGACCGCGAACTATTAGATATTATTAAAAGCAAGTGTCAAAATAATGCGGGTTGAATCGCGGGCCATTATTTTAAGTAAGTAAGGACTAAAACAACGCGGGCCAAATGGCAGGATCTTATAATTTTAACCAAGTATTAAGACAACGCGGGCGAAACCGCGGACTATTAGATATTATTTATAAGCGAGTACAAAGACAACGTAGGTGAAACCGCGAACTGTTTTCATTTTAAGCAAGTACCTATGTACTAAGACAACGCGGGCGAAGCCGTGGGTTTTAAGCTAGTCAGAGTATAAAACAACAGATTTTTACGTGATTTCTAAGTCATCCCGATACCGTCTTGTGCTAGTTGAACAAATGATGCAACTGTATATGATCTATCCGATCCATCCATACATCTATCAGCCGTAGGACGTCTACTGTTGAACATAGGCCTCCCCGACTTACAATAAGTTCGGTTGAAAATAGCTTGCATCCAGTGCGTTGCTGCTGTCCCAATTATATTGCCTACCTATCTAGTCAGTGGTCATCCTACACTGCGCTTGTCGGTACGTGGTCTTCATTCAAAAATTGTATAGCGACATTGGTCATCCGTCCTTAAAACTATGTGCCCTGCCTACTGTAATGTATCTGTACTGTTTTTGCCTTTTGAATAGTCCACTGCAGGACATAGGCCTACCCACGAAGGGTGATTGGGCCATATCCACCACGCTGGTCCAGTGCGGGTTGGTGGATTCACATACATCATCGAATGTCTTCTACGTACATATGCAGATTGCCTCACGATGTATTCCTTCACCGAAGAGCCAGTGGTGCTAAATTCCGTACATAAATTCCAAAGAACTCATTGGTACGGGACCAGGATTTGAACCCACGACCTCACGATTGTAAGGCGGTTATCACTATCTCTAAGCCACCACGGCGCTACCTGCCCACTGCTTTTTCTTTAATATGTTTGGTATTAAATTACCAATGGCCGCTTCCAACCGGACTTATTTGAAATCCATAAGAGAGATTTATATAGAGCGGTAGACATTCAAGGCTGATAATTATGAAATGAAATGAAATGAAATGAAATAATATTTATTCGACACAAAATACACAAATATTAAACATTATAAAAGCAAAATTGCAAAACAATAAAGGAGTAAAATGACAGAAATGTCGAAAAGGACTCATCTCAGCATTAATGCTGAGTATAGGTAGATACCTTACACTCAGCGCTGGTTTTCAGATGAGCCCGTTATCGAGGGTATAAACAAAATACAAATAATAAATAATCGTCGAAAAGTAGGTATGGACAAAGAGTACAAAAATTACAGAAAATACCATATCAAGAAATCAAACAAAACAACCAGTTCACATTGAAACTAATAGAAATACTTACATAATAAAATACAAAATCAAATTTACCTAAAGGTGATACAATATATTATATAACTATCCTTAACAAAAAAAACGCGTAAAAATACATTTGAAGGCGATATAATAAAATAAATACATAAAAAATATCCACATCATAAAATAAAAACTTTGTTAAAGAAAAAAACAATACCTAACAGCAAATAAGTAAGGAACAGAAGATGGCCAAAAAGAGAGAAAGCTTGGGGTCAAATAAAGGATTGATCGAACATTAACAATCCATGCTGCAGTTGTTTAGATAAAAGATAGTGTTTCAGCTTTAAACGAAAGGAGTGGAGATTATTTAGTTCCCTGATAGAGGGAGGCAGATTATTCCAGCATTTGGTTGCCGCATATCGGAAGCTTCCTCTAAAATTGACTGTATGACAAGGCGGCATAGCCAATTGCTGGGCACATGACCTACGGTAACGTTGTCTGCAGTCGGAGACCCACTTAATTTTCTCCCGTAAGTAACAAGGGTTACCGTAATTCATAACTCCAAAAAGAAGACAAGCAAGGTGTAATTTTCGTCGGGATTTCATTTTCAGTAAATAATTATTGTTCAAAAAGGGCGCGACGTGTGATCTGTGTGGAATGTGGAAACAGAATCGAGCACATGCATTCTGTACGCGCTGAACAAGACGCTGCGTTCGAGCAAGGAGCCGAGGACCGTATACAGTGTCAGCATAGTTTAATTTGGATAAAACAAGACTTACAAATTTCAATAATAATTATGATGATACGTCCAATCACATCCCAATATTTCATGCCTTCCACACTCTACAACCGCCATCATAAAGCTTTAGCTACGGAACCCACCTTTAAAACCGGGCCTAAAAACTTTTAACCCTCTCAATCCCGGGCCGCGCCGGCCGTCATCTAAATTTACATACAGAAAGGGCGGAATTACTCAAAAATGGCGCAGTAATCGACCACGAGCGCTCTACAAATACTGGAGAAGGCAGTTCCGGTGAAGGGAAGGTGAAGTAAGGTAAAAGGGGACAAATATTTTTATTGAAATGTGTATATTTTCTAAGCGTTAAGTTGTCAGTAGTTAAATGTGTTTTTATTCCGGATTTGTTTACCTGAATATCTTGTTTACATGAATACCTTGCTTATCAAAATAATATCTTGTAAGTTAACTGGATTGCGGAGTTGTAGAAAATTATCCTATTACTTGAACTAGTTGATCCTACTGTAAATGACCAATCACGTCCTGATATTGAATATTTTTATTGAAATTTGTATATTTTCTAAGCGTTAAGTTGTCAGTAGTTAAAGTTGTTTTTATTCCGGATATCTTGTTTACATGAATATCTTGTTTACATGAATATCTTGCTTATCAAAATAATATCTTGTATGTTAACTGGATTGCAGAGCGTCGTAGAAAATTATCCTATTACTTGAACTAGTTGATCCTACTGTAAATGACCAATCACGTCCTGATATTGAATATTTTTATCGAAAAGTATAATTTAATAGGCATTAAATATTAGAAAGCTAAGAATTTGATGGCAAATATCTCATAATTATCTAAATATCTTATACAGGGTTATTTCTAATCAATGAGCATCCCTTTAGGAGCTTGTTCTGTACATCAAAACTAACAACTTTTGTTCTACGACTTTTGTCAAAACTCAAAAAAATAATTAGCTGTTCCATACATTTTGTCGCGGGTGAACGATATTTTTCTATGGAACAACAATTTTTTTTTCGAGTCTTGACAAAAGTCATAGAACAAAAGTTGTTAGTTTTGATGTACAGAATAAGCCCCTGAAAGGATGCTAATTGATTAGAAATAACCCTGTATATTCAATGGATGCGGGGGGAAATTATCATACAACTTTGACTAGTCGAACTATAACATACCACATCATGACCGTGTTAGAAACATAAAACAGACAAGATAATAAGAATTATTTTACGCATAAAATCGCAACACCGTCTACCACAGTGTACAAAATTCGAATAATTTGCACGAATCGGTGTGACATCTGTGTACATTTTTGTTGATTAATTAAAAACGGATTTTAATGAGACTACCTCGAAAGTCTACTCTTTTGAACTGTTTTTTTTTTAATCGTTTCTCAATTGGCGAGAATGTCGATAAAAACACAATAAAATTATATACAGAAAAACATAGTATCTCATCCTTTTTTAAGTTAGTAAAAACAACACAATACGCTCTACTATACGCACTACAACGTACGTTAATCATAATCATAATCGATTTATTGATAACAATAGTTACAAGTCAATACATACATTATAAGAATTTCAAATTAGACACAAAAAAGGTACGAAATTGTACCTGTAATAATTATCGTAAAATTGGTCCTTATAATTTTATAAAAGTAACATTTCAAAGTAACTCATTAACAATAGTAGTCGAGAATATTTTGCAGCCACCGAAACGTTCTGTGGCACGTCACTGTGTTACTCAGTGACGGAATGGTAATAGTAGACAATAGGCTCATACATCTCATACTTACGAGTACCATTAAAATTAATATTTTGTAGCTAGCACCTTCTTGTTACACTCATGGTAACTATGCCACGTTACAGTAAAAACCCTTTTAAATTCTTAATTGCGAGTTCATAAGTCGCAGAAAATGCAATGAATAAGTTTAAAAATGTCGGCTCCACAGGATTTTAAGCGCGGGTTGAATCTCGCAACACGGATGTAAGTCAATTTAACCTCAACAACTTTGTGATACTACAGTTATAGTTGCTTTTTAGGGTACCGTGGCAAAATAAACAATCCTTTACGGCACACCATGCAGTTTAGGTCCTATTTTAGATCGTATGACATACGATTTTAACGGTTTTGTGTAGAGGTGTGCAGTTTTGCGTTTTAAGGTAGGTATATACAGTTTAAGTTGTGGAAATCCATTTTGGGATCACCCCCTGATTTCCCTAAGCCAATAAAACAGCTCGCAGCAGACAGCTACCTTCCGCGACCTACGTGGGAGTCGATAAACTGACTCCGGACCCAAGTGGGCCACTGCAGGTAAAACTAACCAAGTGGGGATTCTCGGATGCTGGGAGGGAACAGTGTCATTGCGGAGCCCTTGTGCAGAGTATGAAATACTTGTTTACGTGCCCACAGTATTTGAACCCCTATACGATGGAAGATCTTTACAAGGCTACTCCCTGTAGAGTCGCAGTGGCCAAATATTAAGAGAAACTAATTTAGTATTTTTGAACCATTGACTACCATTTACTAAAAAGAAGAAGAAGAAGTAACATAAAGTCGTACATGGTTCACGGAAAGTTCATCGGAAAAATATTCGCGATGACTATTTATCGACGTTGATAGTAACGAAAAACGGTGGATGTGATAGGTGGTAGTACAACGGTAAATTCTTGGGTTCAAACCCCGATCCCGTATGAGTTTCTTTGGAGCTTATTTACGGAATTTCACACTACTGGCTTTTTGGCGAAGGAAAATATCCAGCATACGTCCGTAGAAGAAATTCTATGTCATATGTGAATCTACTAAGCGGCACTGGGCCATCGTGGTGTATATGGTCCAATCACCCTTCGTGGGTAGTTCTACGTCCTACAGTTGACTATTAAAAAAGGCTGGTACAGGTTGATGGTACGTTGTAGTGGGCGTAGTCATTTAGTCAAGCGTACCGTGTTGTTTTCAGTGCCAGATACTTCCCTAGCACTGCCGTGGTACAGTACGCCATAGTGGCCAAACACCATTAAACTTAACCCAATGAAAAAGTTCAATCTGGACTTCCTATTTTGTGGTCTGTACAAAATTAAATCAATCTTTACTTATTGGTATTATTCTTGTGTTCTAAGCAAACATTTCTGAGGGATTTTCTCTACTAGAATCAAACGTTTCTCCACTCAGAGGATTACGAGTTTGGCTTGCGAGGTACATTTGGCTCCAATACATCATGGTGATATTATGTAAATGCCACTAATCAGGATAAAAGCATTCATTGATGTTACGATTTGATTGAACCCATTGCCCGACTACGACTAAAGCAGATTATTGTTGTAAATGTTTCGTCCAGATATTAATATTGAAACCATAAATCGTCATTAGACTTACAATCCTTAGTCGAAACGTCTATAGTTGTCGTAGTAATATTGGATATCTTTTGGTTGGACTCATTTGGTTGGGTCCAACGATATCAGAGCGTGTACAAAGGCTTTAGGGCTTGGGCCGAATTAGGAATTAAAGTAAACAAATCCTTGCCTAAATTCTGACAAATTTTAGCCTAGACTTTCGTAAAAGGGTATATTTAACTTTTAAACATGGAAAGTGATACAGAGGTGGTCTAGACTTTACTCATTGTGTGATAATTTTAGAACCCTAAATTAGTTTTTTCACTGCTTTACATATTATTATTTTATTAAATGTACCGAGAACTCAAGAAATCAGCTCCAAAGGCAAGATGAATAGAACAAGACCGATGTCACTGAGAATAGGCACATATTTCGTAAAACAGATGGTCTTTGGTTCCAAAAATTTCACGAATGGAGACCACGTACCGGCAATCGAAGTGTAGGATGTCCACCGACTAGGTGAATTGACCGAGATTATTGGGAGTTGATTAAGTACAGCTACAGCTGATGGGTGGGCGACACATAAACATTAAAATTAAATGAAAATCACTATAAATGAGTATGTTGTCTTTTATATAGTAAATAAATAGCAAAATATTTATAAGGATATCTGTAGGATGAAGAATTTCTCATTTTAAAGGCTAATGCCTTCTAGTAGTTCTATGGATGAGTAAAAACAGTATTTTACAAGCTAATAAAAAACGAATAAGTGGTGGTGCTTTTGTTATATATTACTTAACTAAGTTTTTTTGTCCAAACCAAATCCATGATGAACGTCCCAATTTTGTTAGTAGGTAATTAGGTTTGTAATTTTTATCATAACCATGCGTAAGACTGCTGATAAAGTAGATCTACAAACTAATAAAAATTGCAAAACGCGTTAAGGTGTTTATCCATTTGAGGCAGAGTCAGGGCGAGGCAGTCCCTCGACACGAGGCCGCACAAGTGGAGACGCTGCCCCAACCTGAGGCACGCCGCGCCATGAGGCAAATTCGTTGCCGCGGGTCGAGCCATATTTTGTCGGTTTTTTTTGGCGCGCTCAAAGAAGCCTCACTCCGAACCGTGCGTGCGTGGTGGAGACTGGCGTGTCGCCTCAGGTCGCAATGGACAACGAAACTGCAGTTAAATTAATAAAATTGTACGAGTGTCATAGTGTTCTTTAGGATCCGTTGAACAAGAAGTATTACAACAAAAATGCTAAGCAGGGTGCGTGGAACGATATTAGTTCAAAGTTGGGGATTCCGGTGGATACTGTAAAAAAGATCACTAATCTTACAGGCTCATACAGACTTCGGATCAAGGTGAGGCGACATGCCTCACCTTGATCCGTAAAGTGCCTCGAGCCTATGCCTCGGAGTGAGCAGCCTCGGTTTGCTTCAAGTCGAGGCTGCTCGGCCTGAGGCTGCTCTAATGGATACGCACCTTTAGACACATGCTGTTTCCAACTTATTTTTTTTAGAAGATCGCCACGCACATTTGTAAGCTATGTTTTTTTATTTACTTGCACTTTGAGTTCGATCCTGTAACGTTTCTTCCGGTTTTTATCCTCGGAGACAGCAGTTGTGTCGACGTCGTATAATATCGGCGATTTATAATCTGCGACTTGGTGCGGGATCGCTAGTGAAGTGGGCCAATTTGTATGCAAATACCTACGGCACTCGGAGCCGGGTTCGATTGCCGTTGCTCGAGGCACAAGCGAAAGCGACTAATTAAGAAAAAAATATTGATGCGATTCGTCTTTTTAAATCATTTTTATTATAAACTAGCGGACCCGCCGAACTTCGTACCGCGAAAGTTAATGAATGTAGGTAGCTAACCTTACGGAGATACCTACATTAAGATATTTTAAGTTTAATGGCTGTCATCCAAAATGTAGATTTTATTGAGTTATCTCACTTTTGTGAAGATAGCATTGATCAAAAGTTGACATTTGCGGAGATAAACCACTTTTAAGTTCGACATCTGTCATCCAAAATGTAGATCTGGTTTAGCTATCTCACTTTTGTAAAGACAGTAGTGATCTAAATCGACAGATACGAAGATAAACAACATTTATAAAAGTCTGCAGTCATAAATGTCACCTGTCATCTTATTACGTTTCGTCAATCCATATTAGGCCCAATTATGAACGCGCTATCGTAAATTTAATAGGAATGTAAAAAGTGTTCTCTCTATCGAATGCCTAAAGTGAAAAAGAAACAGAAATATTCTAATTAGCTGTTATAATTACGATGGTGGCTTCAAAATTGGGCCTATTAGCGTCGCTGTGATAGGTGACAGTTTCGCTAACGATTTTTTAAGGGAAATGATGATATGAAAAAGATAAGATGAATAACTATTAAAAAATAAAAAATAAAGGAACGGGATAAAAAGTATCCTATCTCCTTCTCCTGGCTCTAAACTACCTCCCTGCCAATTTTCAGCTAAATCGGTTCAGCCGTTCTTGAGTTATAAGTGAAGTAACTAACACGACTTTCTTTTATATATATATATACTAGCGGACCCGGCGAACTTCGTACCGCGAAAGTTAATGAATGCAGGTAGCTTACCTTACGGAGATACCTACATTAAGATATTTAAAGTTTAATGGCTGTCACCCAAAAATTAAATGTAGATCTCATTGAGCTATCTCACTTTTGTGAAGATAGCATCTGGTTTAGCTATCTCACTTTTGTAAAGACGGTAATGATCTAAAATCAGCAGATACGAAGATAAACCACGTTTAAGTTCGATAGCTGTCATCCAAAATGTAGATCTGGTATAGCTATCTCACTTTCGTAAAGACAGCATTGATCAAAATTTGACAGTTACGGAGATAAACTACTTTTAAATTCGACAGCTATCATACAAAATGTAGATCTGGTTGAGCTATCTCACTTTTGTAAAGACAGTAAAGCTCGAAACATACTATCGGACGCGGCTTACGGACGCGACTGACAGCCGCGACCTAGACTATAAAAGTACAGTGAGCCGTGCACACTATCGGACATTAGTCGCGGACGTCATCTTCGGACGACCTTGAGCTTTCGGACGTCCGAGAGCGATCTGGCACACCGGATGTCTTAAGACTGTGCACATTGCTAAGTCGCGGCTGTCAGTCGCGTCCGTCAGCCACGTCCGATAGTATGTTTCCGGCTTTATGGTCTAAAACCGGTAGATACGAAGTAATAGTAAGTGCGCCACAAAATATTAGCCCCAATTCAAAGTGAAACGGTACACAAATATTGTAGCAAACAATCATTTCAAACCCAAGAAACAGTCAATCTCAACTAATTTGTTTCGTCATGGTTATCATCTGCAGCTTTCTTTGTCCCACTGCTGGGTATTGGCCTCTCTCTTTCTGTGATATCTACCTCGGCTCTTTGCCGGTCGTGACCAGGCTCGACCGGCAGTATTGATGATATCGTCGAGATAGTCGACCCACCTTGCTGCCGCGCCACACATGGCTGAGCGCTCTCACCTATTCAAGTACCCTAGTTGACCAGCTCGGTCACCACCGTCTTTCTTGCTCAAGAAGCGCTGGTCGAATTGGTTCCCAAATGCCACGCCAGTGTGAACGATGTCATACGCAGGGCTTTTGCGACCGCCAATTTAGCAGCCGTACTCGAACCGAATGGGTTTGCGCTTGGTGATGGCAAAAGACCTGACGGTATGAAGCTGGTCCCATGGAAGTGTAGACGGCCCTTAGTATGAGACGCGACTTGCGTCAATAGTTTGGTGCCGTCACATCTTTCTGAGACTCAGAGAATGGCTGGAGCGTTGGCCGATTCGGAGCAGCACAAACGGCGCAAATATGCTAACCTCGGCAGTGGTTACATATATTATTTGAGCCGTTTGAAATTGAGACATTGTGCCCGTGGTGGCCGGTCTTGTTTTCAAAAGTCTTTCAGAGCGTCTGGTGTACCCGACGTGTGATCAAAATGCTGGTGTTTATTTGGCTAACGTATAAGCATTGCCAATCAGCGTGCCAATGCTGCCAGCATGCTGGGCACGCTGCTAACTGGCTTTAGTATTTGGATTACCTTTAGACCTTCAAGGGTCTGTGGATGACCCAATTGCTTGTTATGTAGTAGTTTATGAAGTTTTACATTATAAATCTTATATTAAGTGGAAGTTAATAAAGGCACAAACTTGCTCTATAAAAAAAAGTCAAGGACCCTTGCACATTGCCACTGTCCAAACCTAACCTGACATCATAATACCTTATACTTATAAATGCTTCTGTTGATTAAGATAAGGTTAGAGTGTACGGGTTCCCGCCTTGTCGTGGCGGGGGAACTTAGTAGCCGAGGTTTATGGGCGGCGCGGGAATCCCAGATAGAGCCGCTTCTCTGGGTTTCTTCTGAGACAGCTGAGAAGGCGGCGCTCGAGTTCTCCCGATTTTTTGGGTATTTTCTCTCTTGGCAGCTTAGAAGTTTGCACTCGTGGTTGGGCCGCTTTTCTGGGCTTTTTAACTCAAGCAGCTGAGAGGCTGGCCGGTAAGTTGCGTGCCTCATGAGGAGTACCGCAACTGAGGCGGGCTGCACTTTTATCACTGTTCAATCCTAACCAAACCAACAGAAATGTATGTTCATGTCAAGGTCACAGTTCACAGTCAAGGTTAATAACCTTAGAGTCAAGATACTTATACTCATGCCATACTACTCTTAAAAATCAAGTCGATCCGTTTTTTCGTATATTAGTATGGATTCTGTACCATAAAGGTAGAATAAAGAAATATGTTTAACCTCTAACGGTGGTATATTTAAAAATATTTTTAATGTCAGACAAAATGACGGCCCAGTATGAAACGTCATTGTAATATGTAGCATGGCATAGGGAAAAAACATTTTCTCCAATTTTAATGTCAGTTGTCATTGTCAATCCATACTTTATTTCCTCTTTGAGGAGCTACAATGGTGAAAAGACAATTTGTCTCTTTGCTATGCTAAGCGTGACATTTATAAAAGTCTGCAGTCAATAAATGTCACCTGTCATCTTATTACGTTTCGTCAATCCATATTAGATCTAATTATGAACGCGCTATCGTAAATTTAATAGGAATGCAAAAAGTGTTCTCTCTATCGAATGCCTAAAGTGAAAAAGAGACAGAAATATTTTAATTAGCTGTGATAATTACGATGATGCTTTCAAAATTGGGCCTATTAGCGTCGTTGTGATAGGTGATAGTTTCGCTAACGATTTTTTAAGGGAAAAGATGATATGAAAAAGATAAGATGAATAACTATTAAAAAATATAATAAAAAGGAACGGGATAAAAAGTACCCTATGTCCTTCTCCTGGTTCTAAGCTACCTCCCTGCCAATTTTCAGCTAAATCGGTTCAGCCGTTCTTGAGTTATAAGTGGAGTAACTAACACGACTTTCTTTTATATATATAGATAGATAGACTACCTATTTTTTAATATTAATCGCAATGATGGTGTATTATACTTCAATGATTAATCGTAGTCTCGCTAAAACTCGTAAACGGCTGAACCGATTTGGTTATTATTTATTTTGATTTTGAAATATTTGTGAAAGGGGAGGTTTTTTTTTTATTGGAAAATTACAAACCACAGACTCCAGGGTCTGTGCCTAAACAGTTCACCGGGTCAGCTAGTATGGTATAAATCACAGAGCTACTACAACTAGAGAGATAGCGCTGTTGTCGCTTGAGGCAAGTAGCTACTGAATCAAGATATATTATGTCTCTTTCTAACTATCATATTAAATGATTGCATCTCTTTCTTTCTTTTCTCGATCGACCACCTTATCCCTCTGGTATCTCTGTGGTATAAATACAGGGTTATTTCTAATCAATTAGCATCCTTTTAAGGGCTTGTTCTGTACATCAAAACTAACAACTTTTGTTCTACGACTTTTGTCAAAATTAAAATAAAAAATCTGCCGTTTAATACATTTAGTCGCGGGTGAACGATATTTTTCAATGGAACGAATAAATTATTTTTTGAGTTTTGACAAAAGTCATAGAACAAAAGTTGTTAGATTTGATGTACAGAATAAGCCTCAGAAAGGATGCTAATTGATTAGAAATAACCATCCAACAACAAGTTGAATGAATAGAACAAGTCCGCAGAATGGCGGAAGTACAAGCTGTATGAAGCTTTTATATCAACTCACGTGTGTATTAAGTTATATTATTACATAAGTAATATTGAAGATCTATTAAGGAAGCTCATGTCTATCAGTGGCCATCCTGCGGTTAAAATGACGATAATAATATACGTATCTTACAGGTAGCAGCACGTAGGTAAGTTTAGCGCTGACGGTAGTGTGGAGGGGATCGCTGCGTATAGTGACAGCTATACTAAACCCATGGGCGCTTGCAGCCATCCCTTCCACACACATATACTACTAGAAGTTGACAGCAAAATGTTGTGATATACACTACCTGTATATCACAACATTTTGCTGTCAACTTCTACTTTTTGTTTAGTATTAGTTAGTACTTAATTATAATTGTAATAGTATAAGTAATTAGTTGATAGAATATCAAGAACATAAACATGTAAAACTTTGGTTGCCTAGAGAATCATTGCATCCAAAAAATAAATTATGTAATAACGCTTGCTTTCAAAACTTGTTCCAAACTAATATGTATATTACAAGATAAACTTTGTTCAGTGGTCATATATATCAACTTTGAGTTATTACTCGTTTTCTGATTAAATTTTTCTCGAAAATATTTCCCTGGAAATTATTTATTTCTACGTTCAGAAGATTTAGGGCAGGTTTTCCGGTTCTGGTGTATTTAAGAGAATTCTAGACAGGAACGCTTGAAAAAAAGTAAATATACTCGTACACAGATTTATCTATCGTTAATTATCAATGTTATCGTAATCATCACCATTCGCAGCCTTCTCTATCCCACTGCTGGGTATATACCTCTCTCTTACGGTGCCATTTGTCAATGATTTGTCATTTGATCAATTGTATACCTACTTTTAAATTAAATAAACCGAAATGGGCATGGGATCGGTATATTTATAATTTAGCTGAGTATCTTATAAGGAGATTTCTATATTAAAGTTGCCTAAATCGAGCTAATACGATTTCGATATTCGAAACTAACTTAATATGTGTCTTCTTTCAGTTTTTCCTCCCTAATGATAGGTACACTACATATGGTAGAGGTATCATTTTTGGAGAAAAAGAACCGAATTAATGCGAGTCAGGCTCGCACATAGAGGGTTCCGTACAAACATATTATTAAAATAATTAAAAACCTGTTATAGCATGTGCTAATGAAGTTTTTTTTTTATATGATACCTTACATGATACGATTTACTTACTTTGAATTTCGAACTCATATTTTGTGAATTTTGAGGCCCTATTTTTTGTGATTTAAATGAAAATGTACAGTTTTCAGATTTATTCCTATATGTGTACTCCAAGACAATGCTTCTCGCCAAATTTCATAGTTATATATCAATGGGAAGTACCCTGTAGGTTTTGATTTTTGTGAGTGCGAAATATGTGGTTTTTTACGACATAAACGGCTCTAAATTTTTAAAACGATAACTGAGAAGTATTTCTTTTACACAACTGCAAGAGACTATAGATATACGTATACAATTTAAATTTCAACTGGATATTTTTACGCGTTCCCGAGATAAAGAATCTTGACATACACGCAGACGGACAGACGGACAACAAAGTTATCCTATAAGGGTTCTGTTTTTGTCGTTTGGACTTGTCGGTACGGAACCCTAAAAATGTCGTTCGTTTTTTTTGTTAAAACTAGCACCTGAATTTGAATTATCTTGTGAAGTGTACGTAGCTTCGTATCATACGGTTTCTCTGTCTAAACCACTAAAAATACAAAATTACCTCTACAATTTATGCAATATATATGAAGGCAATAAAAAATAATTATCAAACCTAGTATCTCCTTGTACCAACTTGTCTATTTCAAGAAACCTGCAAATATTTCTGTTGTAACGTTATTCAAAAAGGAACCTTATTCGAGCCCTGTAACAAAAAATGTTCTAACGGCACAAATCATAATTCAAAGTCTCAGGCATCATAATTTGTAAGTCACTCGTAAAAGAATAACTACCTTCATTTTATTCATCTAAAAGCAAACAAAATATAAATCTGGTTCGCGCGATAAACCGCGTCTGTGCCCGATGGAGATATAGTGAATACTGACGCCGAATCATTCTGGCAACTAGGGAGAGGGGAGCTAGTAACTAAATTGACTACCCTCCTTTTCACGTGATAATGTTTTATAAATCGACGAGCATGGTGCACACACGAAAAAATATTGACTCGTTGTTACGATCCGCCTGAGCCGAGCGTGGAATAGAGAGTGCAGAACAAGTGATAGAGAGGCCCGATTGGCCTTTAATTGTTCGGTTTGTGACATTCATCCGTTCATCAGCCATAAGAAGTTCATTGCTGGAAATAGGCCTCCTATATAGATCTCCAATAAGACCGGTTATTATTATTATTATTTTTTTAATTTGTATTTTATACTCTACAGACTCCGGGGCCTGTACCTTTTATTAACAATGATTCGAATAAGACCGGTTGGAAGCGGCTTATTGGAGGCACGTACCGGCAAGCGCAGCGTAGGACGTCCACCTTCAAGGTGGACGGATGACCTCATTAAGACCGTAGTAGGATCGTTGTGACATTACAGACAATAAAATTTTTGAAGTATAATAATTTTATATTATTTTTGACATAACGGCAGTCAGCATTAAAAACTTCATATTCTCGAACAAAATTATATTTTTTATCAAAGGTGGCAATTTTCAAAATGCATTTTTGAAAGGCACTGAAATGTTCGTCCATTTTCTGGATTGAACATTACAAAACGAAAGACAATCAAAAATATTTTCAATTAAAACTATTTCTACAATTTTAAAAATAACACGAGATAGGTACGCCCCTCAAACGTCGGAGAAATTAGGTATCATTTAAATAAAATAAAACGTATAAACGAATTGGAAACTGTTTCCTTTGTAAATGTTAGTAAATTGCAAGAAATTATTGCTCTCATTACTTAGTACATTTCAGTATTATTCCGAAAATATTCCAACATTATCTAATTAAAGCTTCGATCACCTAGGTGATCGAAGAATCAAAGTATTAAAAACGACGGCCAGCTCTCCTATTTCACGCATGATATTTTCACTTCAGGAATGTCTCCCCCATATATCAGTGCCAGAGTACCGTTATAAATTTTTCGGTCAAGAAATTGGCGGGACCCATGATTTAGGTGGGGTTCGTCAAGTAAATACCTACTCAACATACGCGGGGGCCGCATGTGAAATTTATGGGTCGCAATATAAGACTAGATGAAACTAGTTCGAACGGCCCGCAACCGGTTTTTGACCCTGTATTTTTTATGTAAAAATGTGTGACCGTAATCTATGAGCGCGGGAGAATTCGGTAGTAAATAAGGGACGTGGGCTGGGGGAATTGGTTTGTAACTTAACAGGTTTATACTGGAGCGTTTCTAAGGTTATCATCGAAATACAAAAAAATAATGATAGATCTGATCACGTCTGCAAGAACATTCTGGATGAAAGATGGTACCAACTAGTATCATTGTTTGACTGGAGAGGCCTTTGTCCAACTGTGTCCGGCAGCTGAAATATGATTCTTATGTTAATTACGAATAAATGTAAAATTAAAATACATAAAATCGGATCCCGGAAGAAATTTTTTTAAATATTTTTTTTTGCCTATTACCTATATTCCCTATATTTAGAAATCGCCATGGGTGATAAGGCCGCCACTTTATAATCATATTTTTGTCGTATATGTGTAAATAGTGTTTATTTTTCTTATTGTGGTTGTAAATAAAGAGTTTTGTCTGTCTGTCTGTCTGTCTGTATATTTAGACATAACAGTAATAAATTCCAAAAAGAGCAAATCTAATAACTTTACAGTACCAGTTCTAAATTTAAATCTCAGTACACGTATCTCTGACTCCAAAAGAGCCCATTACAAATTTAATAAAACATTACGTGTTACATTATAAGGTTTATAACATGTAAAGGAGTGCGGGGGTTCCCCGAGTTATTGTCTGCTTGCCGAGGCGACGCACGTCGGCTGCGCGGAGATATCGTCGATATCTCGAACCTTCTTGTGGCAATTTCTAATAGTAAATCGAGCTTATTGAGTCTGCACTAAGAGCTAGGGTCATAATTTGGTACTTGCACAAAATAAGATAAATAAGTGACTAGGATAGCAAGATTGTGTTGAACATCAATGAGCCGCTCACTATTTTATTTTCCGTTCAGTAAGTAACTACCTTGGAGGATTAAAACGTTCTGCCCCCCCGACCGCCTAAGCAATAGCAATCGTAATAGCAATCGTTTATGACTTCATTTTAGTCATTTGGCACCGCCTATGTGACGTTATAATATATAGGGTCGCCTTTGGGATCTATTATTCAAAACTATTGTAATAATTCAGACCTCTTTTGAAAAGTGATATAATGAGGATACTTGTTTAATTGTAAATATCGTATTGCGTTCATGAAGCGTAAATTCACAAGTATTTTGCTGTCGCAATTTTTCAAAAATTTTGCAAGTACTTAATTTTTGTACTAGTGTTTGTAGTGTCTTAAACTGTGTTAATCTATATTAATAAAAGGCTTCGACATGAGTGACTGATTGACAGATGATCTGCGGCCCAAATAACAATTCCAATAAACTTGGAACATGGATGTATAGTACAACGCAAAGAACGGATATGTGACAATTTGGCCTTTAAAGGGGTAAAACGGGCCTTTTTCGATAGTATGAAACTTTTTATTCCCTGGCCAGATTGATTTGAAACTTGGCTTAAATATTCTTCAAACAAAACAAAAAATGCTGTTTGTTCAATATTATAAAGAGGAAAAGTTTGTATTTTTGTGTGTATGTATGTTTGTAATGAATAAGCTCGAAAACTTCTGTGCCGATTTCAAAAATTCTTTCACCATTGGAAAGCTACGTTCACCTTGAGTAACATAGGCTATATAAACTTATTTCCACCCGTGCGGAGCCGGGACGGGCCGCTAGTATTTTATAAATGTAAAATATCTTTATTTTTTGTTCCCTCAGCTCCTTTTCTCATAAATACCATGTTGTCCTGTACTATCAGTCAATGTTCAGTGAAACGGGCCCCCGATTTCTCTCGGAATAGTTTGGAACCACTCGATTGTGGAGGCTACTGATAAATGCTTGCAAATGCCGATAGGCTCCGCTCGAGACAGGCATTTTTGTTTGGCGATAAAGTTTGAATACCAAAATCACTGAGTAGAAAAAAATACAAACAAATAAAATGATCGCAAGCAAAATTAATACACCTATATGTGTTTTCATAGGAATATTAATATTTCACTCCAAGTGAGCCGGGTTGGTCCAGTAGTTGTAATGTAACGCTCTCTTCACAAACAGGTTCAAATTTTGTTCTCCTGGCAATGAGTGCTTTGGAACTTACGGATTTTGCTCCATTGTATGAGCATATTGTTCATGTCCGTAGACGAAATTAAAGGGTATTTTTTTTATTTCAAATAGGTTTGCGTTTGACTACACACTGCCTGATGTTAAGCAGATATACGGTCTAGGATGTAGCACGCTTACCTAGAAGATACCTATTTACTCGAGATTTGAAGACACCTACATTGTACTTTAACGGAAAGACAGACTCAGGCAAAGCGTTCCACATTCTGGCAGTTCGTATGAGGAATGTGGACTCAAAACGCTTGGTTCTAACGCGTGGAATGTCCACCATAATAGGGTGGCGCTATGGTATGTGTGCATCCACCAACCAACACTAGGACAGCGTAGTGGATGTGGCCCAATCATCCTTTCCGAGTAGGTTTACGTTCAGCGATCAACTATTTAAAAAGCAAGTCCTGTCTAGGTGATTTATTTTCGACTACAACATCGCTTGTCATCAGGTGAGTTGGTGATCAAGCTATTTGAGATAAAAATAATAAATGTAGCACCACGTATTTAAGGCGCGAGCGCTGCCGCGCCGCTTACCTCGTCGCCCGTTCCCGCGTCGTGCCCCTCGCCGCCGCTCGAACGCATACATTGACGCGCCCGCTCCCGCGCCGCGTGCCTCAGCGTCGTTGCCATGCACAGTTGCACACATCGATGCGCGCGCCCTATATAAGCCGCCCGAGCGGCGATCGGAGGACAGTTGACTGTAAAGATCAGGGGCAGTCAGCTCCTGAATTAGCCAATGCCAGCATGCGATAGATTTGTAGTACAGAGATAGAGCTATACAAAGAAATGAAATAGAAATAGTGGTCCCTAAGGGGTACGACAGATTATTCGAAACTTACTATTCTAGTATATTTTATAAACTATAGTTAGATGACACCGATGAAAATTAAAAGTAGTAGTGACCAATTTATTCAACATATTGGCCTGTAAAAACAATTTGGTTGTACTAGTTACCGAATCTTAGTAATACAAAGAATTTATTGTTATTTTTATGCCTACTAAACTGTAGAATAATTCGTCTTGACTAAAATGGCAACACTTGAAAATGGCTGACCAAGTTTTCTTGTTTGTGTTTTTTGTTGCCGGCTTTACGTTGCGTTTTTTGTTTCGTTATTTTCATTTATTATACTTCTGATACGTGTTATACTTAATTATTTACTATCAGTTGCAGTTTTGTGTAGTCAGAGGCACAAACAACTCCGTTTCGCTTTGTTTTGTCACTAAGTGCGATAGAGACGCTGTAAAATACTTAGTCCAATTTTAGTCATATTTTGTGATATTGTGAGATTCCAGTGCGTTATTGACACTTTTTCGTGATAAATGACTAATTGCGACATGGACGCTTCATTCATTATGAGACATTCACTCGCGATATTGACGCTTATGTTCAGTGAAACATGTCTTTTTGCGCAATAGACGCTATACTTAGTGTTTTGTGAAAATCATTTTGTGAAAGTGATATAGACACTCGTCATGGTAGGAAAAAGGAATGTGACTTGTGCCAAGTGTGGCTTAAGTTCAAAAGACAACCCTAGTTTGTCCTTCCATAGATTTCCTCTGCCATCCATACATGGCCCTCTGAAGTAAGCAAACATTTTACAATTACTAATATGAAATACCTATATTTTTGCTATATTTTGTTATTTACTTAACATTTTTTGTTTTAGAGCAAAAGTTTGGGCAAAGTTTTGCTATCCCGATGATGACTGGTCATCTGACCAATCATTATACAAGCTGTACAAGCAAAACAAAGTGTTATGTGCAAATCATTTCGACAATACTGCATAATATACCACTAGCGAAAAAATTCGACTAAATAAGTTCGCCATTCCTTATGAGGCACGAAACATTTTAACTCAAGTACGTGAAGAGATGAGAAACGTGATAAACTTACAAGACACTCAAGTAAGCACTTATTCTAATAATCATAAATCATTTCGTATTATAATTTTACATTTTTGAATCGGTATTATGATGTGTTGTAAGGCGAGGCCCTTGTGTAACATGATTTAAATTCATATTTCAATTAAAATTTCACTTATTTCAGATGACTCCAGAAGGTGGACCGAGCACATCTCAGTATCCTTTAGAAAAAGAACCTTTGATAGAAAACAATCCTCGAGGTCCTAAATTAATCAAGGTAATTCAAAGTTTAATATATAATACTGTAAGACTAAAAACAATGTTTGTTAGAGGCGGACTAGCACACTGGACTGCCCTAGGCCAGCTGCCCCCATTTGTTTCTTCTTTCTAGGATTTTCTCATGGGAGAGGTATGGCATAAGTATGGCCATGGGTAAGCAGATTCCAATTGATTTTATTGAAGATCTATAGCCAGACTAGTCAGGGCAGGCTGATATTAAATTAAGACAGGCTCTGAACTTAAAATCATTATCAACATTATAATATACTAGCTGACCCGGCCACGCGTTGCTGTGGCTAAATAAATTAAAATTGCGACTATAATTTGAGATTTAAACTATCCTATCTCTCAAGTTGGATCGAACTGCACATGGTGTGCGAATTTTATTATAATCGGTTAAGTGGTTTAGGAGTCCATTGAGGACAAACATTGTGACACGAGATTTATATATATTAAGATTATAGAATGTTATTGTAAGATAACTATTTCCTTTAAAGATTGTTCTATCTGGAATCTTATTGGAATTTTCAGATAGTCTAAATTAACCTGCCCCAGTATATACTGGGGCGGGGGGAGTAAAAAATTACTCAAAGTTTTCAGACACTTTTATTAATTTAACATGTGTGTTTGTTTGCAACAGACTCCTTTGAACTTAATTTGGTTTTGACCCACTTTGTAGATTTATCAAGATCCAATGACAATACAATGTGTAACCGCCGTTATGTATGTATATATACACATAACGTCTGTTCCATGTACCTATGCTATATTTTGACTATACACCTTATAGATTATTAACTAAAATTTTCTGTCTCTCTCAGACTTTGTAAATTTGTTGTATTCACTGTCCTTTTCATGCTAATGCGGGTTTGGAAATATTTATTGTTCTTAAAAAAAATTGAGTCGTGAGAAGTTCTAGGAAGAATACCACGACAGGTTGCTGCTCAGTATTTATTGGAGAATCTATAGCACTAAAGAATAAAGTTCAAAATTGCCATTCTCTGACACAGGTCAATCGCAAATTATTGGAAACCTTACATTTTCAAGTGCCTGAAGTACGGGGGTCTCAAAAATTCTTTAGAACATATTAGCAGGTCATATTTTTCCCTTTTTATTTCCTGCGTTAACAGAAATATTGTTTTGAGTAAAAATCGAACACTGAGGACAGGGTTGTCACTGTCTCAGATGTATTTAATTATATTTAATTTCAATGAGATGTATTAACTAAGTAAAGAAGTAAATTCTGAATATGAGAATGTTACGATTCGGACATCATTCTTTCTGTTGTTTTACATACATTTGACATTAGGTCATTTTACTTATTCCTATACTATTTTTGTATTAAAATAACTAAAAATATTAATATCGATTTCTGAACTTTATATGATAACGATAATAAAAATAGTTTTATACATTTTACACAATTATAATCTTGGTTATGTTATTTTGTGTAACGTAAAAATCATCGGACACTACAATTACAATCTTACGTATTATTCTAAATACGAGTATGTAAATTATACTATTTTCTAATAACATTTTGAAAATTTATAAGAAAGCGAAAGTATGTATAAATTGAGAACCTCTCTTCTTTTGGTAGTTGGGCAAAAATATAAATGTGTTAACCCTAGTTGTCCTTCATGCAATCCATATTGACTGCCATAAAAAAACTTGAGTGGCAACTGTCGCGTAGAGACAGTATAAACTTAGACAGTAAGACAACTTGGTATGTTAATAGGGCATTAAATATTATGGCGAAAATGACTTTCAATTAATGAAATAATGATAATTTATGGTTACTTATGTGCTGATTGATAGTAGTTTGAAAATAGTTTTACGAAATAAATGAAGTATTTACAGGTATGGCGGCGGACTGTTATGTAAATATAACCTTATAGCTATATAAAATCAAATCACTTAATAATATAGGTACTGAAATACAAATAGAGTACTATGTCTAGATAGTCATTACATATTAGGTTTGTTTCTGTCGAAGACTCTATATTTGTAGCAAGTTGACTTACTGGAAATAGAAATAATTTATAGCGTTAGAAATTTTTACAAAAACTAAAGTGATTTCGAGTGTTTCAATTTTTTCGTCCGTTTTGTACAAACCCATAAATATTTTTATAATTGATTTCTCAAGTATTTGACAGGCGTGGAATTCGTCGAGATTACAATTATTTTGTATGGGAAAAGCTAGGATTTTGGGGGCAGTCCGGGTTAGACCGCGGTAAACGATACTCGTTTTGAAAATAGTTCAGGTGTTAAATTATAACGCGTGTGAAAATTTGGAAATTAGAGCTCCGTCGCTTCGCTCGTTTCCCAAGTGTATAAGTGAACAGAAAGCCTCCATCAATTAAGGCGTATAGTGTTTGTGTTGTGAAAGTGATATATCATAAATCTCTTTGAGACCTTTGGCGACGCCTTTCAAGGATTCATCTTTTTTGCAGTACCTAATAGCTAGCTTGAACAAATCAGATATTTGCTGTTATTATATTTCATCTAAATATTGTAATCAATTTATTGCTATTTTTTTGCTGTTCTCTCGTACCAAAGATAAAGTTTTGCGTTACCTCAGGTCTCAAAAGGATTTCTTACTAATTAATATTCTTTCAAGGTATTTATTTTCAGGTTTATTTTCCAAAGTGTTTAACTTTCAGATAGCGGTACTTACTATAAGTACGATACTTTAGTCTCCGTTTATTTTCCATCATCTTATCAGATTAATTGATAGATAGATTACAATAGTGGTAGCGTAATGTCCTTTCTTTCAGAAGCAGTGCGCCTACTACGTTGGTTTTGGGCCATCTAAGGGTAGACTATTTATTAGTTTTCCTTACGTTAGAACTCATGTGATGTATGTTTGGAAAGGCTGAGTGAATGAGTGCTACTAAACATTTAATATCAGTTTTCATGTAGCTAGGTTGTGTTTTTTATAGTTCCGGTACAAATAAAATAATAACATATTTGAATGAAACTTTTGATAACCTAATGACCTTCTACATCAGCTGATTTATCCTCATGATATTTGTATATGTGAAACACATTGTGCGGCACATAATATTATTATATTATTGTGCTGTTATAAAAATATAACAGCATGTACATCACTCCTTAAGGAGGCCAAACATCTATGCAAGGAGATCAGACATCTACCTAAGGAGTTCCGAGTTCGTCTCTATTGAACGAGACTCAACAGATTAATGCATTCTCACTGCAAGTTCGTGTTTCACGGATGCAGTACGAGAATCTCATATTGCGAAATATCATCATCATCATCGTCTTCATCATATTGTTTCATATTGTGAAACATACAACATAATATGTATTGACAAAGGTATCTGGCTATCGAAGGTTTTCATCATAAACTAACACAAAACGGACAAAATCTTATTGGAATTAGGTCTCTTTTCCCCAAATGAAAACTTAATATGAAAAATCATTTTCTTACACACTTGCACACTATTTGACACTTATGAGAGACTCGGCAAAGGACAGCTGCCGGACTCTTCGTGACGAGCGCTTTGGACCCCGTTTCTCACAGCAGGGTGAAGCCGGCCGCACCAGGAGGGGGGGAATTACACAGGACATCCGGCCGAAATAGTGGCCTGCTAGCGGCTGCTATCTCGCAACTGGATGTCCGAACATGCACTAGGTACACACACCACACGACCGTGATATTCCTGTAGGGATCTTTCGAGTCATAAGGAATCTCTTGGTCACAAAACTAGCTTAGGGAACCAAATAATAACAAACTCTGAGAACCTTAGGTTCTAACCTTATTAAAGGAGTGTTTGGATGAATGACTGGATTAAGAGATGAATGAATGATGATCAGTAAGAGATAAGAAGGTTTGAATATTTAGTGTCTTTAGTGGCGTGGTTAGGGCTAAACTCTGACGGATTTGTTGGCAATGCTTTGGAGTGGGGTGAAGGATGGCAGGGAGCCCCACATTCTATTTCGCTTAGGTTTTCCATTTATAGATCTTAAAGATCTAAACTCCATATTCCATACCTGTTTTCCTTCCAGAGGATGGTGTTAGCAGCGATGCAGTTTGGCGCAACTCAAAGGAGCAGATAATATTATTCTCACTGCACTAATGTTATTAATCGGTATTTCTTTTAGCATAAAGTTGACCACGAAGAGAGAAGAAGGACAGACTGCGGATCACCGGTCGCTGTAGCTGTAAGGAGTAGCAGATAGCCGGAATCAAGCTAAGTTGCATGCTTTTGTATAACTGTACTCTCTTTATTTTGTATTTCCATATACCTTCCGTATTCAAATTTACTTAATTTCATTCCATTATGTGTTTTATGTGCTGAGCGATTGTATTTCTTTTATGTTATTCTGAGACTGCATCTTATTTGAATCGTATTGAACTTATTTTTATTTTGTTTTGTTTTCCTTTTTATAATTTTACTTTTGTATCTGTTTATGATACAAAGAACTGGCAACATCCATTATATTCTGGTTATTTATAGATTTGTATAGGCTAGTGTATAAACTAATTTAGGTTCACTATTTAACCTAATTTTATTATCTAAACACAACGTAAACTTTACACAACGTATAAGGGTCCATTTGAGTTAAATATTTTCTAGACGATCACATTATAAAACCAGACGATCACGTTTATTTTGGCCAAACAATTAAATAAATAATTAATAAATAGGAATAGCGTTACAGTGGTGCCGTGACGACCAGGATCTGCGTCATTAAAAATGTAATCAACTCGATTATATTACGCATTAAAAGATACCTGAGTTACTATGGTAGTTAGAAAATTTATCAAAAACAAATCTTCCAACGAAAGAATCTTATTCCAATTCAAATACAGAAAATCCTTTTACATTTCCAATAAGCTTTTACAAGATTATTCTTATATTATTGAAAACTAATCGCATAATAGTAGAGGAATGATAAGATGTATGAAGTCGCAAAAGTTATTAGATTGTTAATAAATGAGAATGTATGTCTTAGTCAGTCAAATTAATAAATATGAATATTATTATATTAACTTGAATTTATAATATACAATAGATGGTATTAGATTAGAACTATAATTTAGGCCTATTTTCTTATTTCCTTGACGATATTAGTATTTTGCATTGTCAGGTTAATATGTAGTTGCCATTTATTTTTCAAATTGTATTTTGTGTTTCTTTGTTTGATAACGGTAGGATTTCCACTACATAGGCCTCCTTAAATAGATCAGGTTGTATTTTAAATAAGAAACCATATTTTCTTTACTAGTATTGTTTTGTTGTTTGTTTGTTTGATAACGATAGAACGTCCACTACCGGACATAGGCCTCCTTAAATAGATTAGGTTGTAGTTCAAATAAGAAACCGTATTTTATTTCCTAGTATTGTTTTGTTGTTTGTTTGTTTGATAACGATAGAACGTCCATTACTGGACATAGGCCTCCCTAAATATATCAGATTGTACTTCGAATAAGATATCATATTTTGTTTCCTAAATTAATTATTTTGTTTGTTTGTTTAATGGCGATTGGACGTCCACTACTGGACATAGGCTTCCACAAATAGGTCACAATGTAGTTCGAATAAAATATCATATTTTGTTGTTCATATACCCTGTAGTAAATAAATGTAAATATTTACTTTTAAACAGAACACACCGGGGTAAAAAAAAAATATCATTGGTGGACGACATTCTAGTGTGTGACTATTTCTCGGGTTTGACCTGGACTTAACAGCAGGGTGTCAGAAGCAAATCGCTTATGCAGATTAGGTGTAAAAAAAAAAGGGTTATCATTATTACTATCGACAATGGGACTGATTGGAAGTGGCTTGCATCCAACATGGTTTAGTTTAGTCACTGATTTAGGCATTTGTTTTCTTTTGCTTTTATCGCCCAATCAGTATTGTCGTATGTTTTAGATTCGAATCAATTTTCACTTTGTTCAAAACGAAATAAAATACCTACAACTCTTTTAATTTACGCCGTTTTCTCTTTTTCTGTAAATCTTAGGTCGTTTTAACGTTAGTTTAAATACTAATGAAGGCCTAGTTTTAGAATGCCACATTTGTCTAAATTGTATTGTCATAAATATATTTACTGTTTTGTTCAAACTCGGATCTCGGGAACCTCGAGTTTTAGAAGAATTTAGATGTAGATTCTAGAGAGTTCTTCTGTTAAGTACATAATATAGTTAAGTTATCGGTATAGGCAGAGTTTTCGATAAAATGCGAATTCATTTTTTTCATTTCGTCTTTTGTAGCGGAGTTTAGTTGCTCTCTAGGCATCAGCTTCAGTTTCACTCGCGCCTGGTTTTGCATACATAATTTTTGAGTAAATAAATATTGATAAATGTTTAACTAGTAGCAAATTATAATTACTATTACAACTCTCAGAAATATTTATATAAATAGACTGAAAAAAAGGTTAGATTTACAACTTGTACAAAAAAAAACGTAGGTCAATAGACGATACGAAGCTTGGAATGTCGCAGATGTGGCACTTAAGAGGTATTAGAAAAAATTGGGTCGATGAACTAAAAAAAAAAAAGGGGTCAACGAACGATACAAACGATGGAATGCACTTGAGAAAAAAAAAAGTAGGTCAATGAACAGGTGGCTGAACATATGGTTAGTTGCATCCAGCTAACAGTTTCTGTAGTATCAGTTTACTTTGACCTTAGGGATAACATGTGTTACCTTTTTTTTTCGGGTTTCTCTGTATTTTGCTTGCTTGCGAAAGTTGATTTGTTACGCTTAAGACACAATTCTTATTGCAATTATAATATGATCAAAATACAGATATGGTAGTGATGGTAGTGTTTTAGTTGGACACTTTAGCTAGGTAAATGAGTTGGATTATTTTGTGCTTGTTTTACAACTAGGAAATAAAGTTTTCATGTAATATGAAGTTTGCGAATTGTCTTTGAAAAAAAAAACAATGTAGTTGGTGTAGGAACAGAATAAAATAATTATTTGTTTATTTTAGTGGCATCATAAAAAAAATGAATTTGACAAATTTTTGCGTTTCTTTTTTTGTCAAGAATGTAGGGGGTTCTAAATTCGACGCGTTTATTAAGTACTTATATTTCTTTGGATGACCACGCATAGTTTTATAGACTAATCAGATTTCAATTTTATTTTTATTGCTAGATAGACCATACTTAACAATGGGAACCCGTGGTCCGATAGGCGGTCTGTTTAAATTTTATCAAAACCGACTGAGCAATTTTGAATAGATCAACAATAATACGAAAATTGCCATGTCGATCCATGCGATTTGTACGGATTCTGTACGCGATTGAAGTCGGTTATGATATTTCTTTTTTTCGCGAATTCCTAATTATTATTTTTCTATTTTATTTACATGTTGAAACATTGATGAAGTAAACAATTAGAATGCTTTTTTGGTTACAATGACTTTATCAAATAGATAAAATAACATGAATATATTTTGCACATTGAAAAATTTTATGATAATAAAACGGGAGGATTGATTTTAACTTATTGCTATTAAGCGTGTTTACCGTCCTTCTCTCAAAGGGGTGATTAATTATAATCTCTTTTGAGGTGTTTAACGTCTAAAAATCTAAGGGGTGAAGGGTTGATGTAGTTTTATAGTGAACAACGTTGACTAGTGCGATTTTGCGATTGATGTTTCTTACTTTTTGTGTCTAAACGTCTAAGGGGTGATTAGGTTATGTAGTGTAGGATGGAACGTTATCTAGGTTGAGGTTTTATGAGTGATTTTTCTTTTATGTGATTTTCTCCGGGTTTCCACTTTTCAAAAGAAAATCAAAAACCCGTCTAAACTCAAAGGGGTGATCTGTAACCGCCGTTATGTATGTATATATACACATAACGTCTGTTCCATGTACCTATGCTATATTTTGACTATACACCTTATAGATTATTAACTAAAATTTTCTGTCTCTCTCAGACTTTGTAAATTTGTTGTATTCACTGTCCTTTTCATGCTAATGCGGGTTTGGAAATATTTATTGTTCTTAAAAAAAATTGAGTCGTGAGAAGTTCTAGGAAGAATACCACGACAGGTTGCTGCTCAGTATTTATTGGAGAATCTATAGCACTAAAGAATAAAGATAAGCGAGGGTAGTCCCGCGTGCGAAAGTGCTCTTACGTATTTTAATTTTTAAAATATAAAATGTCGCTGAAAGTGATTGAAAATCATGTTTTGGACTTAATCAAGACTATGGCTGACCTCATGGATGAAGTCAGCTCGCTGAAAACAATGGTGAAGGAACAAAATGCCCTAATATCCAAGCAAGCCGTGATGATTTCTTACCAAGGTGAAGTCATCGCTCAAATAAAAACGGATTTGGCGGGTAGTTCCGTGGTCGAAAACCAAAAGACGACGACTGAAGCCACGCCGTCAGCAATCCAGCGACCGATGCGACAAGCGCGGTTAAAAGCGGCCACTGCAGCGGCCCAGAAAAAATCCAGCGCCATAAATACACGCACACTGACCACTGACACAACACCGACATTGAAAACACCCGAGGTTAGTGTTAACGAAATCACTACTAAAACAAAACCCGCACTTAACAAAGCAGTAGCTAGTACGAATAACGCGACAAGTCCAGTAGCAGCTGTAAATAACACACTTGCACACTCAGGATCGAACGGCGACTGGATTAGGGTCGAAAAGAAACGACCGACTCACAACGCGCGAAAAATAATCACCGGGTCGGGTAAAATTGACAACGAACTCCAGACCGTGGAGCGACTTAAGCACATTCAAGCTTGGTCATTTGCGCCTGAAACTACTGCACAGAATGTTAAAAATTATCTGAATAAAATAAAACAATGTGATAATTACACTGTTGTCAAACGAGACATTAGGACAGACAGACATGCCGCATTTGTTATTGGTTTCCCCGAGAGCCTATACGATTTAATTAGTTCGCCGAGTTCGTGGCCGGCTCAAGTGAAGCTATCAGATTGGTTTCTCGTCAGCCGCCGCGGAGGACGGGGTGAGACGGCGCGCGGCGGCCAGTCCTCTCTCACTGAGCCACGGCGGACAGACGTCCGCGCCGCATAATGCGCCTGCGGTGCAGGAATCTCTCGTCGTATGCCACCAGAATATCCGATCAATAAATAACAAAACGGGACAGATCGAAGTACAACTACGAGGTGATCTCAACTGCGACGTTCTTGCACTAACGGAGCATTTCCAGAAAGAAGAACAAATTCAATGCGTGACTATTGACGGTTTTAAATTGGCTTCGTTTTATTGTAGGAGGCAGTACGAACACGGCGGTTCATGTATATTTATAAGTGATAGGATGCGTTGCACTGAAAACACTGAACTAACTTCGTTGTCCGTAGAACAATATTTGGAAGTGTCGGCTATTAATTTAATAGAATTAAGGTTGACGATTGTGTGTTTGTATCGTACGAATTTAATTAGTAATAAACACTTTTTAACACATTTTGAAAGATTGCTCGATAAGATTACAGAATTAGGTCTGCACTGTATTCTTGTTGGTGATTTTAATTTCAGCGCTGAGAGTGCATTAAAGAGTGATCTTAATACGTTAACAGATCTAATGACAACGCATGGCTTGACCAACGAGGTGGACTTTCCGACTCGAGTGACTGCATCGACGTCCACCAGCCTGGACCATGCCTACTCGAACCTGCCGGCGGGCTCGATGTCCGCCGCGCCTGTTATTACTAATCTGAGCGACCATCTCGCTGTTAAATGTACACTAATCGTACATAAGCATGTTCCTCAACCACTTGTGCGGTATGTTAGAAGTTTTTCTAATACCAATCGGCATAACTTTGCATTGTCTTTAGACAGCATCGATTGGGAAGATGTTACATCGCGTAACAGCAATGCTTTAAAGAAAGCTACCTCGATCCTTAACATATTTAAAAATAAATATGACACGTGTTTTCCTTTGAGAAAGGCGCACATTAAAAAACCTGACTCATCTTGGGTAACACCGGATGTAATTAATTATAAGGATTTGCTTTTTGACATTATTGAAATTGGTAGGAAATATCCAAATAATGTTGACATCGATATCCTAATTTCTGACATGAATAATTTATATGACAAGCTAATTAAAATGAACAAATCGAAATACTATTCTAATTTAATTAATTTTAGTAGTAATGCCTCTAAAACTATGTGGAATATTGTTAATAAAGAAAGAGGAAAATTCAATTCTCCTCAGCAGGACTTTACTGATCTATTAAAACAGCCGGATGGTACGCAGTATCCTGACAAAAAATCTGCCGTCAGCGCTATTAACGCCCGTTTCGTGAACGCATCTCTGGTTTGCTCGGCGCCGCGCGCGAATGCTGCGCGGGCGCTCAGCACGCTGGCCGCCGCGCGTGCGCCCGCCGATCAATCACTGCGGTTTCGTAGGTTTAGCGCGGATGAAGTGCATCGTATTGTGATGTCGCGAATACCGCCGAAACCATCAAAAGACATATACGAGATGTCAATGAAATTAATAAGATTAGTGATTAAGTCCCTAGCCCCAGTATTAGCCGACCTATTTAATACTTGTATAAGGGAAGGATGTTTTCCGAGTCCTCTAAAAATCAGCAAAGTGTCGCCATTGTATAAGGGAAAAGGAAAACGAGAAAGCATAGACAGTTATAGACCGGTCTCTATAATACCCGCGGTAGCTAAAATATTTGAAAACGGATTGAGCACTCGACTCGGAGATTTTTTATCAAACACTAATGCTTTATCCGATCGGCAATACGCTTATCGAGCGGGGCGCTCTACAACATCACTTACGCGTGAGGTGGTACGACGCATCATTTCAGCCCGAGAGGCCAGGTGTAAGCAGCAGGTGGCGATTCTGTGCTGCGACCTATCGAAGGCGTTTGACGTCGCAGACCACGCCGTGCTAGCTGCTAAATTGCTGCACTACGGAGTGGCGGGCCCGGCTCACGCCGTCTTGACGGATCTGATGCAGGGAAGGTCGCAGGTGGTGGTCGCCTGTGGCGGCGTGCACAGGTCGGATCCGATGACGTCAGATATGGGTGTGGCCCAGGGGTCCTCCGTGTCCAATATAACGTTCTCCTTGCTCCTGAACGACCTGCCCGACGCCATGCCCGCGTCCGACGTGCTGATGTACGCGGACGACGTGGCCGTGGTAGTAACGGCGCCGACGGTCGACGCTCTGGAGCGGAGATTGAACGACACGGCCCTCCAGCTATCTGAGTGGTTCCACACGAACGGTCTCGCTCTGAACATATCAAAAACTCACTTCGTCCAATTTAGTCTGTCGGGTAAGGCCGTAAGACCTTTATGTGTACTGGTAGATGGAGTGAGGATAGAAGAGCGGAGTACGACTACGTTCTTAGGGTACGAGATCGACCGAGGACTGAAGTGGGACGCTCATATAGACAAAGTCTGTGGTAGGCTGGGAAGCGCATGCTTCGCTTTAAGCCGGGTGGCAAAGGTAGTTCCACAAGAGGTAGCGCGAGCTTGCTACTTTGCCACAGTGCACTCGCAGCTGCAGTATGGGACGGAAATATGGGCTAGAGCCGCGGATTGGGAGCGAGCGTTCATTATGCAAAAACGTGCGGTGCGGTGCATCGCGCGCGTTGCATGGGACACTCCAGCTCGCCCATATTTCAAGAAATTAGGAATCCTCACACTGACAGCCATCTTTATTTATCAAGTGGCGGTGTATGCCAGGATGAACTTGGCGGCGTATCCAGAGCGGGGCTCCGCGCACAGATACCCCACCCGGCACAAGCATAAGCTGCAGGCCGTCCCCCACTCCCTCGAGAAGTCATCTAAGCTGACTCACGTCATGGCTCCGACCGTGTATAATACCTTACCTATAGAAATAACGTCGGCAACGAGCTTACATTCTTTTAAAAATAAATTGAAAAATTGGCTTATCGAGCAATCTTTCTATAGGTACGACGAATTTTATAAACGTTTGACATAACTCAATATTTGTTTTAATTGGTATTTCTTTATTTATGACATTTGTATTCTTATTATTAATTTGTTTTTGGATTGAATTTTGCTGACATTGTATTATTTAATTTATTAATTATTATTGAAATTGAATAATTTTATATTGTTAATCTATTACATCCAAAGATTACATAATTGTAATGAATGTATATCAGTTGACGTGTAAATTGACATTTTACCAATAAATGACTTATGACTTATGACTTATGACTTAAAGTTCAAAATTGCCATTCTCTGACACAGGTCAATCGCAAATTATTGGAAACCTTACATTTTCAAGTGCCTGAAGTACGGGGGTCTCAAAAATTCTTTAGAACATATTAGCAGGTCATATTTTTCCCTTTTTATTTCCTGCGTTAACAGAAATATTGTTTTGAGTAAAAATCGAACACTGAGGACAGGGTTGTCACTGTCTCAGATGTATTTAATTATATTTAATTTCAATGAGATGTATTAACTAAGTAAAGAAGTAAATTCTGAATATGAGAATGTTACGATTCGGACATCATTCTTTCTGTTGTTTTACATACATTTGACATTAGGTCATTTTACTTATTCCTATACTATTTTTGTATTAAAATAACTAAAAATATTAATATCGATTTCTGAACTTTATATGATAACGATAATAAAAATAGTTTTATACATTTTACACAATTATAATCTTGGTTATGTTATTTTGTGTAACGTAAAAATCATCGGACACTACAATTACAATCTTACGTATTATTCTAAATACGAGTATGTAAATTATACTATTTTCTAATAACATTTTGAAAATTTATAAGAAAGCGAAAGTATGTATAAATTGAGAACCTCTCTTCTTTTGGTAGTTGGGCAAAAATATAAATGTGTTAACCCTAGTTGTCCTTCATGCAATCCATATTGACTGCCATAAAAAAACTTGAGTGGCAACTGTCGCGTAGAGACAGTATAAACTTAGACAGTAAGACAACTTGGTATGTTAATAGGGCATTAAATATTATGGCGAAAATGACTTTCAATTAATGAAATAATGATAATTTATGGTTACTTATGTGCTGATTGATAGTAGTTTGAAAATAGTTTTACGAAATAAATGAAGTATTTACAGGTATGGCGGCGGACTGTTATGTAAATATAACCTTATAGCTATATAAAATCAAATCACTTAATAATATAGGTACTGAAATACAAATAGAGTACTATGTCTAGATAGTCATTACATATTAGGTTTGTTTCTGTCGAAGACTCTATATTTGTAGCAAGTTGACTTACTGGAAATAGAAATAATTTATAGCGTTAGAAATTTTTACAAAAACTAAAGTGATTTCGAGTGTTTCAATTTTTTCGTCCGTTTTGTACAAACCCATAAATATTTTTATAATTGATTTCTCAAGTATTTGACAGGCGTGGAATTCGTCGAGATTACAATTATTTTGTATGGGAAAAGCTAGGATTTTGGGGGCAGTCCGGGTTAGACCGCGGTAAACGATACTCGTTTTGAAAATAGTTCAGGTGTTAAATTATAACGCGTGTGAAAATTTGGAAATTAGAGCTCCGTCGCTTCGCTCGTTTCCCAAGTGTATAAGTGAACAGAAAGCCTCCATCAATTAAGGCGTATAGTGTTTGTGTTGTGAAAGTGATATATCATAAATCTCTTTGAGACCTTTGGCGACGCCTTTCAAGGATTCATCTTTTTTGCAGTACCTAATAGCTAGCTTGAACAAATCAGATATTTGCTGTTGTTATATTTCATCTAAATATTGTAATCAATTTATTGCTATTTTTTTGCTGTTCTCTCGTACCAAAGATAAAGTTTTGCGTTACCTCAGGTCTCAAAAGGATTTCTTACTAATTAATATTCTTTCAAGGTATTTATTTTCAGGTTTATTTTCCAAAGTGTTTAACTTTCAGATAGCGGTACTTACTATAAGTACGATACTTTAGTCTCCGTTTATTTTCCATCATCTTATCAGATTAATTGATAGATAGATTACAATAGTGGTAGCGTAATGTCCTTTCTTTCAGAAGCAGTGCGCCTACTACGTTGGTTTTGGGCCATCTAAGGGTAGACTATTTATTAGTTTTCCTTACGTTAGAACTCATGTGATGTATGTTTGGAAAGGCTGAGTGAATGAGTGCTACTAAACATTTAATATCAGTTTTCATGTAGCTAGGTTGTGTTTTTTATAGTTCCGGTACAAATAAAATAATAACATATTTGAATGAAGCTTTTGATAACCTAATGACCTTCTACATCAGCTGATTTATCCTCATGATATTTGTATATGTGAAACACATTGTGCGGCACATAATATTATTATATTATTGTGCTGTTATAAAAATATAACAGCATGTACATCACTCCTTAAGGAGGCCAAACATCTATGCAAGGAGATCAGACATCTACCTAAGGAGTTCCGAGTTCGTCTCTATTGAACGAGACTCAACAGATTAATGCATTCTCACTGCAAGTTCGTGTTTCACGGATGCAGTACGAGAATTTCATATTGCGAAATATCATCATCATCATCGTCTTCACTCTATCATATTGTTTCATATTGTGAAACATACAACATAATATGTATTGACAAAGGTATCTGGCTATCGAAGGTTTTCATCATAAACTAACACAAAACGGACAAAATCTTATTGGAATTAGGTCTCTTTTCCCCAAATGAAAACTTAATATGAAAAATCATTTTCTTACACACTTGCACACTATTTGACACTTATGAGAGACTCGGCAAAGGACAGCTGCCGGACTCTTCGTGACGAGCGCTTTGGACCCCGTTTCTCACAGCAGGGTGAAGCCGGCCGCACCAGGAGGGGGGGAATTACACAGGACATCCGGCCGAAATAGTGGCCTGCTAGCGGCTGCTATCTCGCAACTGGATGTCCGAACATGCACTAGGTACACACACCACACGACCGTGATATTCCTGTAGGGATCTTTCGAGTCATAAGGAATCTCTTGGTCACAAAACTAGCTTAGGGAACCAAATAATAACAAACTCTGAGAACCTTAGGTTCTAACCTTATTAAAGGAGTGTTTGGATGAATGACTGGATTAAGAGATGAATGAATGATGATCAGTAAGAGATAAGAAGGTTTGAATATTTAGTGTCTTTAGTGGCGTGGTTAGGGCTAAACTCTGACGGATTTGTTGGCAATGCTTTGGAGTGGGGTGAAGGATGGCAGGGAGCCCCACATTCTATTTCGCTTAGGTTTTCCATTTATAGATCTTAAAGATCTAAACTCCATATTCCATACCTGTTTTCCTTCCAGAGGATGGTGTTAGCAGCGATGCAGTTTGGCGCAACTCAAAGGAGCAGATAATATTATTCTCACTGCACTAATGTTATTAATCGGTATTTCTTTTAGCATAAAGTTGGCCACGAAGAGAGAAGAAGGACAGACTGCGGATCACCGGTCGCTGTAGCTGTAAGGAGTAGCAGATAGCCGGAATCAAGCTAAGTTGCATGCTTTTGTATAACTGTACTCTCTTTATTTTGTATTTCCATATACCTTCCGTATTCAAATTTACTTAATTTCATTCCATTATGTGTTTTATGTGCTGAGCGATTGTATTTCTTTTATGTTATTCTGAGACTGCATCTTATTTGAATCGTATTGAACTTATTTTTATTTTGTTTTGTTTTCCTTTTTATAATTTTACTTTTGTATCTGTTTATGATACAAAGAACTGGCAACATCCATTATATTCTGGTTATTTATAGATTTGTATAGGCTAGTGTATAAACTAATTTAGGTTCACTATTTAACCTAATTTTATTATCTAAACACAACGTAAACTTTACACAACGTATAAGGGTCCATTTGAGTTAAATATTTTCTAGACGATCACATTATAAAACCAGACGATCACGTTTATTTTGGCCAAACAATTAAATAAATAATTAATAAATAGGAATAGCGTTACAGTGGTGCCGTGACGACCAGGATCTGCGTCATTAAAAATGTAATCAACTCGATTATATTACGCATTAAAAGATACCTGAGTTACTATGGTAGTTAGAAAATTTATCAAAAACAAATCTTCCAACGAAAGAATCTTATTCCAATTCAAATACAGAAAATCCTTTTACATTTCCAATAAGCTTTTACAAGATTATTCTTATATTATTGAAAACTAATCGCATAATAGTAGAGGAATGATAAGATGTATGAAGTCGCAAAAGTTATTAGATTGTTAATAAATGAGAATGTATGTCTTAGTCAGTCAAATTAATAAATATGAATATTATTATATTAACTTGAATTTATAATATACAATAGATGGTATTAGATTAGAACTATAATTTAGGCCTATTTTCTTATTTCCTTGACGATATTAGTATTTTGCATTGTCAGGTTAATATGTAGTTGCCATTTATTTTTCAAATTGTATTTTGTGTTTCTTTGTTTGATAACGGTAGGATTTCCACTACATAGGCCTCCTTAAATAGATCAGGTTGTATTTTAAATAAGAAACCATATTTTCTTTACTAGTATTGTTTTGTTGTTTGTTTGTTTGATAACGATAGAACGTCCACTACCGGACATAGGCCTCCTTAAATAGATTAGGTTGTAGTTCAAATAAGAAACCGTATTTTATTTCCTAGTATTGTTTTGTTGTTTGTTTGTTTGATAACGATAGAACGTCCATTACTGGACATAGGCCTCCCTAAATATATCAGATTGTACTTCGAATAAGATATCATATTTTGTTTCCTAAATTAATTATTTTGTTTGTTTGTTTAATGGCGATTGGACGTCCACTACTGGACATAGGCTTCCACAAATAGGTCACAATGTAGTTCGAATAAAATATCATATTTTGTTGTTCATATACCCTGTAGTAAATAAATGTAAATATTTACTTTTAAACAGAACACACCGGGGTAAAAAAAAAATATCATTGGTGGACGACATTCTAGTGTGTGACTATTTCTCGGGTTTGACCTGGACTTAACAGCAGGGTGTCAGAAGCAAATCGCTTATGCAGATTAGGTGTAAAAAAAAAAGGGTTATCATTATTACTATCGACAATGGGACTGATTGGAAGTGGCTTGCATCCAACATGGTTTAGTTTAGTCACTGATTTAGGCATTTGTTTTCTTTTGCTTTTATCGCCCAATCAGTATTGTCGTATGTTTTAGATTCGAATCAATTTTCACTTTGTTCAAAACGAAATAAAATACCTACAACTCTTTTAATTTACGCCGTTTTCTCTTTTTCTGTAAATCTTAGGTCGTTTTAACGTTAGTTTAAATACTAATGAAGGCCTAGTTTTAGAATGCCACATTTGTCTAAATTGTATTGTCATAAATATATTTACTGTTTTGTTCAAACTCGGATCTCGGGAACCTCGAGTTTTAGAAGAATTTAGATGTAGATTCTAGAGAGTTCTTCTGTTAAGTACATAATATAGTTAAGTTATCGGTATAGGCAGAGTTTTCGATAAAATGCGAATTCATTTTTTTCATTTCGTCTTTTGTAGCGGAGTTTAGTTGCTCTCTAGGCATCAGCTTCAGTTTCACTCGCGCCTGGTTTTGCATACATAATTTTTGAGTAAATAAATATTGATAAATGTTTAACTAGTAGCAAATTATAATTACTATTACAACTCTCAGAAATATTTATATAAATAGACTGAAAAAAAGGTTAGATTTACAACTTGTACAAAAAAAAACGTAGGTCAATAGACGATACGAAGCTTGGAATGTCGCAGATGTGGCACTTAAGAGGTATTAGAAAAAATTGGGTCGATGAACTAAAAAAAAAAAAGGGGTCAACGAACGATACAAACGATGGAATGCACTTGAGAAAAAAAAAAGTAGGTCAATGAACAGGTGGCTGAACATATGGTTAGTTGCATCCAGCTAACAGTTTCTGTAGTATCAGTTTACTTTGACCTTAGGGATAACATGTGTTACCTTTTTTTTTCGGGTTTCTCTGTATTTTGCTTGCTTGCGAAAGTTGATTTGTTACGCTTAAGACACAATTCTTATTGCAATTATAATATGATCAAAATACAGATATGGTAGTGATGGTAGTGTTTTAGTTGGACACTTTAGCTAGGTAAATGAGTTGGATTATTTTGTGCTTGTTTTACAACTAGGAAATAAAGTTTTCATGTAATATGAAGTTTGCGAATTGTCTTTGAAAAAAAAAACAATGTAGTTGGTGTAGGAACAGAATAAAATAATTATTTGTTTATTTTAGTGGCATCATAAAAAAAATGAATTTGACAAAATTTTGCGTTTCTTTTTTTGTCAAGAATGTAGGGGGTTCTAAATTCGACGCGTTTATTAAGTACTTATATTTCTTTGGATGACCACGCATAGTTTTATAGACTAATCAGATTTCAATTTTATTTTTATTGCTAGATAGACCATACTTAACAATGGGAACCCGTGGTCCGATAGGCGGTCTGTTTAAATTTTATCAAAACCGACTGAGCAATTTTGAATAGATCAACAATAATACGAAAATTGCCATGTCGATCCATGCGATTTGTACGGATTCTGTACGCGATTGAAGTCGGTTATGATATTTCTTTTTTTCGCGAATTCCTAATTATTATTTTTCTATTTTATTTACATGTTGAAACATTGATGAAGTAAACAATTAGAATGCTTTTTTGGTTACAATGACTTTATCAAATAGATAAAATAACATGAATATATTTTGCACATTGAAAAATTTTATGATAATAAAACGGGAGGATTGATTTTAACTTATTGCTATTAAGCGTGTTTACCGTCCTTCTCTCAAAGGGGTGATTAATTATAATCTCTTTTGAGGTGTTTAACGTCTAAAAATCTAAGGGGTGAAGGGTTGATGTAGTTTTATAGTGAACAACGTTGACTAGTGCGATTTTGCGATTGATGTTTCTTACTTTTTGTGTCTAAACGTCTAAGGGGTGATTAGGTTATGTAGTGTAGGATGGAACGTTATCTAGGTTGAGGTTTTATGAGTGATTTTTCTTTTATGTGATTTTCTCCGGGTTTCCACTTTTCAAAAGAAAATCAAAAACCCGTCTAAACTCAAAGGGGTGATCTGTAACCGCCGTTATGTATGTATATATACACATAACGTCTGTTCCATGTACCTATGCTATATTTTGACTATACACCTTATAGATTATTAACTAAAATTTTCTGTCTCTCTCAGACTTTGTAAATTTGTTGTATTCACTGTCCTTTTCATGCTAATGCGGGTTTGGAAATATTTATTGTTCTTAAAAAAAATTGAGTCGTGAGAAGTTCTAGGAAGAATACCACGACAGGTTGCTGCTCAGTATTTATTGGAGAATCTATAGCACTAAAGAATAAAGTTCAAAATTGCCATTCTCTGACACAGGTCAATCGCAAATTATTGGAAACCTTACATTTTCAAGTGCCTGAAGTACGGGGGTCTCAAAAATTCTTTAGAACATATTAGCAGGTCATATTTTTCCCTTTTTATTTCCTGCGTTAACAGAAATATTGTTTTGAGTAAAAATCGAACACTGAGGACAGGGTTGTCACTGTCTCAGATGTATTTAATTATATTTAATTTCAATGAGATGTATTAACTAAGTAAAGAAGTAAATTCTGAATATGAGAATGTTACGATTCGGACATCATTCTTTCTGTTGTTTTACATACATTTGACATTAGGTCATTTTACTTATTCCTATACTATTTTTGTATTAAAATAACTAAAAATATTAATATCGATTTCTGAACTTTATATGATAACGATAATAAAAATAGTTTTATACATTTTACACAATTATAATCTTGGTTATGTTATTTTGTGTAACGTAAAAATCATCGGACACTACAATTACAATCTTACGTATTATTCTAAATACGAGTATGTAAATTATACTATTTTCTAATAACATTTTGAAAATTTATAAGAAAGCGAAAGTATGTATAAATTGAGAACCTCTCTTCTTTTGGTAGTTGGGCAAAAATATAAATGTGTTAACCCTAGTTGTCCTTCATGCAATCCATATTGACTGCCATAAAAAAACTTGAGTGGCAACTGTCGCGTAGAGACAGTATAAACTTAGACAGTAAGACAACTTGGTATGTTAATAGGGCATTAAATATTATGGCGAAAATGACTTTCAATTAATGAAATAATGATAATTTATGGTTACTTATGTGCTGATTGATAGTAGTTTGAAAATAGTTTTACGAAATAAATGAAGTATTTACAGGTATGGCGGCGGACTGTTATGTAAATATAACCTTATAGCTATATAAAATCAAATCACTTAATAATATAGGTACTGAAATACAAATAGAGTACTATGTCTAGATAGTCATTACATATTAGGTTTGTTTCTGTCGAAGACTCTATATTTGTAGCAAGTTGACTTACTGGAAATAGAAATAATTTATAGCGTTAGAAATTTTTACAAAAACTAAAGTGATTTCGAGTGTTTCAATTTTTTCGTCCGTTTTGTACAAACCCATAAATATTTTTATAATTGATTTCTCAAGTATTTGACAGGCGTGGAATTCGTCGAGATTACAATTATTTTGTATGGGAAAAGCTAGGATTTTGGGGGCAGTCCGGGTTAGACCGCGGTAAACGATACTCGTTTTGAAAATAGTTCAGGTGTTAAATTATAACGCGTGTGAAAATTTGGAAATTAGAGCTCCGTCGCTTCGCTCGTTTCCCAAGTGTATAAGTGAACAGAAAGCCTCCATCAATTAAGGCGTATAGTGTTTGTGTTGTGAAAGTGATATATCATAAATCTCTTTGAGACCTTTGGCGACGCCTTTCAAGGATTCATCTTTTTTGCAGTACCTAATAGCTAGCTTGAACAAATCAGATATTTGCTGTTGTTATATTTCATCTAAATATTGTAATCAATTTATTGCTATTTTTTTGCTGTTCTCTCGTACCAAAGATAAAGTTTTGCGTTACCTCAGGTCTCAAAAGGATTTCTTACTAATTAATATTCTTTCAAGGTATTTATTTTCAGGTTTATTTTCCAAAGTGTTTAACTTTCAGATAGCGGTACTTACTATAAGTACGATACTTTAGTCTCCGTTTATTTTCCATCATCTTATCAGATTAATTGATAGATAGATTACAATAGTGGTAGCGTAATGTCCTTTCTTTCAGAAGCAGTGCGCCTACTACGTTGGTTTTGGGCCATCTAAGGGTAGACTATTTATTAGTTTTCCTTACGTTAGAACTCATGTGATGTATGTTTGGAAAGGCTGAGTGAATGAGTGCTACTAAACATTTAATATCAGTTTTCATGTAGCTAGGTTGTGTTTTTTATAGTTCCGGTACAAATAAAATAATAACATATTTGAATGAAGCTTTTGATAACCTAATGACCTTCTACATCAGCTGATTTATCCTCATGATATTTGTATATGTGAAACACATTGTGCGGCACATAATATTATTATATTATTGTGCTGTTATAAAAATATAACAGCATGTACATCACTCCTTAAGGAGGCCAAACATCTATGCAAGGAGATCAGACATCTACCTAAGGAGTTCCGAGTTCGTCTCTATTGAACGAGACTCAACAGATTAATGCATTCTCACTGCAAGTTCGTGTTTCACGGATGCAGTACGAGAATTTCATATTGCGAAATATCATCATCATCATCGTCTTCACTCTATCATATTGTTTCATATTGTGAAACATACAACATAATATGTATTGACAAAGGTATCTGGCTATCGAAGGTTTTCATCATAAACTAACACAAAACGGACAAAATCTTATTGGAATTAGGTCTCTTTTCCCCAAATGAAAACTTAATATGAAAAATCATTTTCTTACACACTTGCACACTATTTGACACTTATGAGAGACTCGGCAAAGGACAGCTGCCGGACTCTTCGTGACGAGCGCTTTGGACCCCGTTTCTCACAGCAGGGTGAAGCCGGCCGCACCAGGAGGGGGGGAATTACACAGGACATCCGGCCGAAATAGTGGCCTGCTAGCGGCTGCTATCTCGCAACTGGATGTCCGAACATGCACTAGGTACACACACCACACGACCGTGATATTCCTGTAGGGATCTTTCGAGTCATAAGGAATCTCTTGGTCACAAAACTAGCTTAGGGAACCAAATAATAACAAACTCTGAGAACCTTAGGTTCTAACCTTATTAAAGGAGTGTTTGGATGAATGACTGGATTAAGAGATGAATGAATGATGATCAGTAAGAGATAAGAAGGTTTGAATATTTAGTGTCTTTAGTGGCGTGGTTAGGGCTAAACTCTGACGGATTTGTTGGCAATGCTTTGGAGTGGGGTGAAGGATGGCAGGGAGCCCCACATTCTATTTCGCTTAGGTTTTCCATTTATAGATCTTAAAGATCTAAACTCCATATTCCATACCTGTTTTCCTTCCAGAGGATGGTGTTAGCAGCGATGCAGTTTGGCGCAACTCAAAGGAGCAGATAATATTATTCTCACTGCACTAATGTTATTAATCGGTATTTCTTTTAGCATAAAGTTGGCCACGAAGAGAGAAGAAGGACAGACTGCGGATCACCGGTCGCTGTAGCTGTAAGGAGTAGCAGATAGCCGGAATCAAGCTAAGTTGCATGCTTTTGTATAACTGTACTCTCTTTATTTTGTATTTCCATATACCTTCCGTATTCAAATTTACTTAATTTCATTCCATTATGTGTTTTATGTGCTGAGCGATTGTATTTCTTTTATGTTATTCTGAGACTGCATCTTATTTGAATCGTATTGAACTTATTTTTATTTTGTTTTGTTTTCCTTTTTATAATTTTACTTTTGTATCTGTTTATGATACAAAGAACTGGCAACATCCATTATATTCTGGTTATTTATAGATTTGTATAGGCTAGTGTATAAACTAATTTAGGTTCACTATTTAACCTAATTTTATTATCTAAACACAACGTAAACTTTACACAACGTATAAGGGTCCATTTGAGTTAAATATTTTCTAGACGATCACATTATAAAACCAGACGATCACGTTTATTTTGGCCAAACAATTAAATAAATAATTAATAAATAGGAATAGCGTTACAGTGGTGCCGTGACGACCAGGATCTGCGTCATTAAAAATGTAATCAACTCGATTATATTACGCATTAAAAGATACCTGAGTTACTATGGTAGTTAGAAAATTTATCAAAAACAAATCTTCCAACGAAAGAATCTTATTCCAATTCAAATACAGAAAATCCTTTTACATTTCCAATAAGCTTTTACAAGATTATTCTTATATTATTGAAAACTAATCGCATAATAGTAGAGGAATGATAAGATGTATGAAGTCGCAAAAGTTATTAGATTGTTAATAAATGAGAATGTATGTCTTAGTCAGTCAAATTAATAAATATGAATATTATTATATTAACTTGAATTTATAATATACAATAGATGGTATTAGATTAGAACTATAATTTAGGCCTATTTTCTTATTTCCTTGACGATATTAGTATTTTGCATTGTCAGGTTAATATGTAGTTGCCATTTATTTTTCAAATTGTATTTTGTGTTTCTTTGTTTGATAACGGTAGGATTTCCACTACATAGGCCTCCTTAAATAGATCAGGTTGTATTTTAAATAAGAAACCATATTTTCTTTACTAGTATTGTTTTGTTGTTTGTTTGTTTGATAACGATAGAACGTCCACTACCGGACATAGGCCTCCTTAAATAGATTAGGTTGTAGTTCAAATAAGAAACCGTATTTTATTTCCTAGTATTGTTTTGTTGTTTGTTTGTTTGATAACGATAGAACGTCCATTACTGGACATAGGCCTCCCTAAATATATCAGATTGTACTTCGAATAAGATATCATATTTTGTTTCCTAAATTAATTATTTTGTTTGTTTGTTTAATGGCGATTGGACGTCCACTACTGGACATAGGCTTCCACAAATAGGTCACAATGTAGTTCGAATAAAATATCATATTTTGTTGTTCATATACCCTGTAGTAATAAATGTAAATATTTACTTTTAAACAGAACACACCGGGGTAAAAAAAAAATATCATTGGTGGACGACATTCTAGTGTGTGACTATTTCTCGGGTTTGACCTGGACTTAACAGCAGGGTGTCAGAAGCAAATCGCTTATGCAGATTAGGTGTAAAAAAAAAAGGGTTATCATTATTACTATCGACAATGGGACTGATTGGAAGTGGCTTGCATCCAACATGGTTTAGTTTAGTCACTGATTTAGGCATTTGTTTTCTTTTGCTTTTATCGCCCAATCAGTATTGTCGTATGTTTTAGATTCGAATCAATTTTCACTTTGTTCAAAACGAAATAAAATACCTACAACTCTTTTAATTTACGCCGTTTTCTCTTTTTCTGTAAATCTTAGGTCGTTTTAACGTTAGTTTAAATACTAATGAAGGCCTAGTTTTAGAATGCCACATTTGTCTAAATTGTATTGTCATAAATATATTTACTGTTTTGTTCAAACTCGGATCTCGGGAACCTCGAGTTTTAGAAGAATTTAGATGTAGATTCTAGAGAGTTCTTCTGTTAAGTACATAATATAGTTAAGTTATCGGTATAGGCAGAGTTTTCGATAAAATGCGAATTCATTTTTTTCATTTCGTCTTTTGTAGCGGAGTTTAGTTGCTCTCTAGGCATCAGCTTCAGTTTCACTCGCGCCTGGTTTTGCATACATAATTTTTGAGTAAATAAATATTGATAAATGTTTAACTAGTAGCAAATTATAATTACTATTACAACTCTCAGAAATATTTATATAAATAGACTGAAAAAAAGGTTAGATTTACAACTTGTACAAAAAAAAAACGTAGGTCAATAGACGATACGAAGCTTGGAATGTCGCAGATGTGGCACTTAAGGGGTATTAGAAAAAATTGGGTCGATGAACTAAAAAAAAAAAAGGGGTCAACGAACGATACAAACGATGGAATGCACTTGAGAAAAAAAAAAGTAGGTCAATGAACAGGTGGCTGAACATATGGTTAGTTGCATCCAGCTAACAGTTTCTGTAGTATCAGTTTACTTTGACCTTAGGGATAACATGTGTTACCTTTTTTTTTCGGGTTTCTCTGTATTTTGCTTGCTTGCGAAAGTTGATTTGTTACGCTTAAGACACAATTCTTATTGCAATTATAATATGATCAAAATACAGATATGGTAGTGATGGTAGTGTTTTAGTTGGACACTTTAGCTAGGTAAATGAGTTGGATTATTTTGTGCTTGTTTTACAACTAGGAAATAAAGTTTTCATGTAATATGAAGTTTGCGAATTGTCTTTGAAAAAAAAAACAATGTAGTTGGTGTAGGAACAGAATAAAATAATTATTTGTTTATTTTAGTGGCATCATAAAAAAAATGAATTTGACAAAATTTTGCGTTTCTTTTTTTGTCAAGAATGTAGGGGGTTCTAAATTCGACGCGTTTATTAAGTACTTATATTTCTTTGGATGACCACGCATAGTTTTATAGACTAATCAGATTTCAATTTTATTTTTATTGCTAGATAGACCATACTTAACAATGGGAACCCGTGGTCCGATAGGCGGTCTGTTTAAATTTTATCAAAACCGACTGAGCAATTTTGAATAGATCAACAATAATACGAAAATTGCCATGTCGATCCATGCGATTTGTACGGATTCTGTACGCGATTGAAGTCGGTTATGATATTTCTTTTTTTCGCGAATTCCTAATTATTATTTTTCTATTTTATTTACATGTTGAAACATTGATGAAGTAAACAATTAGAATGCTTTTTTGGTTACAATGACTTTATCAAATAGATAAAATAACATGAATATATTTTGCACATTGAAAAATTTTATGATAATAAAACGGGAGGATTGATTTTAACTTATTGCTATTAAGCGTGTTTACCGTCCTTCTCTCAAAGGGGTGATTAATTATAATCTCTTTTGAGGTGTTTAACGTCTAAAAATCTAAGGGGTGAAGGGTTGATGTAGTTTTATAGTGAACAACGTTGACTAGTGCGATTTTGCGATTGATGTTTCTTACTTTTTGTGTCTAAACGTCTAAGGGGTGATTAGGTTATGTAGTGTAGGATGGAACGTTATCTAGGTTGAGGTTTTATGAGTGATTTTTCTTTTATGTGATTTTCTCCGGGTTTCCACTTTTCAAAAGAAAATCAAAAACCCGTCTAAACTCAAAGGGGTGATCTGTAACCGCCGTTATGTATGTATATATACACATAACGTCTGTTCCATGTACCTATGCTATATTTTGACTATACACCTTATAGATTATTAACTAAAATTTTCTGTCTCTCTCAGACTTTGTAAATTTGTTGTATTCACTGTCCTTTTCATGCTAATGCGGGTTTGGAAATATTTATTGTTCTTAAAAAAAATTGAGTCGTGAGAAGTTCTAGGAAGAATACCACGACAGGTTGCTGCTCAGTATTTATTGGAGAATCTATAGCACTAAAGAATAAAGTTCAAAATTGCCATTCTCTGACACAGGTCAATCGCAAATTATTGGAAACCTTACATTTTCAAGTGCCTGAAGTACGGGGGTCTCAAAAATTCTTTAGAACATATTAGCAGGTCATATTTTTCCCTTTTTATTTCCTGCGTTAACAGAAATATTGTTTTGAGTAAAAATCGAACACTGAGGACAGGGTTGTCACTGTCTCAGATGTATTTAATTATATTTAATTTCAATGAGATGTATTAACTAAGTAAAGAAGTAAATTCTGAATATGAGAATGTTACGATTCGGACATCATTCTTTCTGTTGTTTTACATACATTTGACATTAGGTCATTTTACTTATTCCTATACTATTTTTGTATTAAAATAACTAAAAATATTAATATCGATTTCTGAACTTTATATGATAACGATAATAAAAATAGTTTTATACATTTTACACAATTATAATCTTGGTTATGTTATTTTGTGTAACGTAAAAATCATCGGACACTACAATTACAATCTTACGTATTATTCTAAATACGAGTATGTAAATTATACTATTTTCTAATAACATTTTGAAAATTTATAAGAAAGCGAAAGTATGTATAAATTGAGAACCTCTCTTCTTTTGGTAGTTGGGCAAAAATATAAATGTGTTAACCCTAGTTGTCCTTCATGCAATCCATATTGACTGCCATAAAAAAACTTGAGTGGCAACTGTCGCGTAGAGACAGTATAAACTTAGACAGTAAGACAACTTGGTATGTTAATAGGGCATTAAATATTATGGCGAAAATGACTTTCAATTAATGAAATAATGATAATTTATGGTTACTTATGTGCTGATTGATAGTAGTTTGAAAATAGTTTTACGAAATAAATGAAGTATTTACAGGTATGGCGGCGGACTGTTATGTAAATATAACCTTATAGCTATATAAAATCAAATCACTTAATAATATAGGTACTGAAATACAAATAGAGTACTATGTCTAGATAGTCATTACATATTAGGTTTGTTTCTGTCGAAGACTCTATATTTGTAGCAAGTTGACTTACTGGAAATAGAAATAATTTATAGCGTTAGAAATTTTTACAAAAACTAAAGTGATTTCGAGTGTTTCAATTTTTTCGTCCGTTTTGTACAAACCCATAAATATTTTTATAATTGATTTCTCAAGTATTTGACAGGCGTGGAATTCGTCGAGATTACAATTATTTTGTATGGGAAAAGCTAGGATTTTGGGGGCAGTCCGGGTTAGACCGCGGTAAACGATACTCGTTTTGAAAATAGTTCAGGTGTTAAATTATAACGCGTGTGAAAATTTGGAAATTAGAGCTCCGTCGCTTCGCTCGTTTCCCAAGTGTATAAGTGAACAGAAAGCCTCCATCAATTAAGGCGTATAGTGTTTGTGTTGTGAAAGTGATATATCATAAATCTCTTTGAGACCTTTGGCGACGCCTTTCAAGGATTCATCTTTTTTGCAGTACCTAATAGCTAGCTTGAACAAATCAGATATTTGCTGTTGTTATATTTCATCTAAATATTGTAATCAATTTATTGCTATTTTTTTGCTGTTCTCTCGTACCAAAGATAAAGTTTTGCGTTACCTCAGGTCTCAAAAGGATTTCTTACTAATTAATATTCTTTCAAGGTATTTATTTTCAGGTTTATTTTCCAAAGTGTTTAACTTTCAGATAGCGGTACTTACTATAAGTACGATACTTTAGTCTCCGTTTATTTTCCATCATCTTATCAGATTAATTGATAGATAGATTACAATAGTGGTAGCGTAATGTCCTTTCTTTCAGAAGCAGTGCGCCTACTACGTTGGTTTTGGGCCATCTAAGGGTAGACTATTTATTAGTTTTCCTTACGTTAGAACTCATGTGATGTATGTTTGGAAAGGCTGAGTGAATGAGTGCTACTAAACATTTAATATCAGTTTTCATGTAGCTAGGTTGTGTTTTTTATAGTTCCGGTACAAATAAAATAATAACATATTTGAATGAAACTTTTGATAACCTAATGACCTTCTACATCAGCTGATTTATCCTCATGATATTTGTATATGTGAAACACATTGTGCGGCACATAATATTATTATATTATTGTGCTGTTATAAAAATATAACAGCATGTACATCACTCCTTAAGGAGGCCAAACATCTATGCAAGGAGATCAGACATCTACCTAAGGAGTTCCGAGTTCGTCTCTATTGAACGAGACTCAACAGATTAATGCATTCTCACTGCAAGTTCGTGTTTCACGGATGCAGTACGAGAATTTCATATTGCGAAATATCATCATCATCATCGTCTTCACTCTATCATATTGTTTCATATTGTGAAACATACAACATAATATGTATTGACAAAGGTATCTGGCTATCGAAGGTTTTCATCATAAACTAACACAAAACGGACAAAATCTTATTGGAATTAGGTCTCTTTTCCCCAAATGAAAACTTAATATGAAAAATCATTTTCTTACACACTTGCACACTATTTGACACTTATGAGAGACTCGGCAAAGGACAGCTGCCGGACTCTTCGTGACGAGCGCTTTGGACCCCGTTTCTCACAGCAGGGTGAAGCCGGCCGCACCAGGAGGGGGGGAATTACACAGGACATCCGGCCGAAATAGTGGCCTGCTAGCGGCTGCTATCTCGCAACTGGATGTCCGAACATGCACTAGGTACACACACCACACGACCGTGATATTCCTGTAGGGATCTTTCGAGTCATAAGGAATCTCTTGGTCACAAAACTAGCTTAGGGAACCAAATAATAACAAACTCTGAGAACCTTAGGTTCTAACCTTATTAAAGGAGTGTTTGGATGAATGACTGGATTAAGAGATGAATGAATGATGATCAGTAAGAGATAAGAAGGTTTGAATATTTAGTGTCTTTAGTGGCGTGGTTAGGGCTAAACTCTGACGGATTTGTTGGCAATGCTTTGGAGTGGGGTGAAGGATGGCAGGGAGCCCCACATTCTATTTCGCTTAGGTTTTCCATTTATAGATCTTAAAGATCTAAACTCCATATTCCATACCTGTTTTCCTTCCAGAGGATGGTGTTAGCAGCGATGCAGTTTGGCGCAACTCAAAGGAGCAGATAATATTATTCTCACTGCACTTATGTTATTAATCGGTATTTCTTTTAGCATAAAGTTGGCCACGAAGAGAGAAGAAGGACAGACTGCGGATCACCGGTCGCTGTAGCTGTAAGGAGTAGCAGATAGCCGGAATCAAGCTAAGTTGCATGCTTTTGTATAACTGTACTCTCTTTATTTTGTATTTCCATATACCTTCCGTATTCAAATTTACTTAATTTCATTCCATTATGTGTTTTATGTGCTGAGCGATTGTATTTCTTTTATGTTATTCTGAGACTGCATCTTATTTGAATCGTATTGAACTTATTTTTATTTTGTTTTGTTTTCCTTTTTATAATTTTACTTTTGTATCTGTTTATGATACAAAGAACTGGCAACATCCATTATATTCTGGTTATTTATAGATTTGTATAGGCTAGTGTATAAACTAATTTAGGTTCACTATTTAACCTAATTTTATTATCTAAACACAACGTAAACTTTACACAACGTATAAGGGTCCATTTGAGTTAAATATTTTCTAGACGATCACATTATAAAACCAGACGATCACGTTTATTTTGGCCAAACAATTAAATAAATAATTAATAAATAGGAATAGCGTTACAAATGGTAAAAGTTGGTTTAATTATTATTAGGTAATTAGATAATTACCTAATAATAATCACGTTATTGTTATAGGAACAAAAACGTGAAACACTTAGATAAGTGTTTCACGTTTTTGTTCCTATAACAGATTTTTGATTTATCTTATTTGCAACAAAATGTTATTGTACAGATATAGAGTTTTATAGTATCTATTGTGACCGAGTAGCACGTGAGAAAAAAACCTTGAACAAATATTTGTAACAATTTGAATCAAATGGTTAATAACATAGGTGCATTTGCTATGTCCTTTAATTTTGAACATTTCAACTAGGTACAAATAAAATTAATATGAACTAAATTGGTCAAGAGCGTGTCGAGATAAAGGGTTATGAAGTTTCAGTTAAAGAGATGCACAGTAAAATTCAACTGTACTTGTATATACTATACTTAAGTATATACTGTATTTGAAAATATTATTCTTGTGCAATATTGTTGCTGGGTATAATTTTGATAAAAGGGAAAGTTAGAATGAGGTCTACTGTTCGAGTAACTACTAGTTTGATCTAATCTGGCCAGGCCATGACATAATATTCAAATTCAAATATTGCTTACATTTCAGTTGGACCTGGAAGTTCAAGAATTTCAATGTTCTAAATCTACAAAAGAACCCAACGTAGAGAACAATCCTCAAGGCTCAAAGTTGTACAAGGTAACTAATCTTAAAAATTATTAAGTTCAAGTTATAAGGCCTCAACCTCATGGATGGCCCAGAAGGAGATGGAGGGAGTCATTGGACTTCTATTTGAAGGACTGGTTTCAAATAGCGCAACAAAGAAAGTAATAAAACTAATCCTAATACTAATTTAATTCAATACCAGTCAAGTACCCTGTTATTCCTCTTCCTGTACCAGCAACGACAGATTTATTAACTCTTTGACTCTCTTTTACTAAGGATGACTAAGGATGTAAACAATGTGTTTGTCTCACAATAATATCTCATGGAAATTCAGGCAGTTCTCCTTCCATTGACATGACTTAAATCTCGGAGACAACACACTGCTTAAACTGCTTTTTGGTTTTAGAAACTTGACTAGGCAATTTGTAGTATACATTTGTCTTAGAATAAAATAGGGGTGTTCTTGTAAGTTTTGTTGCCAAATTCTCGGGAATGAGAAACATGATGAACTTACAAGACACTCAAGTGAGTACTTATATTAATATCATTTCATATTATAATTATACATTTTTGAAAAGGCATTATGACTGTGTGAGCCAAGGCAAGTGTAATGTAATTTAATATTTCAATGCATATTTTAAGCAAAATTTAACTTATTTCAGATGACTCCAGAAGGTAGACCAAGCACGTCTCAGTGTCCTGTAGAAACAGAACCTTTGATTGAAAGCAATCTTCAAGGTCCTAAATTAATCAAGGTAAATAAAAGTTTTTAATACTGTAGGACTAAAAACAATGTTACATACATCTATGTTGTTTGTTGTTGATTGACCAAGTAAGCGTCATCTTTCTTCAAAAAAAGAGGTCAATCGCCGAAACCAGCTCCATGGGAAATTCTTATCTTAGAAAACTACCTAAAAATAAACTTACTCATTATTATCTCACAACTAAAAAACTTTTCTATAAAAGCAAGCCAAACAAAAAAAACACAATGGAAAGTGAGGAACAAAGATTTACTATAAAATTATATTATGTTTAATTCTTGATAGGTTTATGTTTGACCACATTCTAGATAGGTTTGCATTTGACCACATTCTGCCTGATCTTAAGCAGAGACATGGTCTAGAGTAGTAGACTTAGATACCTAAAAATTATCTGCATAAATTCTTAGTTAATGTTGTTGTTGAATTATTGTAAATTCTACTCCAAAGGGGACAAAAAGGATTAAACCTAATTATATAAACACAGTGTTACTTTTTTACAGGAACCACGCAAAGGCATTTTAGAAGAAATAGGTGCTAAGTCATTAGCTGACTTAACACCTAGAAAACAAAAAATGTATAAACGATGCAGAAGAAATGTAACAGAAATCCTAAGATTACGCAGGAGGCTTAAGAGTTTCAAGAAACCTAAAAGGAACATTTTAGACGCATTACATTCCGATGAGGCTGTAAATGAAATGATGCAGACACAAATGACAAGTCCTTTTTATTTAATGCTGCAAAGCCAACTGAAAAACACCTCGAGGAAATTATCAGGTCGAAGGTGGACATTAGACGACAAAGTTTTAGCTTTGAGCTTGTATAAAAAGTCGAGCTCATGCTACCGTTTACTTAGGCGACTATTTTGCTTGCCTAGTGTCAGTTCTTTAAAGGCACTTCTCAACAAAATTCCCATGAAGTGTGGCATAAACAGTCAAATAATAGACACTATTAAAGACATCACAAAAAACAGGACAGCTCAAGATAATTTGTGCATGTTGGCTTTTGACGAAATGAGTATAAGGAAAAACATATCTTTAAATACAAAACAGGACCAACTCGATGGTTACCAAGACCACGCTGGCCAAGGAAGAACCTCGGAAATTGCGAGTAAAGCCTTAACTTTTATGGCAATTGGAGTTCGAAAAAAATGGAAGCAGCCAATAGCCTTTTATTTTTCAGGTGCTAATGTTACAGCTGATAGACTGTCAGCCCTTATAAAAGAGGTAAGTTTTGTTTATTTATTCTTTACATACCCCCCAACCAGTACACAGTGTTCTTGGATATGACTCTTGAAATATCTAATATAGACCAAATCATATAAGACTGCAGATGTGAAGTTAGCTAATCTGCGCGTTGATTGGGTTTCGCGAAAACAGACTGTATATCCGCGACAAATATTTGAGATACTAAGGAGCTCCACTTGTTTCATTGTGACTGCAGGGTCACGTCGGATGCAAGCCGCTTTCAAGATCGGTCATATTGGAAATCTATAGGAGAGACCTATGACCTATATATAATAATATATAAATATATGTCGTGGTTGTTACGCTAAAACTCGTAAACGGCTGAACCGATTTGGGAAATTTTGGTCTTGAAATATTAAAACAAACGAAACAATGAGTACACAGAAGAAATAATAAGTACACAGTTGCAATTCATTAATAAACTAAAATTATATTTTCCAGGTACTGGGTGCTTGTTTTGAGGCTGGCCTAGAAGTGATCGGGACTGTCTGTGACTGTGATGGCGTCAATTTACGTGCGTTAAACACATTGGGTTCATCGACTGAACAACCTTACTTCGACTATGAAGGACATGAAATCGCCACTGTTCTACACGCACCGCACCTATTAAAATGTTTCAGAAACAATTTCATGAAACATGATATTGAATTTACAGAAGACATACAAATAAACAACCAGAAATGCACAGGTAAACATCATTTTGTTATTTGTCAACCAAAAAGCGATGCGTACCGAATTTGATACACAAGCTGACAAAAGATTCAATTGATGAGTCACGGGTTTATTGGTTGATTTGAACTTGGAATCCTAAATGTTGTGAGGGAATCAAAAATATACATTGGAAATGAAAGACACATCTCATGTACCTATACAACTTATCACCTCTACTGTGAAAAAATATTAAAGAATAGCTGTCTTAATGTAGTGTGTAATGTAATGCAATGTGGCTAGCAGTGATTTTAAAAATTATTATCTATTAAAGACCATGTATTCATGATACATGAAAATAATTTGTTGTAAAATTTTGCTTATTCATTATTGACATTTTTTTCAAGGAATTGCAAAATGGTCACATATTGTGGAACTGTATAATTTGGAAAAAAACAATCCAAACTTTGTATTTGCACCGGCATTGACACAACAACATCTTCAACCGAACGGAAAACAAAAAATGAAAGTCCGGTTGGCTGCTCAAGTCCTAAGCCACTCAGTTGCTGCTGGAATATATGCCAAAGTTGCTCAAAGTAAGTATAATAATGATTTATGGTATCTACATGATGATGATGATCTACATTTCTACATTAATATTATAAAGAGGAAAAATTTGTATGTTTATGGTATAGTATTTCGACTCTATAAATGTAGCGTATTAAATGTAAATCTGTCAAGCTATATTTATTGTAAATAAATAAATAAATAACAATAAATACACAAATAAACAAAAAAATGTTCAGTATTGTTATGCTACATTATCCCTGATTAGCATAGGCTATTTATTTTATTAATTCAATATACGAGAATATTTATTAATTCTTGCGAGGCCGGGACGGGCCGCTACTATTTTATAATTATCTACACAAAACAACGTTGTATAGGTTACACCACTTATAACTGGAGAACGGCTGGACTGATTTTAATTTTTCACTTTTAGATGAGTTACCGCAAAATGCTGCGTCCACAGCCACGGTGGTAGCCAAAATGGATCAGTTATTTGACGCTGTCAATGGTGACACGCCAGACAGAAAGAGAGGAAAACCATTACTGACCAACATGTCCTCAAGCAGCCTCCATTCCGAAATATTTGGGAAAATGAAATCATTTTTCAAAGAAATGAAATTTTTAGGGGCCAGAGCCAGGCCACCTTCACAAGATGGCTGGCTGAGGACTCTAAATGCTATAGAAAGAATATATAAAAATTTAAAAAAGTACAATGTAAAAACTTTATCGCCGCGAAGACTAAACCAAGACCCTCTAGAAAATTGCTTTGGATGCATTAGGAATAATTGTGGATCAAATCCGAATCCCACACCAGTGCAGTTTGTAGCAGCGCTAAAAACTAGCATCATAACAAATTTGATTAACAACAATAGAAACCGAAATTGTGCGGATGATCAAAACAGCATGCTGAGCAACTTTAAAACATTCTTAACACAAGAACCTGAAACCGGAAAACAAATAATTTCAACCACAAACTCTGATGATGATGCTCCTTTTCCGGTGGGTAGTGACCTTGATATACCTCAGTGTTCGGGCGAAATGCAAGCGGGTGCTTATAACAAAAACCGAACCTGTGCAGATGACGAAAACAACATGTTAAGTAATTTAACTCAAAAAGAACCAGTAACCGGAAAACAAATAATTTCACCCATAAGTTCTGACGATGATGCTTCTTTTCCGGTGGGTAGTGACCTTGAGCCCCCGGAGCTAGATAACACACCTCAGTGTTCGGGTGAAATGCAAGCGTGTGCGTATGTATGTGGGTTTATTGTGAGAGCATTAGACTTAAATTGCGTACTGTGCAAGAAACTTTTTCTAACTGACCCGAACACTGAGGTATGTCATATCTTCACATCATTTAAGGAATATAGCAGCGAAAAATGCAGTTTGAAATACGTACAATCTGAGTTAGTCAAATTTGTTGAAAATGCTGCTACATCAATAAATGAATTTTTAGCGAAAAAAAGTCATGAAATAAATATTAAAATGAAACTATCAAAATTATGCGAAACAATACCAACAAACTGCCTGAAAGGATGTGAAATGCATGATGATATGAATATAAAAAAAATAATAAACACTGTAATTATTATTTGCATTAAAAGATTTTGCATAACAACAAATAGAGGGTTTATTGATGAAGCTTCCAAGCAATCTCTAGCAAGAAAAATAAAAATTTTAAAAAATTCTTACTAAATGTGTTTTATTAATGGTGTACCACGAGATATACAAGAGTTGGTAATGCTTTAATTGCGAAAACTCTAGAACAAATAACTTTTGTTGTGGAATTTTTGGAAGTTTCCGATTTGTTATTATTTAACATTTATTGTTCCTTGATTCAGTTGAATAAATAAGACAATGTGATAGATAATTTATTGTAGTGTTTTCTACATTGCCACTTTCACTTGGAAACGAGTTTTCTGATTTCCAAAAATTCCACAATAAAAGTTATTTGTTCTGGGGTTTTCGTGAATACGGAAAGATACTAAACGTTTCGAATTGTTGCGCCTAGTGTTTCAAATTTTCCCGCGGTTACCGTTAGTTTGGTTGCTAATGGTTTGAAGCGCTAGTGAGCCGTGTAAGCGTTCGTAATGTATGAACCAATCGTTCTTCTCCTAGTAATATTGTTCTGTGGTAAAGATGGGTTAGTACCGATATTTCACAATATTAGGTCACATTAATAGATAACCTAACTGATATTATAATACCTTAACTAATATTAAGTATTGATAATATTTTTCGGACGTGGATCTTAAAGATCCCGCCGCATCCGTGATTATTTTCATCTTACGTAATTTTTTTAGTTTCCGTTTAGGTGTCCGTACTACTTAGTTCCTAAATTCAGATATCAAACTTAAGTGGTGGCGCGGTGTCCATAATTATTGGTTGTTTATTTTCTATCTCATTTTATCCAGTAATTTGCAGAGCGTATGAAATGGCGCATCCCTTTCATTCGCTATTACGAATAAGATTCATTATTGCTCCACGAATCCGATATCCACTAATCACAGAGATCTCGAGCGATATTATCCGGCTTCTTGAATGGTCATTTCGAATATTAAGTGAATACAAAATATTAGGACATTTGATTTAGTGGGATTGCTAATACTAGATCTTTCCAATATTACCGATCTCTTAACTAATCTTAATATATTAACCACACGCTTAGTTGACTGCTCGCAGCCCTCGCGGGAAGAGGACTGTGGTAGTGGACGCTCCCACAGTGGTCATATTTACCTACTAGTCGGTTGCACTGAGCAATTCGGACAGCCGCTTAGCTTTCTTTACCACTGTGGGCCACTTAGAATAAGACTTAACTCTAAGAAGGCTTTTGTAGAAGAACAAATAAACCATTTTACTGTAACGACCAGAGTTTTAAATCAAGTTCAACACTTATAGCGTTACATAAATATATACTATTACAGCCATCGCTTAGAGACAAGTACGTATCATGTGTTAGGAATACAAAACGTACTAGAAGCACGTAGCTACCGTTTCCGACAGTTTGGAAGGTTCTGGAAGGTTTCCCGTAGCAGCTTACGGCGACACTCGCGTCTGCAAACACTCGCGCCGAGAGCTCACTTGTCGGCACAAAGGCTGCCTCTCACACCGAATCTCACACCTTTATCTTAATCACACCTATTTCAGACTGGTTGTGACTTCGTGGATGATTGACTAGGTTCCGTGCCATTGCTTTCTCGTTAATAAAATTGGGCTATGTCGGTAATCTTGGTTCTTCTACGGATCTCCTCATTCCTGATTCGATCCCGCAGAGAGACTCCGAGCATAGCCCTCTCCATAGCTCATTGGACTACTTGGAGCTTACTGATAAACCCATAGTGAGAGACCACGTTTCTTTGCCATAAGTCATCACTGGCAACACATACTGGTCGAAAACTTTCGACTTGAGGTATGTCGGACGAGAAGACGCTACGCAATTTTCTGAAGGCTGCCCATCCGAGTTGGATTGGGATCAGTTTGAAGAACAGAATCAGTTTGAATAACAGCTCGACATGGGTGAACAATTTTCTATCCTTATTGGGCAATAAGGATAGAATCCTGAATTTTCAATCGGCAATCGGAATCAAGGCTTCCTCAACAGAATCAGTTTGAAGAACAGCTCGACATGGGCGAACAATTTTCTATCTATTCTATTCTTCTATTGCCCAATAAGGATAGAAAATTGTTCGCCCATGACGAGCTGTTCTTCAAACTGATTCTGTTGAGGAAGCCTTGTTTCCGATTGCCGATTGAAAATTCACAAACAATCGTTACTAGCTCACAACGTATTAGGATGAGAAAAAAAATTTGTGGTTAAAATAAAACACCATAAAACGTTATGATTAGCATTATAATAATACTCGAGTTCTTTGTACATTTATGATAATACTCTAAGCGATTTTAAGCTATCTTTTTATTTAAAAAAATACAGGAGTTAATTTTACTTAAAATAGTAAATAGATTGATGTAATTTGAAATTTTTTACTTGCTAGTCGCATGAAAATAGGTTTTAAAATAGCAAAGCTAGAAGGACATGCGGTCATTGCATCTATATTAATAATTTCGTCAAGGGGTACGGTAGACTCGATTGAAACCTTTCCTAAATGATAAAACATAAAAAAATAATGATTTCGAGTCGACAACATATATCCGGAAAATACGGATTATCGAGTATTTTAATAAATTATAACGGTTCTGACAAATAAATCTCAGTCTCCATATTGTCAGGCACATGACATATCTTGAGCAGTCATTCTTCTTCTTCTTTTATGTTTTGGCGTCGCATTGTTGTGCATTTGCCAGTGTCAAGTATTAAGTTATAATAATTTTTGATAATATTTTATCAATAACCCTTAGAATATAGAAGAGTATAACCCATCAATATGGAATGTAAGAAAAAATGCCAAGTCGATGGTATAACCTATATAGAAGGTACCAACGTGCTATGGAGAGGGCTATGCTCGGTGTCTCTCTGCGGGATCGAATCATAAATGAGGAGATCCCTAGATGAACCAAACTTACCGGCATAGCCCAGCGGAACAGCAAATTAAAGTGGCAGTGGGCAGGGCACATCGTTCGAAGAACGGATGGCCGATGGGGCCGTAAAGTTCTCGAATGGACCACGGACCAGCAAGCGCAGCGTAGGATGTCCACCGACTAAGTGGACTAACGATATAATAAAAATCGCAGGAACACGATAAACATTCTCATAATTGTGGAAAATGGATGCAGCGAAGGGCTCTTCGTTAAGATGGTGATCGAGTAACAGCAAAATTATTATCAGTGTGTGTATTATGAGTCACATTTCACCCGAGCGAAGCCGGGTTGTCATCTAGTATTTAATAACATTGTAGAAGTATTTATTTTTGCCCTAGGGCTTAGGCTAGGCCCGTAAATTATCGCCACTTTCACCGCATTAATCATACGAGGTTTTCATTCTTATTCTTCTTTCTAAAAATCCAAGTGTTTTATTTTTTTAATGTTTCTTTTCTTTCTTACTTTTATTGTATACGTAATTATAATTTTGCACTATTTTCTTTTGCAGCGTTATAGGAGGTGCTTTCTACTAAAGTTAAAAATGATGTTCGGCAGTCGTCATTTAATTTAATTTCTGGCTTTCAAGTTACAACACTGTGTGAGTGCGTGCCCATTAAAATGGCAGCTTTCCTCAAGTACGTGGCATCCGTGTGGCGTGACAAACGTAAAGGATTGGCCGCCCTAGTCACTAGTCGCGGTAATTGGAGGGGAATACCCGCAGGTCTTCACCACTTGTCTCAGGAGAGAATGGTCACATCTTGTGCAGAAGTTGAAAAATGAAATTGTTTTCATCACAATGTTCATAACTAATTATAGTTGCAGGATCTATGGCAATATCTCTTGGAGAACAATCCTGTTATTTTCTAATAAGACTGATTATAATCAATCGATCAAACTGTTAGGTAGGTCCGACTTCAATAAAGAAGCCAATCGCCCAATCCAACTCGGATGGGCAGCGTTCAGAAAATTGCGTAGCGTCTTCTAGTCCGACATACCTCAAGTCGAAAGTTTTCGACCAGTATGTGTTGCCAGTGATGACCTTTGGCACAGAAACGTGGTCTCTCACTATGGGCTTATCAGTAAGCTCCAAGTAGCCCAACGAGCTATGGAGAGGGCTATGCTCGGAGTCTCTCTGCGGGATCGAATCAGGAATGAGGAGATCCGTAGAAGAACCAAGATTACCGACATAGCCCAACGGATTAGCAAGTTAAAATGGCAATGGGCAGGGCACATAGCGCGGAGGACTGATGACCGGTGGAGTCGAAAAGTTCTAAAAGTTCTAGTGGAGACCACGTACCGTCAAGCGCAGCGTAGGACGTCCACCCTCTAGGTGGACGGATGACCTCATTAAGACCGCAGGATCGCGCTGGATGCAAGCCGCTTTTAACCGGTATTGGAGATCCATAGGGGAGGCCTATGTCCAGTGGACGTCCTTGGCTGATGGATGAATGGATCAAACTTACATAAAGTCCGAATATTTCGCCCCATTGTAATGTACTTTGAAATTGTCTAGTTCAATGTTCTGAGTGATTCAAATGCTAAATATGAATAAATTTCACAATAAGGCTAACTGTAATTTAAGAAAAATAACAATGGTCTAAATTACCTCTTTCTGGCATAGTATATCATATGAAAATAACCCTGTACAAAATACGTAAACAAAACCCATTCCTCTATCTTTGTTCATACATCATTAAAGTTTAGTGTACAGTCATGTAGAAAAATGGCAATTCACCACTTTCCCCGCTTATGTCGCCTCGCAGAATACTAAGACGAGCCAAAGCTTGTTTTCGCGAGACAGAAAGCATTTTGAGAAAACGACGCCGCCGTGGATGGTAAATGTGTTTTGTCTTAAAACCGTCTCCAATACTATGGCGCTTTGTTATTATTATATACTACGGGACTAATCGCGCACTAAAATTACGAGATAAATAAATACCTCATCATCCCGACGTTTCGGCCGAGTTGCATCGACCGTAGACAGTCTACCCGTGACCACGGTCGATGCAACTCGGCCGAAACTTGGTAACTTGAGAGTCATCACACTACTCATCAAATACATGTGCATACAATGTGCGAATCAAAGCCGTGGAGTACCTAACTTTTGCGAAAGTAAACTTTTGACATAATAGTCTGTGGTAAATATGTGCACAAGTACTCTCAATTTCATGAACTTTTTTTTTATTCCGTTTAGGTTTGCGTTTGACTACATACTGCCTGGTGTTGAGCAGATATGCGGTCTAGGGTGTAGCACGCTTACCTAGAAGATACCTATTTACTCGGGATTTGATGACACCCACGTTGTACTTAAGCGGGAGAGACAAGCCCAGGCAAAGCGTACCACATTCTGGCTGTTCGTATGAGTAATGAGGATTCGAACCGCTTTGTTCTAACGCGCGGAATGTCCACCATAAAAGGGTGGCGCTTTGGTCGCGTCTGTCTAGCCGTACGATAGAAAAAAGGGGTAGGTAGGAACATTTTAAGGTATGATATATTTTCAAACTATTCCTCTCAATAGTGTTATAAATAAAATTGTGTAAGCGAAAATAAATATCACTAATTTCGACACATACTGTTTCCCGTGTACAGAATTCGCAAATATTTGGCACGGATCGATGTATCATGTTACACATTATTGTAGATTTATCAAAAATGGATGAGCCGATTTCGAAAAAATTTAAATCGGACCAATTTCAAAGTACATATTCTTTCCAATACAAAAATAATGACCGAAATCGATTTACTTTGTAAAAACTTGTGTATGTGTACTTTTTAGGGTTCCGTACCTCAAAAAGAAAAAAACGGAACCCTTATAGGATCACTTTGTTGTCCGTCTGTCCGTCTGTCCGTCTGTCCGTCTGTCCGTCTGTGTGTATGTCAAGACTCTTTATCTCGGGAACGGGTAAAGATATCGAGTTGAAATTTAAACTATATACGTAAACCTATGAATTCTTGCAGTTGTGTAAAAGAAAAGCTTCTCAGTTACCGTATAAAAAAGTTAGAGCCGTTTATGTCTTAAAAAACGCATATTTCAACGCTCACAAAAATCAAAACCTACAGGGTACTTTCCGTTGACATAGAACTATGAAATTTGGCGAAGAGCATTGTCTCAGAGTACACATATAGGAATAAATCTGAAAACTGTACGTTTTTATTTAAATCACATAAAAATAGGGCCTCAAAATTCACAAAATATGGGTTCAAAATTCAAAGTGAGTACATCATATCATGTAAGGTATCATATAAAATAACTTCATTAGCACATGCTAAAACAGGTTTTTAATTATTTTAACAATATGTTTGTACGGAAACCTCGATGTGCGAGCCTGACTCGCACTTGTCCGGTTTTTTGTATACGCATCGAATTGAGTACCTCCTCCTTTCGTCGGTCAAAAATATATCTTTTCCATAGCAAATTAGAAAGTTTAACAACTCGAGTTCAAGAGTCCCCGCAACCACACAACACCACAGTTTAAAGCCATACGGTACCACCAGTAGACAGTATAGACGTACCGCAGATGTTCTGCGCCGGTTCATAAAGCGGCTAAATCGCTTGTCGTCGCCGTTTGCATAAATATAAACGGAGCCTGTGCTACAGCGTGACACAGTGCAGAAATTGCAGAAGGCAAATACAAGACAAAGTTAACCAAAATCGTAGAAATATGAAAAAAAAATATAAATCGTGTTTAATTCGTGAATCATCCATGTTATACCCATCTTCCAGATTATCAAATTTGAGTATGTACAATGAAATAAAATTGTCTTTATTCATTTATTTTGATATATTTTCTTTACAAGTTTTTTTTTATTCTGCTACTATTGAGAACATACGGTCATATTGATCATTATTTTAAGCCATAGAATGCCCACTACTGGATATAGCTTCTAACTACGATGCTACCTATTTTAGTTATAATCGTAATTTTGTGTTTCTGGTAGATTGGGAGACCCACAGGACTCGATAAAATTTCTACGAAATATCGAAATCGAGGGGTCGTTTTTCCTCCGGTTCGTTTATCTATACATGTCGAAGAGCCTAAATTACTTTTGCGGCAAATTAACATATGCACTGACTATTAACAAAGCGTCTGATCTGAAAACACACAAAATTAGATTGCAATATAGACATAAAGTCGTGGAACCAAAGTCTAACTCAGAAATGCTCAGTTCTAGCCCAAATTCTATGGCTATAAAAATATTCAATAAATTGCCAAAAAATCTAAAAGATGTCAAAAAAAGAAAACTGTTTCATAAAACAACTAAAAATTGTCCTATTATCGAAATGCTATTACACATTAGACGAATTTTTAACGATAATCTAGAAAACATATTAATAAATCGTTCCAATACAATCTTCTATATTAATAATTTGGTCAAGGGGTACGGTAGACTCGATTGAAACTTTATCTGAATGATAAATCATAAAAAAATAATGATTTCGAGTCGACAACATATATCCGGAAAATTCGGATTATCGAGTATTTTAATAAATTATAACGGTGCTGACAAACAAAAACACGGTGTCCATATTGACACCGGATGACGGATGACATAACTTGAGTAGTGTTGCCAACACCACAAATAAAGAATCTGCTAAAATGGTGTTAAAATTGTGACAAAATAATGCTATATAAACATGCTAAAAATTGTGATTACATTTTTCAATATGAAATGAAACGTAACATAATTATAAAATTATTATTAATTAACAAAATGTGTTTTAATCGACTATGACCTATTATTATGTTATCAAATAAAATGTAAGTATCTTGGTCTTCATCGACCACTAATGAGCTTGAAGACGTGGTTGAGTCATTGCTCAGACTGTATAAGTCCCCTTGGTACCTACAGAGCGTAGTGCGTTCTCTGGAACTGCGTAAGACTAGCAGCATATCCTTGCCCTTTTTAAGTCGAATCTCGAAATTAATTTTAATGGTAAAAAACTTATTGTACAATTATTTTACATGCTAAAAATATGACGTATGCTATATTGCAAATAAATATGCTAAACAAGATGAAAATATGCCTAATTTAGCATAAAAATGCTAAATTGGCATCACTGATCTTGAGCAGTCAAGTCTTTTATGTTTTGGCGTCGCATTGTGGTGCATTTGCCAGTGTCAAGTATTCAGTTTTAATAATTTTTGATAATATTGTATCAAAATAGTCACTGTCGTAGTCACGTTAAGGTCCAACCTTTGGTTAGTACCACAGATATCTAATATACTAGGTTAGTACCTAACCGAAAGTTAGGTACCTACTAATTGTTTTCAATGATCCGAAATATAAAATAGGACAAGAGTAGGCTATTAATTTTGTGTATGTAGTAATCAGACTCCACTGGAGAAGCAAAGGATACAGGCTACATAAAGTACATCATAATATATCACCAACCGGCCTTATTGGAAATCTATGAGCCTTATGTCCAGCTGTGGACGTCCTACGGCTGATAGATAGATAATCATAGAAAATATAATACTTGCCATACCTAATCTTTAAAGTTGACGTTGCCTTTCTTTTCGTTTTATCAGAATGTATAGATACATTTTCAGTACTTATTCATTTAGTTTTGAGTAATTACTTTGGGATATTGTTTACACCCATCATTCCGAAATTACCTATTTTTTAAAATGTATGTCTTTCATAATTGTTTTGCTTGACCTTCATCATTTTGTTATCAGCCTAATCTCCTTGCCATAGATGAAGGATAAGTTTTCGCTCAGAGCGAAGCGATCCTTCCTTCATCTATGCTCCTTGCATTAGGTAATCATTGTCATGATTGTAAAAAATTGATGCAGCGAAGAGCTCTTCGTAAAGATGGTGATCAAGTAAAATTATTATGAGTGTGCGTGTATTATAAGTCATATTTCACCCGAGCGAAGCCGGGTTGTCATCTAGTTAATAATATTGCCATACCCTTATAGGGTCGTATGTATAACTATACAAAACTAAGAACCACATGTAATATTTCATATGTTGAGTTTAGCCGTGGACAGGTCTAAGAATACACTACTCAAACAAATATTTTATTTTTTGTAGAACCTATTAATTGTTACACGAAACATACAACGAAGTCGAGTAAGATGAAATATAAAGTTTAACTCATTCAATTAATCCATTTGAATTTAGTAGCGTAGTTTGACAAGGTGTTCGTTAGCGATTATTGAAATTAAGCAAAGTTCAGCACGGCCAGTCTTCGGATGTGCGACCACGGATGGCATTTACAACTGAGCGCTACGGTGACTGGGATAACGTTTCGGCATATCAGAGGCCTTCAGCTTAAAAACTCTAGACACCAGGCCTAATCCGCCTGGCCTATACGAACTTAGTTTCCATCAGAATAATCTTTTCCTTCTGCTCTATCCACACTGTGTCCGTGCCCCGTCTGTAAACTAGGAGCGATAACAGCTAACTATCGATAAAGAAACGCGAGGCAGAAGTAACGCGCGACAGCCGCTCGCAGGTGATCTGGGCGGGAACGACGCTAAGGGAGACAGCGCTTAATATTTTTACCACACCTTAGATACGGCGAACGAAATATATGCAGCTTGCCTCTATGAGAAGATTTTAAATAATTTTTTAGGGTTCCGTCGTAAGACGTGGAAGCCTTATAACTTCGTTGTGTCCATCCGCCCGTCCGTCCCATAAATACAAAGCCTTATAACTTCCACATTTATACACCAAATTGCATGAAATTTGATATTATAATAGTTTAAGTATTCACCTCAAATTTAAATAACTAAAAAAATCAAAACTGTGTATTTGAGCTCCCATACATGTAAAGTGAGGTTAAAAAAAAACATTTCTTTTTCATCATTTACATGTTTTTGACCTTAGGCGTGCTCTACGCACCATTATATCTGTTTATTTCAGTATTGCTCTCGATTGGTCGATTTTTGAACGATTAAAAATAGTCTAAAAATAGTAGATATATATTTGAGTTTTTAGCTATGGAAATTAACGTGGTTTTCACACATTTTATACTATATATATATAACGAGACTAAACTAATGTGTACTATAGTCGTAACGACTATAGTTTCGGTCGCATTCGGCGACCTTTCTCAATATGGCGCGTGCTTAAAGCCCGATTACAGAGGCGCCAGCGTAAATTAAATAGCAGCGTAAAAAGCGTTCTCTCTATCGAATGCCTAAAGTGAAAAAGAAACAGAACTATGCTATTTAGCTAATTTAGTTACGCTGGCGCCTCTGTAATCAGGTTTTTAGTCCCGTTATATATAGTATACAAAGTTTTTTAGCTGTATTTCAAAAAACCGAAGTCATAATAGTCTCCGTTTTACTTCAAATCTATGTTTTGAATAAATATTTAGTGTACTTCCGCTATCTTATTGTAGGCAAATAAGTTTAAGGGCATTAAGTGCATTAAGAACATTTATGAAAAAAAAATTACAAACAATTACTAATATTACAATAATTATACATTTGTAAACTTAATTTTACAAAATAGATAAAATAATAATAAATATCAGTACACTCTATTATATATTTTTATTTTATATTTTTACACTCTTCGAGGTCGCTCGCTGTATTAGTAATTGTTTGTAATTTTTTTTTTCATAGATGGCCTTAATGCACTTAATGCCATTAAACTTATTTGCCTACAATAAGATAGCGGAAGTACACTAAATATTTATTCAAAACATAGATTTGAAGATGAATTTCCGCAAAGTAACGCCTGATTCAATCAACTATCCGTTTTACTTATTTTTTCTACATTCGGTATGTCACTGATAAATGAATAAATAAAATGATAGGCCGTGAAGGCAGAAAAGCTGGTTGACAGGATATTTTGTAATTATAGGACGTACTTATCTTCTTTTGTGGTTAGTTATGACATACGAGTAGACTATAGGGATGTTAACACTAATCACAAACTAATGTTTAGTGTTTGTGATAATTTGTAAAATTAGAATATCGAAAATCACATTTTTATAACTTAAAATAAGTTAATAAATTTATTAAAAATGGTTTTAAATGCTATATTTGTAATCTGTTGTCACGTGAGTTCAAACACCGATATTGGCTTATTACGTCACAAAACAAGCTGTCAAAGACTGTTACTTCTCTGCATTTTTAGGGTTCCGTACCTCAAACAAAATAAACGGAACCCTTATAGGATCACTTTGTTGTCCGTCTGTCCGTATGTGTGTATGTCAAGACTCTTTATCTCGGGAACGCGTAAAGATATCGAGTTGAAATTTAAACTATATACGTAAACCTATGAATTCTTGCAGTTGTGTAAAAAAAAAGCTTCTCAGTTACCGTATAAAAAAGTTAGAGCCGTTTATGTCGTAAAAACCGCATATTTTGCACTCACAAAAATCAAAACTTACAAGGTACTTTCCGTTGACATAGAACTATGAAATTTGGCGAGAAGCATTGTCTCAGAGTAGACATATAGGAATAAATCTGAAAACTGTACATTTTTATTTACGTCACAAACAATAGGGCCTCAAAATTCACAAAAAATTGGTTTAAAATTCTGTCTAAACTGAAAATAAGTTCAAATATAAATTTATATGTAAATGTATAATTATATAAATATAAAACATCAAACTTAATAGCAATCAAATCAATTAAGTTATAAAATCAATTCTTAAAGCAACAGTTTAAATCTCAGTATTTACTCATGTATAAACTAGATGGTGTTGGCGTCAAGTTAGCCCGCGGTATTAACTTTCTCCGTCGATGTACGAGGTATCTATGCGTTCTGAAAATGTCGTTTTATTGCAAACATGTAAATCTATTTCCTGACTCTAACAAATTCAAAACTAGTGAGAGAAGTATCATTTTAAAGAACTTCATTTTCTGAAACTTAAAACAAGTTTATAAATATTTAACAACGTGTTTGTACGGAACCCTCGATGTGCGAGCCTGACTCGCACTTGTCCGGTTTTTTAATATAGTTTGCCATAGAGTGACTTATGTTTTGCGGTTAGTGACGTCATTTCAGTCACGTGACAGTTGTTAGTGTTTTAGCGGGAAAATTCATACTAACTCTATTTTTGTATTTTTGCTCATCGAAAATATTAGCATTTTTTAATTCTAATGTTTTTTATGGTAAAATAGAGTCAATCTTCAAAATGACAACAATTCCGAAAATTTGTCAACATCCCTATTGACTGCCTTGGTGGCTCAGTGGTTAGTGACCCTAACTCCTGGGTCAAAGAGGCGTGGGTTCGATTCCCACAGGGCAAGCATTCATGTGATCAACGTAAGTGTTTGCTCTGTCTCTGTTTCTGGATGTTATTAGTTGTTATTTATATACGTATGTATTTAAAAATATGTATATGTATTATATCAGTATCTGGCTTCTAATATGGGTATATTAGAAGCTATGCTAAGCTATATTTTGGGGTCAGAGACCGTGTGTAAGATGTCCCCTAATATTTATTTATTATTCGCTAAGCTAAATAACAAGGCCGGTTTATGTACTATAGTACAGTATTAGGTATTCAGTCCAAACTATAAACAGCTTTGAAAACATTTGCTCTGGAAGTAATTACTTGTACAGAAAAATGGGCAACAGAACAATTTTCTCTCATAATTTTCTTTTAGCGTTTTAGTACCTAAACTCACAAAACAGAATAAATTCCAAACTTTTATAAAATTCCATTTCAATAAAACATAAGCCTAACAAAAATTCCCTTCAAGGTTGAATTCAAATAACATTCCAGATAGAAACCAAATGTAATAAATTATCCCTGAGTCCATTGTTCTATAATTCGCTACTTCCAAGTATTAAAGAATAAATAAATCTGAGAATTATGCAAACAAGTTCCGGAGGATCGGCTAAGTAAGTATCCGAATCTGAAAACTTCGTGTTTATTCTTGAATTTTTTTTATGTTAATTATATTTGAATGCGTACATTTTTCTTCGTTTTCACGGGGCCGCAACATTTTCCCGCTACCGAATTTGAATTTCAAATATAGAACAAAATCCTGTTCTACAGTTACCGTTATTCAAATTTACATTCGGGCCAATGACGCGGAAGTATGAGTGTCATCTTTCATTCCTAATTCAAACAATTTATGTTTTGGAACAGTTTTGTTTCTCATTGTACTTTTATGTTGTCGGAGATTTTATGTTGTTTCTAGGGGCTATCAATGGGGATGCTCATAGTTTGCCTGCATTTTATATCATTCGAATGTTCGTTTTTTCATTTGATCACAGCATTATTTGGTTATGAGATTATTCGAGACATTTTTTTATATGACATGTCATGTACTACAGTTCCTTTACAGTTATTTCACCTCTAACATTTTTAGCTCTCATTTTGCTGTATCTGTCTAGTTATTACTTACACACTATCACAGGTTAGACAAAGATAGCACCAAATGTCAGGGGCAAATAATAATGAATAGTTTATCTAGTCAGCTTTTTAACTATTTTATGTGATTTGCTGATACTTTAGCTATTACTTAATACATTAAACATAATTTAAAAAATACAACTTATAAAAACTCGATAAAAAATAAGATCTTCGTTCAACAGTTCGTACAGAGGTTTTTGTTACAGAAGATGTGCTATATACATATATATTTTTTTTTCTTTAAAAAAATGTATTTGTACTAAAATCCTTAAAAACACTGACACCATCTGGTATAGTCAAGTAAACAGCTTATTACAAATTTACTTTTTAGGCGAGTAGGCAACTAATTCGAATTTGTTCATTCATTTCTACCTAAAATGTTTATCCCTTGCGGGTCCCGCAGTCCCCATGTCCAGGGTGTATTATTTTAAATGCGGTCTCACTGCTCCGGGTCCATTTGCATACTCGGGATGTTTAACCCTTTTGTCGGTTTTTTGTAGCAATATGTCTCGTAAAATGTTTTTGGAATCGATAGAGGTGTATGGGGTAAATAAAATGGGAAAAGAAATTGAAACCGTAACGTGAGACATTTTTTACGTTCTACGTGTGTATTTTTTTCGGTTTCTGGCTTCAAAATGTTTTACAATATTTGTGTTTCCTTAATGTGTGCTTACAGGCTTGCGTACGTGAATATGTGCAAGCGTTTGTATAGGCTGATTTAAACTTCTTGGCGGCTGTCTTAGCTACAAGCATCTCCAGTTTACAGCTAGCCTAGTATACTGGCAGCATTATCACTCTGAACGGCAATGCTTCTGCCGTTGAAGTAAATTGTAAAAAAAATACTTAACGGGACATTAGCTTTAAGTTTATTTTTAAATAGTGCCACTTAGTATAATTTCGAAGGACTAGGAATGGAAGTGGCAACATTCCTGGTGTAACGCTTGTAACAAACGCTGCTGATGAGTTCCAAGGAGGTTTTCAAGTGATATCGCATGATCGGCCGATGGGCGGGAAAATGCGATGATGACTTGACAGACGTCACTTGAGAGTCGTGAGGAGAGTTGGTTCGGAGAGGTTATGGTGAACTGTGTTTGGAACGGCTCGGGTTGTGTTCTTGATAAAATGGTCGCAGCGTGAGTTACGCTGCGGAACGCCATGTCCTTCGCTTAAAGTTTTCTCTACAATTGTAGTCATATGTAATCTTCTGTGAAATAAACTGATTGTTCGTGACGTCGCAATTTATCTCCTCGCCCGCTTAACCCACGCCACGCCACACTGAAGCATTGTTGGGTCAGATGGTATAAAATCATTACCACATTGAATCACCATAACTGATGCGGATCCTTTTATGGATTCGACATCAGAAGTGGGATGGAAGGGCCAGACCAGAGGAGAGACAGGATCATCAGAAAAATCCTCCCGAATGCATGAAAAATTATCAACTATGAATCTGAGCAATATTATCAAGCAAATCACAAAAACAAGATGGCGAATGTTAACATAGAAGACCGCTATGCTACAAGACAATCTACACCGAAAGAAGAAGAAGAATACAGCTTGCTTCGTGTACTGTTATCCAGAACATATCGCTCCAGCCTGTTTGGAGAGGCGGGTCCAGGGTCCAGGGAAGCTGGGAAGGGTCACCTGCAACTAACTACCAATCTGCGAGAAGCAGTCTGACAAAACCCCGGGTGAGCTCGTCCAATTTTAGTTAGATAGTAGTTCTGCATGTTTTTGACTAAATCTTACTTGGTTCCATTGATTGGATTTTAAGTGAAAGTCGCGTCGCCCGTGTCACGGACGTAAGATTAGCGCATCACACTATTTCTCTCTTTCACTCTTACATGTCGTTACGTACATCCGTCAATGTCTCACAATTCGTTCATGCTTATTGTGCGTTCCAACATTCATGCTAAACATTATAGAATCATTGCTGGAGGATAACAAACATTACGCGGTGTTATTATGTAACCAAGGTCTTATTACGTAAATGCGATCCTTACATGATAGACTTTGTCAACATTCGGACAGTCAACTTTCAGTTTCCGCAAGGAGGTCGCAGTACCATGCAAGAAGTTTATTGTTGATACAACAACAAACTTTTTGGTACAATGCTTCCACAGATTTTACTTTCGGAGGTAGGTCAAGGAAATATTTTATGTGATTCTTAAATTCTCTGTAGTAAGAAAAGCGAGGGTAAGAAAAACTGAACTCATTTAATTTTTGTTGGTGGATATTTCGAAAACTGAATCTAGGCCGAGTCGAAAGGATGCAGTTGTCCGGTTCTTGCGTAGATGGGTTGTACGAAAGTTGCACTGGGCTGAGTCGAAGGGATGCAGTTGTCCGGTTCTTGTGTAGATCGGAGGGACGCTGTTATCCGGTCTCATACCAGATGGACTTGAGTTAAAGAGACAGTGGCCTGATTCGTGCATTTACTGGGTGGTGGGTGAGTGCGGTTTGGAGGACACTGTTGTCTCGGGTATGCGATTTGGTGGTTTTGGCGAATAATATTCCTAATGAGCGCTGTTTTTCGAACCCTATGCTAATGTAAAGAAACCTTGTCTAGTCATCTCTTATTTACCTTCATAGCTAGTTAATCTCTTATTTACCTTCATAGCTAGTTAATCTCTTATTTACCATCATAGTTAGTTATCGTTTCGAACACGTCTAAAAGTAACATAATGTCAGGAATGGACGAGCGGTAAACGAACATTCTGTATCAGTCTTTTCAATAGTCCAATCTTAAACATACTTCTGCCCTCGAAGGGTGATTTGTTCGTGTTCGCCGCGCTGGCCCGGTGCGGGTTGGTGGATAAACAAACATTCACATTGCTCTTTTGTTACAGATACTGATGATAATCGCCCGGGACGTGCGAATGTCATGATGGCCGTAACGGGACATTAGCTTTAAGTTTATTTTTAAATAGTGCCACTTAGTATAATTTCGAAGGACTAGGAATGGAAGTGGCAACATTCCTGGTGTAACGCTTGTAACAAACGCTGCTGATGAGTTCCAAGGAGGTTTTCAAGTGATATCGCATGATCGGCCGATGGGCGGGAAAATGCTATGATGACTTGACAGATGTCACTTGAGAGTCGTGAGGAGAGTTGGTTCGGAGAGGTTATGGTGAACTGTGTTTGGAACGGCTCGAGTTGTGTTCTTAATAAAATGGTCGCAGCGTAAGTTACGCTGCGGAACGCCATGTCCTTCGCTTAAAGTTTTCTCTACAATTGTAGTCATACGTAATCTTCTGTGAAATAAACTGATTGTTCGTGACGTCGCAATTTATCTCCTCGCCCGCTTAACCCACGCCACGCCACACTGAAGCATTGTTGGGTCAGATGGTATAAAATCATTACCACATTGAATCACCATAACTGATGCGGATCTTTTTATGGATTCGACATACTTATTTGATATCGTATCGTCGTCGGTTGTTTCACTTAAGGGGGCGCCTAATGCCAGCGAAAGGTGTATTTTTAAAGACGTGGTGTAAAGGTAACAAACATAAATATCCATATTAAAAAAATATTATAGGAAAGGAAAAAACCTATAGTAGCAGAGTAATCGCGTAGAATTTTGGAAAATAATTTGGTTACTTTAGAAAAAAATTAAAACTTCGCATCACGAAAAAAACTTTTTTTTCAAATGCTCGAAATTATCAGCGATAACACCACATTATTTTTGACAAATTACGAAGCCAGACTAATGTTCTAGTAGAGTAATCGATTAGTTTTTTTTAATAAATGCCCAAATTTTGAATATACAAATGTCACCTAAAAATGTAAGCTGGCGCTCGAAGCCAAAATCATCGTAAACTGTGTCATGCGATTTTCGACTCTAAACATAGGAGCATAGATGATAGCGAGCGATGCAAGAAGCGCGGGTGAAATCTGTTTTTTTCATGGCATTAGGCGCACTCTTAACGTTCACTGCTAGACATAGACCTTCTCTATAGATCTCCAACAAGCTGAGTGGACGCAGCTTACAGCCAGATTATTCCGTCTTGCACAGCGCTGCCGTTACGTGATCTTCAACTCCATCGATTGTCATTTCTGTCTTATGTGATCTGCCCATTGCCATTTCAACATATCGATGTATTCAAATATATCTACAAATAGAATGATATATCCAATTATCTCTGATAACGCAAAAAGGGCACAAAATTATAATTGACTCATATACGAAGCTGAAATGAAAACTATTGGAAGATATTTCATAATACTTTTTGCGTGGAACGTGAGCGATCGGCAGCGAGAAATATTACACCTTATTCGTTTCGGTTTAATTAAACTTTCGATAGCTCGTGCGATACAGCCGGGTGGGGTATGTAACTGGCTGGCTATTTAAAAAAAATACAATTTATAAATGCTCCAGTCATAATAATTCTCAACAACGATTTCCTCTGTACTACAATCAAAATCTAAATAAATTAAACTAAATGTACTCGAAGATTATGGAACTAAGTGCTTAGTGCAAAAAAAACTATCAACATCCAGCGTGGCAATACGTCAGTATTATTTAGTGAATTATTCTCGAGATTTTTTTAGCTCCTGGATAAAAATAATAGTCTTAAACACGTGCGTGATTGTATTTCTATATCCATCTGCTTCTGTGCATTATTTTACATGTTTCTGAATGGTTTTATTTTGCTATAAACTTATGTAATTAGGATGGTTATGATTATAACGTATTAGAAACATTTAAATTATATTTGTGATTTGTAGATTTCTACCAAAATTTCTGGACAACATGAGATGAGGTAAATATGAACAAGGCAAGTCAAGCGGAGCGTTGCCGCGTTGGTTGTCTGGTGGCAAGATAGGTCGAAAATATTTTGTAAATCGCAGATAGAACGTGGACATAAATAGCACAAGATTGTGACTGATAGTACCATAGAAAAGGGGTATATTATATACACTAAAATACACTTAGTACAGGTAGCGGAACGTAAGTCTATCGCTGAGGGTACTGTGGGTGGAAGGGATGGCTGCGCATGGTGGCCGCCATACTAAACTCATGCGCAGCCATTCTCTCCATACTTTGCTCAGCGCTAGACTTATATGCCGCGACCTGTAGTAGGATAAAAATCAGACAAGTGCGAGTCAGGCTCGCACACAGAGAGTTTCGTACAAGTCCAGAAACCTGTTTTAGCATGTGCATTGGCTTTAACTTTTTTCAACGATAACTGAGAAGTTTTTTTTACGCAACTGCAAGAGATCATAGATATACGTATACAGTTTAAATTTCAACTTGACTTTACGCGTTCCCGAGATAAAGAGTCTTGACATACACATAGACGGACAGAGGGACAACAAAGTGATCCTATAAGGGTTCCGTTTGAGGTACGGAACCCTAAAAAAGGTGCGGATGATGGTAATGAAAAAGATCTTCATATCCTATAAGGGTTCCGTTTATTTCGTTTGAGGTACGGAACCCTAAAAAAGGTGCGGATGATGGTAATGAAAAAGATCTTCATATCTCAAAGTGATGTACACTGTACAATACCGTATAGGACATTGCACCGATACAGTTCGAAATTGGGAGAAAGTTGTTAAAATATACAACAACTACATACCACCTCGCATCTCAAACTGAAAGCAGGCAGCGCTGAAATTGGAACAGTCTTCAATAACTGGAACTGATCAATTATAGCGAATATCCAACTCGCACGGTTTTATATCGTTTACACTGAAATTCTATCGAAACGTTTAGTGGAGGGTGGGTGGAGGGGGATCATAGGAGGAGTTGGAGATTTTGAATGTGTTAATACCGAGAATTTTCAGCAAATTTTATGAATAACTGGCTGGTTATGAACTGAATGACGGAATAAAATTGTATTTGGTTGAATCTGTAAGCTGGTTGTATTTTTACACGACTACAAATGTAAATATTCAGATTATTAGCATCAACTTCGTTTCAAATGTAATGAAAGGTACTGTAACCTGTGATGAATAAAAATTATCCACTATACTATCCACTATACTACTGGGTATAGGCCTCCTCTTTTTCTCAACATTTTGTGTTATTTACACCAGAATAAACTAGTGTTTTTTTTTTCTGATTGCTTCGTTATGTGTACTAAATACAGTTTAAAAAGAGATAGAGCATAAATATACAGGGTTATTTCTAATCAATTAGCATCCTTTTAGGGGCTCGTTCTGTACATCAAGATTAACAACTTTTGTTCTACGACTTTTGTCAAAACTCAAAAATCATTTCTCATTTTGTCGCAGGTGAACGATATTTTTTAATGGAACAACAAATTTTTTTTTAGTTTTGACAAAAGTCATAGAACAAAAGTTGTTAGTATTGATGTACAGAATAAGCCCCTGAAAGGATGCTAATTGATTAGAAATAACCCTGTATATAGCTTAGGCTATTACCTCGTACGGTACTCTATTATTTGCTTTTTTGTTTTGGAAAATGATTTTCCTATTATTTAATCTTTATTTAAAAGAATTGCATAATTTTGGATCTTATTATCGGTTGACATTGCTTGTAAAATATGGCGATGTGATGGCAGCCTTGAACAAAAGTCAAATTATAAAATATGAAATCCCAATTAAAATTGAGCATTTAAAGCGGTTGTTTTACCCTGCGCATTTATTTACCATTTTTCAATGGATTTTTTAAGCGGCTGTACACAATCAGCTCCCACTTTGCGCTTTGCAAGATCTTCCTTGTGCATGCAATAGGCTAGTTGATAATATTTTTTGGCGTCCTCTTGTAACAGCTAACCACAAACAGAGTCGGTAATCAAAAACAAAAATAAAATCACCTCAAAATTAAAGAAGTTACAAGCCTATTTTTTATCTTAATATATATAAATCTCGTGTCACAATGTTTGTCCTCAATGGACTCCTAAACCACTTAACCTTCCTATACTCGCGTCAAATTTTGTAACACCTATACCCGCGCACGGTGTCACAGACCGTAACTTTGGGTCCCATTTTTTTTTATTATTAGCAGTATAAGCTACATAGGTATATTTTTTTCCTGTAGCCATATAATTTAACTACAAAATAAACTTAGTTAATCGTACTATTAATTTATTATTGTAATGTCTATCAGACTTCGCGTGACAGCCTTCAAAAATATCAAACTTTTGTTCAAGTGTAGAAAAAACTGACTAAAATCTGTACTCAGTAAAAATCATCTTAGTACCTTATTAGTTGAGACTCGAGATGTAGCTATCAAGATTTTAGACCATAAAATGCCAATTAATGTATAATCAATACAAACATTTCATACACATTTTTTGTTGCACTTATACTCGCGTCGGTCTCACGGACCGATTGGCGCCAAATACACCCACACGCCGTACTTGCACAAACTCGCTCAGCGTACTGAAGTAAAGCTATCAACAAATGAGGCAGCTAGCAAAAAGCTCAAAGACGGTGCATTGTTTGAATATAAAATAAATGCGAAATAATATTTCGTCGGTCTCACAGACCAACGCGCGAGTATAGGAAGGTTAACCGATTATAATAAAATTCGCACACAATGTGCAGTTCGATCCAACTTGAGAGATAGGATAGTTTAAATCTCAAATTATAGACGTAATTTTAATTTATTTAGCCACAGCAACGCGTGGCCGGGTCAGCTAGTATTCTTTATAGACAGAGAGCGCACCATCACGTCGCGGCCCGTAAGTGTCATACATTCGCCATATTACGTTATGCTTTGAGGGAAAGGGCCAAGGCATCTCGTCTTTATCCCTAGCAAAATCTGCATAAGCTTAAATCTCCGAGCTTGATTAGCCAATTTTAATTATTTTTTCAGTCATGAATTGTTTTTAATTGAATAATTTACTAATCCTAAGACATTTAATTAATTCAATACCAGTCAACTATCATATTCGAGCAGTTCTATCTATTGAGTTCATCAAATCAGGTTTTGGTTCAGGGTCTACTGTTCATAGAATCATAATGTCATCTTAAAAGTTTATGATATTTTTTTTATTATTATTTGACTTATCAAACGTGTTTGTGCAAAATGACTATAATAATATCATCAGATCTTTTTTGCACATTTCATATCACAGCTATACAAAAAAGCTCATTAGGGTGCACTTGTACGCGCCGCGCCGCGTTGCCGCGTCTCTAGTGCGTACGCCCCTTAACTCGGGCTCGTCTCGAGTGCCATAGAAACTTGCACAGCTTACACACGTTTATGTAGTTGAAGTAAAATATAAATTTGTAGCGCTCATAGCGTAGTTTGACTTGGTGTCTGTCAGCGATCATCTTAGCACCATCACTTTAGTTAAGCAACGTTTGGTACGGTCAGTCTTTGGATGGGTGACCGCGTGTGTATTTTGTAACTGAGCACTTCCGTGGCTTGGATTACACGTTAAATTTGTAGGCCTCGATTGTATTATTTGGCCTTTAGGTGGCCTAAAAACTCTGACACCAGAAACTAGCCACTACTAGGTACCTTACTTTTAATATGATGTTTTTGATATTAACTTGATTTTTCATCTAACGTTTTTCTACAAAGCTAAGACTAAAATAAGTTCAACAGATCTTTTTTGCACATTTCAAATCCCAGCTGTACAAAAAAGCTCATTAGGGTGTACTAGTACGCGCCGTGCCGCGTTGCCGCGTCTCTAGTGCGTACGCCCCTTAACTCGGGCTCGTCTCGAGTGCCATAGAAACTTGCACAGTTAACACACATTTATATAGTTTAGTAAAACTGTTAGGTTTTAATATTTTTTTTCAACAAATGGCACCACCGATTTCAACCGCGTACAGTTTTCGAATAGTTCATACGAAGAAATGTATCATCGTTGTAGTAATTTTTAATTTATTTATTTCATTACTGTTGACTTTTCAAAGTCATCATGAAGAGTTCCTCTTTCTCCAGAAAGTCTGCCAGCATGTGGCCCCTGGGGTTTCGTTGCCCGTATCCAAATTTCCCCACTCTCAACTCATCATCACTTTTCTTGCCCAACTCTGCGTTGAAGTCTCCCATAACAACCGTGAAGCGGGTCTTAGACGTATGTATGGCTCGACTTACGTCCTCATACACAGCCTCCACTTCATCATCTAGGTGTGATGAGGTCGGTGCGTATACCTGGATGACCTTCAACGAATATCGTTTGGATGTCTGAGTATCAAGTATACAACCCGGCTCGACACACTTTCGATGGTAATGATGTTGTTAACGAGAGACCTGTGTACGAGAAAGCCGACACCGCCTTGGGACCATTGGTCACCTTCTCGGTATTACAGTAGGTTGCTGTATTTCAGGGTTATCGTGTCGTTGCCCTCTCTACGGACTTCAGATAACCCCATAATATCCCATCGCAACCAACCCAACTCTTCTTCCAGTTCCGCAATCTTCTCATCAGCCCTCATAGTGCGCACGTTATATGTTGCCAGGGCCAGTTGTGGTCGGTTGGGGTGGCAGCCGGATCTCTGCCGGGGATTCTTAGCACCCCTTGCTCCGCCGTTACCGTGGTCGCTGCCGGAACCAGGACTAGCGGAGCTGCCGGGGACTGGGGGCCTGGTTTTATTTTGTGCGACAATAAGGGGGATTTGCCCATAATTGCCACGCTGGGCAAGCGTGTTGGCAATCGCAGGGCGTAGCTCTCGCGACGGGGATGCTGCTGCCCATCTCCGCGCTGTTGCACTTGAGCTACGCTGTTCTGGATGGGTATACCGCCAACTGTCAGTTCCGTAGTACCTCAGTCGGCTCTTACGACACCTGGTACAAGAGGAGGGTGCTATTCTACTCTGCCGGCACCCCACGGCAAATGAACGTTATGGAACAGATAATTTTTATGTCGCGTTTTCTGAGTTGGTCTTATAGTGAAAGTCGATTATATTGATAAGTTCAATGAAATTCTAGAATATTTCTGTCGTAAAGTCTTTCATTCTGTATTATTCCGAAAGAATTTCGCGTAAAAAAATTTCGATCATGTACCTATCTACGTAATTAGTGGTTTTAAAATATTTTAATATTACACACGTACCTATATTTACTAGGTACTATTTTCACAGATTCGTAAACAACACCAGATGTTTATACTTTTTTATAAGTATCTTGGTATAAATGCTCAGATAATCATACCTAAGTAATGTTGAACAAAAATATTAAACAATAAAGAAATATAAACGAAAATTTTATAACAATACGTAAAAAGAGAATATTGTTTTCCGGCTTCTAACAGATTGAATTCAAGGAAGTTACTGAAGCCATATCAAAGTTTGGTTTATTTACTACTAACGACACGATTAACGTTACGATTTATAGTTATTATCACAGCACACGATCAGTATTACTGTTAGATAAAGTTACACTGGAAAGCAATTAATAACACAGCAAGTGTACCGCACCAAACATTATATTTTATTTGTTTTTTTTTTACGTGTAACTGAAAGAATCTCTAGTCACTTAAAGGACTAAATGAAAAATGGAATAAATGGACAAAGCAATTACATCTCATAAGTAATTACGAGTACATCATGTGAATATCCATAAAGGAGATGTCCACAAAATATGATATGGAGGCTGGTATAATAATAAACAAAAATTCTAACCACAACACTCGTTACATTTCGAGAAAGTTCATATTTTGAGTCTATTACATCAGTTAAAAACAAAAAAAGCCCTCCGTTTTTTTTAAATTAATTTTGAATCTATTAAGATATTTAATTTATATGGCTCGATAGGTAGTTTATCTCAAGCAACTCTGGTTAAGTAAACTCCATTATTGTTAAATAGAAGCATTTTTACCAATTAGACATAGTTTTAAGTGTTTTTGTCACATTGTACCTACAACCTGGTCACACTGGTAGGTTATAATTTTTAATTTTTTTTTTTTTTTTATTTCGAATAGGTTTGCGTTTGACTACACACTGCCTGATGTTAAGCAGATGTGCGGTCTAGGGTGTAGCACGCTTACCTAGAAGATACCTATTTACTCGGGATTTGAAGACACTCACGTTGTACTTTAACGGGAAGACAGACCCAGGCAAAGCATTCCATATTCCGGCTGTTCGTATGAGGAATGAGGATTCGAAACGCTTGGTTCTAACGCGCGGAATGTCCACCATAAAAGGGTGGCGCTTTGGTCGCGTCCGTCTAGCCGTACGATAGAAGAAAGGGGCAGGGGGGACCACATTGTGCAACTCCTGGGCGCACTCTCCGAAGTGTATCCGGTAAAAGACCGACAAACACGCTACCTTGCGACGATGCTCAAGACTTTGCAGCTGCGTCTTAGTCAAGGTGTCGTTGTCAATCAGCCTCCTGGCTCGTCTCTCAATCGACTCCAGAGCCTCCAGTTGATATTTGGCAGAGCCATCCCAAAGGTGAGAAAAGGTAATTTTAGCAAATTAAGTGATGAATGTGAAAGAATCAGCTACGAATGCAAGTAAAATAACGATAGATGCACTTTATTATTGCTAAACTAGAAAAAATACAAAGCTGTATCATTATTTTTCTTACAATTTATTTTTCACGTTTAAAAAAAAATGGAGAAATAGAAAAATCAAAATTAAATATTTATGAGAAGCCCATAAATTAAGCTTTCAAATGATGTATATATCATCTTGGTTTGATTTTTCTCTGAATAATATACGAGTACCACAAGTGGTATATTATTCAGAGAAAAATCAACCAAAATCAAGTGACGTCACCTTTACACACATTATGCGATCGGAATACAAAAAAGATCCAACTATTGTTGTTTCCTGATACAAGATGTGTCGTTGTAGATCCAAAGATGTGATCCAAATATCACTTTAGAGATGAAAAACATTTTTTCCTATTTAACATTATGCAACTATCCCAAACCCATACTAACCCAAAACTGCTTCCAAGCATCAGTTTAGTATTCTGTTTGGATGAACAATCGAACTTGCGCCATGTAAAGACTGACACGACGTAACACGATGTAGCAAGAGTTATCGCGAGCTGACATTGTGCGATCAGGATAAGCAAAGGATTCGTTAGGTCTATCTAGTTGCTGTTACACGGAATGCGAGGTTGTGGATCCTTGATTATAGCATAAACTCGATTTCTACATAAATTTAAAGTATGTAGGCACTTGTATAAAAATAAATAATATAGGCAAACTATGAGACTCCATCAAAACTTGGATATGATACCAGTCATATTATCCAAGTACTAAACTATGTGACCCCATCAAAACTTGGATATGATACAAATCTACTTTTAAATATTAGTTAGTTACTCGTTTTAGATAGAAAATAGTTTATTTTTAATTATGTAACAAATTCCAGAGTTATTATTTTGTGTGGATAAACTTCAAAGTCGCGCCTTGTAAAGACCCACACGACGTATGAAGCAAGATATATCGCGAGCAAACATTGTACGATCGAGATAAAAGAAGGATCCGTTGGATCCAACTATTGCTGTTTGCTGATACGCGGTATGCGACATTCTGGATCCTTGGGTCTGACACTTTTGAAAACGTAAGTGTTTACGGCGGTGTGGTGTCACCACAAAGAGAAGCTGTTATTTTGTTGCTTGTTAAACTTTATTTTTATAAAGTTTTGTTGTCAATATGTAGTGTCGAATTTTGGCTCAGTTGTATACTTCTGCTATTAAAGCTGCAGGATTGCAAAGGATGCAAGCTGCTTCTAACCGGTCCTATGTTCAGTAGTCCTGCAACACAGTCCTGCTGCAGTTGCAGCGTCTTATGGTTGAAATGACGACAACTACTGCTGACTGACCTCTTATGGCGCCTCTTCACAATCGGCGATCATAGACGATTACACGCGAGCACGATCGTGTAGAAGAGCTACTCGCCTGTAGTCGGCCATGATCGTCCATAGTCGTCGTCGTCATCGCGGCGATGGAAATTAAATTAATGGTAGCTGCAGCTATAACCTCTACGTCCATCTTGAAGGCTTGCCGCTCAATAAATGAACACGGACGATCGTGTGGATGCTTGCACAATGATCGTGACGATTACCTTGCCAGTCAAACGATCAACGAGTGTCGATCATCGCCGATTGTGAAGAGGAGCCATTCATTATTACAAAAAAAAATGGTTTGGCTGTAGAATGGCTACTTTTAAACACAGTCCTACCTCACAGTGGTTTGCATCTAGTGCAATATTATAGTTATTTTAAGGTCATTTTGTCGCCTTATTGGTGCACGTTCTAAGATTATCAATGGTGCTATGTGGCACTTTTTTAAGGAACTTCACCAAGGTTTTCGTCGTTTATATATCTACAGTTGTGCATGCGTTTCAATTTGATCCTGAGACCTGAGTATGTATTGAAAATCCACTCGTGTAGGTAGGTACGTGTCTACTCAAGTTCAAAAGTAAACTGCGGTGAAAAACCCTTAAGTACAAAATTAAAACAACTATAAGCAATTGTCCATAACTCAGGACTAATGAAATAACATCTAAATGTTGATGAAAAAAAGTACTCTCCCAAAATTTGCATTCTTATTAACAAAAACCAATTTTGAGCATCTGTTCATCAGATATCGTTAACAAACCGTTAAACGTTACGCGCCGTTAAAAGCACGTTATAACGCTAACGTAATTAACTTTAACGTAAAGCGTAGAACGGAAATACACTTGATCTCGTAATTAAAGCGAAAAAGGCGGAGTACGCCTTTGGCGATAAATAATTTGTTGCTCATCAAAATACATGTGTGGCTATTAAACCAGCAGGTATTGTATTATTGTACATATAAGTTGTAAAGGTTCATCTACTGTTTTGGGGTAAAGGTGTAGCAACGTATGATCTGCAAGCGGCTCAGAAGCAAGCGATGATAGTGAGATGAAACTTTGTCAAAATTGAGCAGTGTCATTTTTGATTTAATTTGACAAGTTTCCATGCCGTTCTCATGGCAAGATTATTTTATTCACTATCTAGTATCGAATCAATAACATACACTCGTTATATAAACACATTTTTTTCAGCGGATTCACAGGATACAAATAACATGCCGACAGCATTGAATAGCTCGTTTTTGGTCCTTTGGCAATACTCAAAGGACGCTCAGTCTGAGTATCGTAGATCATGGAAACGACAGTATTCACAGCACAAAATCAACGTAGACTGGCAAACGATTGCATTGCCTTGAAGTGTAAGGTCACATTGGGCCTGCCTTTTAACATATCTCTGTAACCGTCCGTTTTAGACTAGAAGTATTTTTAAAGAAATGATAAATCGATGGATTTAGGCGAGATACATACAAATTATTCAATTATTAATAAATCTCGCTAAAACAACGGCCACACACACCCATTCGAAATTAATTAAAAATGCGCTATCAGGCGGGCAGATGGCGCGATCATCGCTCCTTTCATCCAAGGATGTGGAGTACAGACAGTCAATATTGACCTTCAATATAGCTGGTGGATAATTCTACTGCGAACCAATTGGACCTAGTTACTTTATTAATTTATCTTCAGGATAATAATGTTGGATTGAAATAAATAATATAATAATGATGGTGGATTACACACCAGCTTGAATGCTTACTTATAATCTGATGTAGACTTTGTTATATAATAAAGTAGTATTTTAAAACAAAACTTAAATAACATTTCATAAACTTAACATCTACTAAATTAAATGTACAAACCTAAATAAATTAAAAAAAAAAAACTTGAACTAAAAAAAAACCGGACAAGTGCAAGTCAGGCTCGCACATCGAGGGTTCCGTACAAATCCAGAAAATTTCACAAAATTGGGAAGTACGTTGTTAAAATCTCTATACTATAACCATCGACAAAAAGTTTTTTTTTTTGACTTTTTTCGTCATACATCGAAAATTAATGAAAATGTAAAAACCTGTTTTAGCATGTGCTAATGAAGTTCTTTTATATGATACCTTACATGATACGATTTACTCACTTTGAATTTCGAACCTATATGTTGTGAATTTTGAGGCCCTGAGACGGACAGACGGACAAAAAAGTGATCCTATAAGGGTTCCGTTTTTTTCCTTTTGAGGTACGAAACCCTAAAAAACATCCAAATCTATTCCACCATCCTCATGGACCTGGCAAATTTTCTGACATATTGATGCTCACGTCATTTCATGAAACTTGAATAATACCTAATGCCAGTTTTTATTTTAACAACAAATAACGGATATAGGTAAATAAAATATCAAAAACAAAAAAAAATATGTAAAATTGTATTTTATCCATTCTGTACAAAAAGAGCTTTTCACATCGTAATAAACAAAGTTTCCACAAGGATATTATTTACGGGAACCTAATTTTTATATTCAGTTACCTGAGTAATATGGAGGGAAGGTCTTAATTAAATCGCGTCCCAGCCATTTACATCCAGAGCTGGAATAAACCAGCCTGCCTGTTTGGAGGCTACAATACCTATTACAATAACCTTTATTCTAATACTAGGGACTATATACAGTGGATTTCGGTTATAACGACGGCGGAGGGACCACTTTAATGTCGTCGCTATATCCGGAGGTCTCTATAACCGAAATAATACAAAATCACGTACATACATTACGTTACGCTTAGTTACGATAGAGACGCTTTGTCTAGGGAAACTTTGAAACAGAAAGTAAAGAAATGGCTAGTCGAAGAGGCGTTCTACAACTTTAATGATATGACTAATACTTATTAAGATTATATCATGCAATTTTCAAATTTATTACAATTGTAATTATTATTTAATGTACCTATTCCAATGTGATTTGAAAGATACCTATTTTTTGAATTTATATTTTGACATGTAACACAATTATAATATTAATAAATGACTATGACTATTACGTATACGTTAGGCTAGGTTAGGTAGAGCTTAGTTCCGTCCGTGTAGTTTTACTAGGTAAACTATTTTATACTAGTTTTTACCCGCGGCTTCGCCCGCATACGCAATCTATCATTATAATTTATAGCCTATGTGTTATTCTGATATATAAGCTATATTATTGCAAAGTTTCATCTCGGTCCGTTCAGTAGTTTTTGCGTGAAAGAGTAACAAACATCCATACATCCATCCATTCATCCATCCTCACAAACTTTCGCGTTTATAATATTAGTAGGATGACATTGACTACCCATTGTAACGTAACATAGCTAGCGGTGCCCGTGCTAGGAACGTATCAGGCACGGAAAATAACTCGATACGTTCTACTATGTACGTACCATCATCGTACGTCGAGAATATTCTGCAGGTGCCAAAACGCTTCGTGCATACGACGATGTTGGTCGGTGACGGAATGGTTTAAGGGTAAACTTTTCAATGCAAAGATTATTTTTGCCTGACGCTTTCCCAGCACGGTTATGGTATGGTAAGTCATAGAGGAGGTAGACACTTTTAAGATCTTCACATAGTGCATCAACTTGGATTTTTTTCTTTCTATACTGATGATATAGTGACAAATGCAGTGTTGTGTCGCGCAAAATTTTTGCCCGGAAAGTTTAGTTCAAAATTATTGGTTGTACAGAGCTTATAGACAGACAAAAAACTCTTTATTTTTAAAGCAAAAATTAAACACTATGTTACACATTTAAGACTATATATTATTATTGAGATTTCTTCCAGGCAACCATGCACGAATATGAACTGACTAATTTGGCGAAGCGCTTGAAATCAGACATTCTTTTTAAATTTGTCTAGAACCACTGATTTTTTTTACCAGGAGCAGCCGGATATTCTATTCGCGATTTTTTATTCGGTTTATACCTAGTTAAAATTGTTCAAAATGATACGCATATAGAAAATATTATACACCTTTGATAATCCTTGCGGTTCGCAAAGCAACGCTCTGTATAACTGTTTATGCTATCTAGTATCTCAGCCTAAGTAAGTACAATTTAATGTGAGTTTTCCTAATAAACCAGCAAACGGTTATTTTTAAACGAGTCCGCTGAACAACAAAGGAAATAATAAAAATGTTTTCATTGCTCCGGACAAACAACACACCCAAATACTTCCGACATTTTTGCCAAACAAATTAAAATTTAAATACATCGAACGTTGTATTTCATTCTGATTTAAAATCTCTCCTCAGAGTTTTGATTACAGATTTTTACCGTTTTTTACCGTAATGTTACCGGTTTTTTATTTGATATAGCACGGCGCAGTGCGGTGTTAAATCCAAAATTACGGGTTCTGATGTCCGGTTACGGCGCTTTAATAAACATTAATATTTTTACGCGAGTCATGTTAATTTGCTTATTGTACAGAACATTCAACAATGAGCCCTTCAAATGCAATCCTTATTTCATAACCAATACGGTCCGAAAAACCGGTAAATTTAGCAATGCATATGGAATTTTGCTGCTCATTCTTAGAATCTTATGACATATGGTATAAGGTTGATTTTTGTGCAGAGTTTATGATAATCGTGTGCAAATAAATTTTATAGAAATGTGATTAATGTAATTGGTCGTCGAGGATGAATCAGTAGTCAGTTGGAAACGAAAAATGTTTGATTTGATAAAATAAGTTAATTCGCTGATACGAGCCCGACAGGGTAAGTAATGTTCATCAAAAGTTAATTACAATTTCAAATGATATAAAATAAATAAATAAAATAAAAAAAGCCTTGTATTTCTCATCATTAGAATGGTACATCATTTCCATACTTTCATTTGTCATTCATTATTACAAGTAGTGTAAATAATTATTATATTATAATCATTGAAGTTAATTTAAAATATAATCATTGAAGTTAATTTAAAATACGAGTACAAACATTGAAGTAAATTTAGTTAAAATTTAACATAGTTAAAATGTGGACAATTTCAAATGATACGTTATCATACTTTTATGTGGCCTCACTATGACTAATCTTAATATATATAAATCTCGTGTCACAATGTTTGTTCTCAATGGACTCCTAAACCACTTAACCGATTATAATAAAATTCGCACACCATGTGCAGTTCGATCCAACTTGAGAGATAGGGTAGTTTAAATCTCAAATTATAGTCGCAATTTTAATTTATTTAGCCACAGAAACGCGTGGCCGGGTCAGCTAGTTTTATCTATAAAATAGTAGTAAGTATTAACTGTACAGTAACTATGAAAACAAATGTGGTTTTTGCATATTTCGAGTGGTAGCGCGCGTTAGGGTTAGTAATACAGTGCATTGTGAGACTGACCCGCGCGCTAATACTCTCTAACACGAAATCGTTTGGCTAGAAGCAACATAATATAGGTAGTAGGTAGTCCTTCTCAACTTTGATGCCACAGCACAACTGAAGAGTCCCATCCGCGTACTCCAGGAGATGCGAGTAAGTTCCGGCAGTCGGGTTATAACGGTTCGTGAAGGGCGCGCTTTATCGCCGCCCGCCCCGGGTCGCAGGTCATAGAAACCTGCTATTGATAAAGACGATTTAGTGTTTTTCTAACGTTTAGGTTGAGGGTTTTTAGGAGGAAATTTTAGAGGATAATGTTTTTGAACAAAGTTTTATTCAGCGTATTATTTTTCGCAAAAAATCGCAACACCGACTTCCACCGGGTACGAAATTCGAATAATTTGCACGAATCGGTGTGACATCTATTATCAAAAACGTTGATGTTGATTTATAAAAACGGCTCGGCCGATTTAGATATAATTTAAATGCGACCACCTCAGAAGTATATACTCTTTCGAACCAAAAATATATATTTTTAAATCAGTTCACAATTGGCGAAAATATCGATGAACATACACAAAAAATACATACAGACGAACATAGCACTTCCTCTTTTTTGGAAGTCAGGAATAAATATATAGCATTACAGCCCCTAAGATGTTTAATTCAGCCTATATTCGTACGTCTACATATGCAAAGCAGTCCAGCTAGGTAGGTCCCACTTAAAGAAAGTTAGAAAAGTCAACCTCCGTTACTGATTTAGCCCAAGGGAGTGCCAAATTTAAATTACAGTGTGAAGACTGAAGACAAATGGAGCCAAAACGATCTCGATTGGAGACCACGTGCTGGTAAGCTCAGCGTAGGACATCTACCCAGAAGGGCGATAATCCGTCCACGAGGTAATCCTCATCAAGATAGCAGGATTGCGCTGGATGTCACTACCATCCGGTCTTATTGAATATATATAGGGGAGGCCTATGTCCAACAGTGGACGTACTATGGCTGTAACGATGACGATTGCCATAAATAACAGGCAATAAAATACATAAGTACAATTCTTTTCAGTTAAGTTTATAGATTTTTACAATTTAAATTACTGCAACCGGTATAAAGTAGAAGTGACTGCAGTGTCTCAGGCCTAGGATTCTCTAGAACTTCATCTTATTGGCTTTTATGACATCCAACTTTAGCTCTTATTATACTGTCTAAAACTAGACACATAGCATAAAATTTAAATAAACACTACAATTAATTTTTAATCAAATAAGTATGGTTTGACTTCGAATCCAATAGCAGCAATGACCTAAAATACACGAGTACCTTCTTGTGCTCGTGTCTGTAACAAACTTTTACTATGGGACCATTTTTGTTATTTTAAAAAAGAGATAAGTTATACTGAACAAAACTGAATCGCACTTTGACTAAATGTATTGGATAGCTAATTTTTTGTATCGATTTCAGTCTCTACATCCTGGTAATAAAACCAGTTTCCGTATAGGTACCTACTTATACTTGACAATCAAACCATTTTGTTTCTTTTTGTTCTATTAGTAAAACAAATTGTAGAACAACAAAGATCAACCCACTTTAACATATACCTTTTCCATAAAACTCTCACCTACCACTTACCATCCCCATTAACTTCTCATCAACATTTCCCGACAAAAATCCGCACCCACAAAGAGAACCGCGTCAAAACTCCTCATAAGCTCGGGTAAAACATTTTTCACTGGAAAAACGTAAAATCTCACCCACATGGCGAACAAAAGGCTCTCGAGGTCCTCGAGCTGCTATCGAGGGCGATGATAACATTACGATTCAAATAAACGCGGCGATACTTCGCGCGCTCGTAAAGCGCACGCGTTTGCGGGCCCGACTCAGCGGATGGTTGATGGGACTTTACATCTTGCGACATGATTACATATTTTAATATTTATTTTATTATGATTGAACGAGAAAGCGCTATCTTAGGTTTTTTAGTAAAAAAATCTCATGGTTTCTTTATTAATTTGATGCATTTGCATTAATCACAGAATACGTTTTATTTTGTATTTTTTTTAATTTATCACTTGCTTTTTTTTAACACCACGTGACTGAAAACATAATCAAGGCTTCAACATCATCATTATCATCATTCACGGCTTTTTTATCCCACTGCTGGGTCCCTCATCTATAGTGCCATCTGCCTCGGTCTTTGGCGAATCGTGACCCGCCATATTGAAGATATCGTCGACCCATCTTGCTGCCGGACGACCCACGTTCAGCTTGCCGTGTTTAGGCCACCACTCTGTTACCGCCTTGCTCCACCTGTATCACTTCGCCATGCCACGTGTCCTGCCAAGCTTCAATTAAGATTCGCTACTACGGTTCCGATGTCCCGGACTTTCGTCTTTTGTCTGATCCGTATTGCGGATACGATCTTGAATTTTGATGCCGATCATGGAGCTTATCGTCAGCCAATCATAGCGAGGCCTGAATAGCGTAAACGGTATTATGCGCAGCGTAAAATGTATCAACACAAATTCGACATCACGCTGCACAAACAGGTCCTTGAAACAGCCACAACACCTCATCCAGAACTGGAATGAGAAGAGGTACTTTGTAAAATTGTTGTTGTCCTTTGGCTTGCTTATTTCTTTATTACTTTTTGGGCAAAGGTTGGCTAAAACGCCAATAAATACCTACCTACTTGCAATTTCAAAAAGCATTGTGTCCAAATTTGAGCAGCAAAGTTCTGCTTTGCATGTTGTAGTTGCTACAGAAATAATATAATTAAGTCATAAAATTAAATTATTGCTTTATTTGAGACTAGAACTCATTTCGCCTTACTGTATTGTACCAGCCTTTTTAATTGTTCAGTGCAGGACATAGACCTAGCTGGCCCAGTGCGGTTTGGTGAATTCACATACGCCATCGAATTTATTGCTAGGACGTATGCATCACGACGTTTTTCTTTAACGTAAAGTCAGTAGTATGAGAATCCATTTAGAAATTCCAAGGAACGGAATTAGGACGGAAACGGGATTCGAACCCACGACCTCATTAAGGTAGGTGTCACTACCACTTTAGCTTAATAATATTTCAAAATCAAAACATTTTTTTCCCATATTTTCAAAAAATCGTATCGTATAAACCCACCTCGTTGTGAAGATTTACAATCCCTCTACAAAGTAAGTTCATTCTTTTATTGACGTTAAACGGAGCGAGAGTGAAGGATAACGCGTGATTATTGCCGAGAATGAACTAGAGAATGAACTAACGGAACTAAAGGGAAGAAATATTTGAGAGATGACGCCGCGACAGGTGGGGAAGATAGGACCTTATTTATGATCTTGGCAGCGGTTATTGGTATTCATTACCTGGTTATTTACGGAAATAGTGATGTTTCCCTTCGGTCTGATAACAAGACGGGGGCTATTTCTAGTAGTTATTTTTATGATGTTTCATATAGTTGACCTGATGTAAGATGCTGATGTGAGAAGTTAGATAAAAGATCGTCTATTTATTAGTTTGAGAAATCGACATCAATTAAAGCCCGTTGCCTATAGTCTGTTTGGGAAAATAATGAATCGGAAGAAAGCATTATTATCATAAACTGCAAAATACTAAGAACATACGTGAGTAGTACCATCAATGGAACTAATCAATAATATTAGTGAATTTAATATGAAAAAAAAACGGACAAGTGCGAGTCAGGCTCGCACATCGAGGGTTCCGTACAAACACGTTGTTAACTTAATTATAAACTTGTTTTAGCGCATGGCAAATAAAGTTTTTTATAATGATACTTCACTCACTTTGAATTTTTTCCAATCAGGAAATGGATTTGTATGTTTGCGATATAACAAAATCTCCGGAACACCTCGTACATCGACGGAGAAAGTTAATACCGCGGGCTAACTTGTCGCCAACGCCATCTAGTTTCGATATGAGTAAATAATGAGATTTAAACTGTTGATTTTATAACTTATTTGATTTGATTGCTATTAAGTTTGATGTTTTTTATATTTATACATTTACATATAAATTTATATTTGAACATATTTTTAGTTTAGACAGAATTTTGAACCAATTTTTTGTGAATTTTGAGGCCCTATTTTTTGTGATGTAAATAAAAATGTACAGTTTTCAGATTTATTCCTATATGTGTACTCTAAGACAATGCTTTTCACCAAATTTCATAGTTCTATGTCAACGGGAAGTACCCTGTAGGTTTTGATTTTTGTGAGTGCAAAATATGCGGTTTTTACGACAAAACGGCTCTAACTTTTTTATAAGGAGCTTTTCTTTTACACAGCTGCAAGAATTCATAGGTTTACGTATGTAGTTTAAATTTCAACTCGATATCTTTACGCGTTCCCGAGATAAAGAGTCTTGACATACACACAGACGGACAGACGGACAGACGGACAACAAAGTGATCCTATAAGGGTTCCGTTTTTACCGTTTGAGGTACGGAACCCCAAAAACATCAAATTGGTTTCATCTTCACTTCTCAAGAAGTTCTCGATTAATAATCCGTCATAATTTTACGAGTTAAGAGATAAATGTTGTAATGTTCTAAAAAAATCACGGTAAAATAAAAAGTGTAAAGGAAAAAATACATACAGTAAAAATACGTTTTCTTTTCCAGGATATTGATACTAAAAACGCAAATATCTTAGGAACAAAAGTCATTCAAATAAAGGTATCTAGCTTCCAAAAGTTCTATTTCTCAAAATGAAATTCCACGACCTCATATTACTATTATACATATAAATATAATGGTAACATATCTCAAGTCTCACATTGCAACACGGATTAGGAAGTCAGAGGGAGATATTCATCTTTGAGTGATTTGTATAACAAGTACCTACTTACATACTTGCCTTAGCCGCTGCCAAATAATAGATACGAGTAGGTAGCTAAACCAGCAAGTGGTCTAATTTACTTGACAATATTTATTTTATTTATTTGAACAACACCTTCAAATTTTTTCCCACAGCTCCTGTCTATTGCATAGAAAAAGAAAAGGGCAAAATATTCAGTGCTCGTTTTACTTTTATGATATCAAAGTAAGTTCGTATTAGGGCTGGCCAAGCCCTGGTTTCAGAGTTTTTAAGCCGCCTAAAGGTCTCTGACATGGCTAAACGGTTAAGGTGACGCATTGATAAACTATTGTTTCTCAAAAATTGAATACCATGCCCCTTCACTCCAACAAATTTTACGTGGTTACGCTCGACAGGATCGCGCCAGAGCGACGGGCGGCAGTGAGTTTTTAATTAATTACTCATAATGTACACATTAAAAAAAACTCGTTCTGTAAAATAGAAAAGTAATCTGGCTATTTTATTCGTAAAAAATAATGGGGTGTTGTCGCTGATAATTCTGAGCATTCGAATTATTAAATTTATTTTTGGTGAGAAATTTGTAAGTTTTATTTTAATAAAGCCGGTCATATTTCAAAATGTTGTCTGGTTCATTAAATTCTTCAAGATTTTCCCTTAACTATGATATTTTTAAATTTGAATCAATATCATTCTTCCTCTCACATTGCGCAATCAAAGTACTCTTTTTCGTGTTTTTCGGCCCAATGCCTCGTCTTAATACAACTTTGGCCTACTATTTAAAGTGTCATCCGAGTCACGTTAGCGCTCAGTTGTAAATGCCACCCACGGGCACTCATCCGAATACTGCTGTAGATGTTGTGGTCACTATTTAACGTGGAAAAAACACTCTGCAACTTATATAAATGTTTAATTTACTGAAGCACAGATTTATTACACTTTTTGTAAAAATATATGGCGCAGTGCGTGTCGACGCACCCGCTCGGTTTTTCTTGCGAAGCGGAAGACTATTTGACATTGACATTGACGTTTACAATTATAGGTGACCGCGCTGAAGGCGCGGCTTACCATTGTGGCGGGAAATCAAACCGAAACTATAATGTTCTAATTTTACAACTGTACGCGGTATATTTACCATTTTACAACAAGATTTAAAATAATGAGCGCGTCGTTAACAACTGCCATGCTGAACGTTGCTTAGCTTCCATGATCGTTAATGAACACCTCAAACTACGCCATAGCGTTACATATCTGCCCTGCTGTAATCTGGGACTACAGGATTCAAAGCCCCTTTATCACGGCGTGACGAATGCAGCAATGCGACAAACAGGATAAATGTTCGCTTATTAAGTTTCTGTGCTCGGGATGAGTTAGCTATGCACTCAAATGGGCCCACCGTGTCTGGCGCCTTTATCGTAGGAGACCGTACAAGCAGAGTTAGGCTCGAGTAGTCATATAAAGTGCTGGGAGTTCCGATGCGTTCTCCTGGAGATCCCGGAGCGTTTAACAGAAAGGCTGGCCACCGAGAGGGTTTTAGTTGGTACAATCCCACAAAACCTGACTGCACCCCAAAGCAGTAGGGTTTCACAGATTTCTCCTCCGTGAAAAAAAATGTCGTATAAATATTTTTAGCATAATAATCACAACACCGACTTCCACCGTGTAAAGAATTCGAATAGTTAATAAAGTTAATCGATGTGACATCCATGTATATTATTGTTGATTTATCAAAACCGGCTCAGCCCGATTTACATAAAATTTGAATGGTACCTCGGGAGTAGATATCCTTTCGAACTATTTTCGAAATATTGTAAATTGGTTCACAATTTGGCGAAAATATCCATGAACATACACAAAAAAAATACATCCAGACGAACATAGTACCTCCTTATTATTGGATGTCGGAAAAAAGTAATCTGTTCTTTTATAATCTGTGACCACAGGATTCGAAGCCCCTTTATCACGGCGTGAAGAATGCAGCACTGCGACAAACAGGAGAAATGTTCGCTGCGGCGCACTTATTAAGTTTCTGTGGCTGGAATGAGTTAGCACCCCGACGGGATTGCGTTGAAATTCGCTTAACTGAGCGTATGTGGGTTTTATGGGATATGCATTTATGGTGCTATTCGGCGCCCGTAGAAGTTAAGCAACTTTCGATATTGTCAGATTTCGGGTGGATGTGACCGTGGTTGGCATTTCCGACCAAGCGTTATCGCGGGTCCAAAGTTACCGACATAGCTCAATGGATTGGCAAATTGAAATAGCAGTAGGTAGGACACATAGTGCGGAGGACTGATGACGGATGGGGTCGAATAGTTCTCAAGTGAAGACCACGTACCGGCAAGCGCAGCGTACCTTTTAGATGGACGGATGTTCTCACTAAGACCGCAGCGTCACGCTGGATGCAAGAAGCTTTCGACCCGTCTTATTGGGAATCTATAGGAGAGACCTTTACCAACAGTGAACGTCCTATGGCTGTTTGATGGATAGATCTTATCGAGGGAGAGGACACGTCAAATTGTAAGTCCCTGTTGCGGCTTCAGTTTAGCCATGTCAGAAGTCTTTAAGCGGCTTAAAAATAATCCAAGATTAGCCGTCTGGCTTATATTAATAGGTTTACCAATTATTATCTGTTTTACTTATGTAGTATGGCAGATTTGACTACGAGAATCAATGATTTTATATATAAACTGAGGTAGATGCGTCATACTCTGCTTAACGTGGCGAACTCAAGTCAAGCTAATTAGCTTGAGTCAAGTCAGTCGCGCCTTGTCTCGCGCCGACGTTACACGCGTCACACGTAGAAGCCGATTTGCTGCTTACGTAGTTGTGAGCCTATGTTTATCTTTTTCTAACAACTGGGTTTTAAGCTATGGTAATAAGTGATGGAAACAATGCTGCTTATATATATTCCACCTAAGTGGGTAGAACTGAATTTCGCCACGTTTAAGGGATATTTTAATGAGTATAACTTCTCTATTTGTGAAAGCTCATTGACGAGAATACCACGTTTTGCCAGGTTTTTAATTAATAAGTAGTAAAGTTTTAGTTTTGATGCCTAGTGGTGAACGCACGCTCTACAAGCGAGCAGCGTAAGTTCAAACCCGGTCCCGTGTCAATAAGTTCTTTAGAATGAAAGTACGGATGTATAAACCAGTAGCTTTTAGATTTGGAAACCATTGCATAAAACCGTAGTAGAAGAAAAGCAATAACATTTGTGAATCTGCTAACTAGCACTGGACCTGAATGGAAGACCAGCCCCCCTACCGCCTAACCAATAGCAATCGTAATAGCAATCGTTTATGACTTCATTTTAGTCATTTGGCACCGCCTATGTGACGTTAGCCATCAATTGCTTTGCGCGGATTGCGAAAGCAATCGTTGAATGAACAACTTTGATGGCTAACGTCACATAGGCGGTGCCAAATGACTAAAATAAAGTCATAAACGATTGCTATTACGATTGCTATTGCTTTAGGCGGTAGGGGGGCTGATCGCTATTTGTATGTAGACTGCTGCACGCTTGAGGAGTCGCTGCGGACGACCCAGCGGGCACCGCCCACGCTGTCCGTCTCTCATCTCTATGAACAAAATCATATATTGCCATATGTTTGTGTTTGCGCGTGAGATGACGCAGGCCACTGCATCGCCTATCTATATAGGAACAGAATAATTATTGCATGACCGACTTCAACTGTGTACAGAATTCGCAAATAGTACGCACGGTTGGATGTAGCGATTTCACATTATTGTTGATTTATCAAAAATGGCTCAGTTTTTTTCGATAAAATTTAAATGGGACCAAATTCAAAGTATATTCTTTTTAATAAAAAAAAGCTATTGAAATCGGACTACTACTTAAAAAGTTATGCGTGGTTACACATAAAAAAAAAATATACATACCCGTCAAATTGACAGTACCACCCCCGTTTCGTCGGTCAAAAAACGTCCCACGCACCATAAGAGCCACGCCGCAAGCGACGCGCGACGCCCCGCGTCTCCATAAACGAGGCCTTAGAAGTAATAACTACAAGTCATCTGATGTATAGCAAACAAACCCAACCCCAGTAAAAGCTTAAACATTGATAGCAATTAGGAAAAGTAAATAAAGTAAAATTTAAGTAAACCATTTATTCGATCCAAAATAATTTAAACAACGGGAACTAAAGGAAAAACAAGAGACTTTTATATATTAATCCAGTCGGATGTAGAGTCCGCATTACCATACAAATGGGCAGTAACGGCGTAACGGCGTTACGCGACGGGCGGGCGGCGTTAAACCCCCGTTTATCCGCAGGTTAGTCTATCTAGATTAATTAGTTTTATACCGACAGAGATTGTGTTTGGATAAAGGAACGTTTTATTGCTATTTGTTGAAGACAAGTTGGTTGATTTATGTTATTATTTTAGGGGTTAGTTTAGATTAACGTGTTAGATAATGCTTACTCTATGATACCGGCATTTTAATAGTGACCACAGGTGCCATATTATTTACGATTGAGCATTACAGTACAGCTTGTATATCATGTAATTTTTTTCTGTATAGGTTTGCCTTTTACTACATACTGCCTGACGTTGAGCGGTCTAGGGTGGAGCACGTTTACCTAGAAGATACTTATTTACTCGTGATTTGAAAACACCCACGTTGTACTTTAGCGGTAAGGTAAAGTGTTCCACATTCTGGCTGTTCGTATAAGGAATGAAGATTCGAAACGCTAGGTTCTAACGCGCTGAATGTCTACCATAAAAGGGTGGTACTTTGGTCGCGTCTGTCTAGCCGCACTATGGATGAAAGGGACAGGTGGGACCAGATTGTGCCAACTCCTGGGCGCACTCTCCGAAGTGTATCCGATAAAAGCCCGATAAACACGCTACCTTTCGTCGATTCTCGAGAATTTGAAAGATTCGAGAAATTGTAGGACTCCATTGTTTTAACTGTTTAGCCTTATTAGGCGGCTTGAAAACACTGACACCAGGGCTAGCCACCCTGCCTATACGAACTTGCTGTTTATTAGGTGATGCTTCAAACCAATTTAAAGGTAATTAGACATACATATTCACCACGTTGGCCTAAAAGCTCTATTTTTATACTAATAGTCTGTATAACATGTATTCTCACATAATTCCATTACTTATGTGAGAAAAAATAAAAGCAGGATCGAGTATTTCAAATCTATGTTAGTCTGAACGAGATATCAAAGCATGGAAATTTCAATGACTTTATTATGATTACGTATAAATAAACGTAAGGTATATTAAAAAGTACAAAATTTTAAGCCGCTATTTGAAAACAAAATTTTGTACGCGTACAGACAAAAATGTTGTTATTAATTTAAATTTAAATATTTCAACTAATATAATAACCATTTAAAGAACACACAATCACGCTAGATGCGAGTCGTTTCCAACCGGTTTTATCAGAGATCCATAGGGGAGACCAATGTCCAGCAGTGGAGATCCTATAGCTGATGGATGATGATGGGTAACTAACCAATATTCTAAATTTTAAAGTTTTCACCAACATGTAACGTATTATTCAGAAACGTGTAAAATATTTGCATTCAAAATTTCCAAATTAAAACGTTTAATGACGTTCTTAATATTTATGTGCCTAGTTCATTACGTCTTAATTAACTTTTAGGTCTAGACATTTTGCTTTATTTGAAGACTCGATTTGTTGCTTATTAAATATTTGCAATCTTTCTGAATGCAAATCCAATAGAAATAACACAAGCAAATGTCTTTTTAAAGACTATTACATGTTGTGGTGTAAGTCACGAACTTATCGATTTACGATTAAACTTATTGAAGATAGTGAATATTACCAGCATGCTGGGCACGCTGCCAACTGGCAGTGGGCTTGAGCACTTGGATTATCTTTAGACCTTCAAGGGTCTGTGGATGATTCAATTGCTTTCTATGTAGTAGTATTGTAGGTAGTTATAGCATATAAAGTAATATTGTATCATATTATAGTTAATAACGGCACTAATGCCCGTTTAAAAAAAGTTAATCTATTATATAAAAGGCTTCCCTGAGTGACTGACTGACAGACAGCCTACAGCCCAAACCGCTTAAGATATGAGCTTGAAATTTGGAATATAGGTACATTGAACGACGTAATGGAGCACTAAGGACGAAAATTTTGAACTTTCGACCTCTAAGGGGGTAAAATGGGCCCTTTTCGTTTGTATGTAACTTTTTATTCCCTGTACCGATTGACTTAAAACTTTGTATACATGGTTTTCAAACAAAATAAAAGTTACGTTTTTTCCTGTTTTTCCGAATTTTCTTCATCTAAGGGGTCAAATAAGGTCCCAAAGTTGGTGAAAAAAGCGTCAATTACATCGAACCAGCTGAACGGTTATGGTTGAAAATTGGTATGAAGGAAGCACTCAGCATGTTTTAATAGAGTAACTTATAAAATCCAAGAAAATCTATAAGGTTCCTTAGGGATACGCAAAATTAATAAGTGTAGACTAGAGCCCAAACCGCTGAAGATATGAGCTTGAAATTTGGGATATAGGTACATTAAACGACGTAATGAAGCACAAAGGACGAAAATTTTGAACTTTCGACCTCTAAGGGGGTAAAATGGGCCCTTTTCGTTTGTATGTAACTTTTTATTCCCTGTACCGATTTACTTGAAACTTTGTATTCATGCTTTCCAAACAAAATAAAAGTCACGTTTTTTCCTGCTTCTCCGAATTTTCCTCAGCTAAGGGGTCAAATAAGGTCCCAAAGTTGGTGAAAAAAGCGTCAATTACATCGAACCAGCTGAACGGTTATGGTTGAAAATTGGTATGAAGGAAGCACTCAGCATGTTTTAATAGAGTAACTAATAGAATCCAGGAAAATCTATAAGGTTCCTTAGGGATACGCAAAATTAATAAGTTTAGGCTACAGCCCAAACCGCTGAAGATATGAGCTTGAAATTTGGGATATAGGTACATTGAACGACGTAATGGAGCACTAAAGATGAAAAACGTACCCAACTCTAACTTACGGGGTAAAACGGGCCCTTTTTGTTTGCATGTAACTTCTTATTCCCTGTACCGATTGACATGAAACTTTGTATAGATGCTTTTGAGACTAAATAAAAAATATGGCTGTACCTGTTTTCTAAATTATCCTTAAAAAAATCCTTAGGGGTCAGATACGTCCGAAAACTTCAATGCGCTTTTTTAAATATTGTAGTATCTAGGATTATGATAATGATTGTTTATCTTTAAATGGGGCAAAATGGGTCCCCAAAAGTTTACGATTTTTTTTTATTTTGTGAGCCAATAGTTTTAAGTTTAGCGCACATATGGATCAATATAGGTATTTTACTATGGGATCAACCCTGACAAGCGAAAATTACCTACATTTTCCATACATTCTGTCGCGGGTCGATGAACTTTTTGTGTTGAACAGCTGATTTTATTCACGTGCTTTTGGGGTTGGTACCATTGTAAAAGTTAATCAAATTATGAGTATAATAGCATCCTAGAATATGCCTGACTAGAATTACGACTTGTGTGTCATTTTTTCATTTGCCTGGAAAATTAAATTTCCAATGACTTAATGAAACATGTAGAATACCTGTACCGGCCTTAATTAATAGTGCACTACTGAAAATAGGTACTACGGATAGCACTACGAATAATAGAAACAGGTGGGTCTTAAGATGAACATGGACAAGACGAAAGTCATGTGTAATTCCCATGTTTTACCTACCCCGATTTCTGTTGGAAACTCGGTTCTTGAAGTCGTTGACTCGTACGTCTACCTAGGACAAGTAGTCCAGTTAGGGAGGTCCGACTTCAACAAAGAGGCCAATCGACGAATTCAACTCGGCTGGGCAGCGTTCGGAAAAGTGCGTAGTGTCTTCTCGTCCGACATACCTCAGTGCCTCAAGTCGAAAGTTTTCGACCAGTGTGTGTTGCCAGTGATGACTTATGGCACAGAAACGTGGTCTCTCACTATGGGCCTTATTAGTAAGCTCCAAGTAGCCCAACGAGCTATGGAGAGGGCTATGCTTGGAGTCTCTCTGCGAGATCGAATCATTAATGAGGAGATCCGTAGAAGAACCAAAGTTACCGACATAGCCCAACGGATTGGCAAGTTGAAATGGCAATGGGCAGGGCACATAGCGCGGAGGGCTGATGACCGTTGGGGTCGAAAAGTTCTCGAGTGGAGACCATGTACCGGCAAGCGCAGCGTAGGACGTCCACCCACAAGGTGGACGGATGACCTCATTAAGGCCGCAGGATCGCGCTGGATACAAGCCGCTTCCAACCAGTCTTATTGGAGATCCATAGGGAAGGCCTATGTCCAGCAGTGGACGTCCTGCGGCTGATGGATGACTGAAAATAGGCCTATCCGCGAAGGGTAATTGGGCCATATCCATCACGCCGGCCAAGCATGGGTTGCTGAATTCACATACGACATTGATTTTTTCTACGTACGTACAGGTTGCCTCAATGTTTTCCAGCAAAGAAAAGTGAAATTTCTTACATAGTTACTCATACAATTATTATTATTGGCTCCCTCGGTGGCTCAGTGGTTGACCCTGACTCCTGGGTCAAAGAGGCGTGGGTTTGATTCCCAGGGCAAATATTTATGTGCTGTTCATATGTGTTTGCTCTGTGTCTGAGTGTTATTAATGTATTTTTATTTATTTATTTAACACTTTATTGCACACTATTTGTACAAAAGGAGGACTTAACGCTAAACAGCATTATCTGCCAGTCAACCTACATGTATAAATAAATAAATAAATATATCTTTATTGTACACAGAAACACAGTACAGAAACTATACAATATGCTGTACAATGGCGGCCTTATCGCCTTTGGCGATTTCTACCAGGCAACCTTTGGATGGACTGGAATTATTCTAAAAATAGGAGTATGGTCGGTGGTGTATACAATACAGTACATACATTGAAATACATGTATATGTAATATATCAGTCTCTGCCAGCCAAATCACAAACTTTGCTTAGTTTGGGATCAGAGACCGTGTGTGAGATGTCCTCCAATATTTATTTTATATATTTATTTATTATTGAGTTAATTTCAGAAATTCGACAATTTATCATCCAAAAGTTCACGTATGTACTCTGTAATAAGCTTTAGATACAAGTAAATTAAATAACCAAATACTGAGACAATTCAGGCTAAACCGTAGGCATTATTTTGCAAGTAATACAATAATAGGCCCAACAACAACAGAAAAAGTGTTCTCTCTATCGAATGCTTAAAGTGAAAATGAAACAGATATAATTATGATAATTAGCTATTATAATTACGATGGCGCCTTCATAATCGAGCCTAATGCGGGCTTAACCACGAGCTACTATTATTTTAAGTAAGTGCCAAGAAAACGCGGGCCTAACTGTGGGTTTTTATCATTTTAAGCAGTTACGAAAATAACGCGGGCCAGACCGTGGGCTATTATCATTACAAGCAATACAAAAACGCAGGCTAACGGCATGTTATTATAATTTTAAGGATTTATTAAGACAACACGGGCCAGACCGCGAACTATTAGATATTATTATAAACAAATGCCAGGATAACGCGGGTTGAACCGCGGGCTGTTATTTTAGTTAAGTAAGTATTAAAACAACGTGGGCCAAACTGTGGGTTATTATCTTTGTAAGTACCTAATTATTAACACAACCCGAGCTAAACCGCGGGCTTTTATCATTTTGAGCAAGTACTAAGACAATACGGGCCAGACCATGGGCTATTATCATTGTAAGTAATACGACAATGCAGGCCAAACGGCGAGCTTTTATAATTTTAAGCAAGTATTAAGACATCGCAGTCCATGCTGCGTGCTATAAATAACCATCTTAAGCAAGTACTAACAATACGCAGGCCAAACCGTGATCTATTATAGGCAAATACTGTTACAATTTTGACCAAACCGTGGGCATTATCCTTGCAAGTAATTTTAAGCAAGTATTAAGACAACGCGGGCCAAATTGCGGATTATTAGATATTATTATAAGCATGTACAAAGACAACGTAGATCAAACCGCGGGCTCTTTTCATTTTAAGTAAGTACCTATGTACTAAGACAACGCGGGCGAAGCCGCGGGTTTTAAGCTAGTATTACATATTTACCTTCACTGTGACTTTTTTGTATTGATCGTAGTCATATTGTTTCACTTTAACCTACTTAAATTTTTCTTTATTCACAGTATTAAATTAGGTACAAGAGATGACATGATGAAAAACGTAGCACTCAAATGTTTAAAAGGAATTAAGGAAATTAAGGCTTGTTTTCACTTTGATTAGTGTATTGTGTAAGTTTTAAGTGTATTAAACACGTGTGGACACCGATGGATAAGTGCGAGTGTATAGTAACCTGTGTAGTGAAGTTATCACAAGCGTGTTTTATTTTTTTGCGAGTTGACTGTGAGTAGCAACGTCCCGCGCGCTCTTCCTCCCCCCACGCTGCATGCTTCCTACTAAACTCGTCTGATCAGTAGCAAATACTTAACAGAATTTGGTACCACTCGCACCACACACCTGCAATAATCAGTCACGATTACTAATCGCACTAATCAAAGTGTGAACAGGTTTTTACGAATTCTGCACTCGCACTAATCAAATTGTAAACAAGCCTTTAAGAATCAAAATGGGTGGCCAAAAGTGTTTGACGAAATTCATTTGCTAAGTTGAGTGACACTCGATATAAACTCTTATGCATGCGTCTACATAGCTTCTATTCAGTTTAGCATTTGAGGGGAACGTTTCTTCATATAAATTAATATTTATGGAGTCGACTTTCTTTACTAACTTTTATCACATTGAAGTGATAACATCTTATAAATCGATTAACGCCAGTTGCACGCACAAAAATGTGTCACGTTCTGCCTGAGCCGAGCGTGCAAGCGAGAGCGCGGAACAAGAAAAATAGAGACACGATCGGACTAAGCATTAGTATTGTTTCAGTTGTTGCTTCAACAATATTTTCTCATTATTATAATATACTACGGAAAAAAAGCCGTGGTGGTCTAGTTGTAGTAACACCCGACCTGCAATCGTGAGGTCGTGGGTTCAAATCCCGATCCCGTACCAATGAGTTTATTTGGAACTTATGTACGGAATTTCACATCATTGGCTTTTCGGTGAAGGAAAACATCGTGAGGCAACCTGCATACGTCCGTAGAAGAAATTCGATGGCGTATGTGAATCCACCAACCCGCACTGGGCCAGCGTGGTGGATATGGCCTAATCACCCTTCGTGGGTAGGCCAATGTCCTGCAGTGGACTATTTATAAGGCTGGTACAGGTACAGGTACGGGACTAATCGCGCACTAAAATTACGAGATAAATAAATACCTCCTCATCCCGACGTTTCGGCCGAAATATAATATAATAATGTGTTCAAATCGCGACAGTTTAGAAACAATATTTTCTCATGACGCGTAAAATGATCGTCCTTAAATTAACTCAATAGAAAACAAATTTTTTTAGTCTGCTGAAAAACAGTGGCTACTACGTAGTATTATCATATCTTCTCTATACCGACATTTCCGCTTTCACCCACATCTTGAACGCTCCCACACGCCAGTGAATTCAAACGACGTGTTAAAAAACAAATTCTCTTTACTCGAGCCAAACATTAACTAGGAGAGTTTACATCCAGACCTTTATTCCATTTGTATAGAGTTTCAAATTAGTTTCTCATTTTCTCGACGATGCTTGGATAATAGTCGAAATCGTTAAAGTTTGTATACTTATTAGGAGACTTAGAGGTTCTTTCTATTTGTAATAAGCTATTTGGCGAAGTTACAAGCCATTGTGACGTTTATTTGTTTGACTTTGATTTGGTTGTTTCTTTGACCGACGTCTGTAAGAAACGTTATACACTGCGGTTATACAGAACTCTTAATAAGTCAAGATAAATATATTTGAATTATTAGGATTTATAATATTATAAATCCGAAAGTATGTTTGCTGGTTTATTGTTTGTTACTCTTTTACGCAGCAACATAACGACGGATCGATTTCATTTTTGGCATTTATACAGGGTTATTTCTAATCAACTAGCATCATTTCAAGGACTTATTCTGTAAATCAAAACTAAGAACTTTTGTTCTGCGACTTTTGCCAAAACACAAAAAAAATCAACTGTTTCATACATTTCGTCGAGGGTGAACTAGATTTTTCTATGGAACAAAAACTTTTTTTTAAAGAATTAATAAAAGAACAAACATTTATATATTAATAAAACAAAAGTTGTTAGTTTTGATGTACAGAATAAGATTAGGAATAATCCCGTATAGTTCCAAGGTCGGCTACTTTTAGTAACAAAAAAAGGTACCTATGGGATTTTATCCCAGAAAAATAAAAGGTTGCTATGGGATAACGCTAAAATTAAAATATGAAATGGGCGAAGCCGTGGGAAAAAGCTTGTATGTAATATATTTACCTGCGTCATGCAAAACTAATACTGAAAATCAAAATAAATTGAACTGAACCAATATTATTATGTAATATACTGGTACATGAATTAAGTTCCTAGTGCGTCAAGCATTGCATTTTGTCTGTAAGTCGCTTATTGTTTTATGAATTTCTTTAGTAAAAGATGATAAAGACGGTTTGTTATATTTTAAGGGTTCCGTACCTCATAAGAAAAAAAACGGAACCCTTATAGGATCACTTTGTTTTTCGTCTGTCCGTATGTCCGTCTGTCCGTCTGTATATATGTCAAGACCTTTTATCTCAAGAACGTGTAAAGTTAAAGAGTTGAAAATTGAACCATTTACGTATATTTATGATCTCTTACAGTTTTGAAAAAATCAAACTTCTCAGTTTCCATTGAAGTCAAAGTCAAAGTCAAAATTTCTTTATTCCGTAGACACAATACAGGCACTTGGAATCGTCTAGTTACAATTTTTAAGTGTTAAACTTAATTAAATTTTTACTATACATAAATAAGCACACTATTACTATACATAGACTTTTACTATACATAGATAAGCACACAAAAAAGTTAGAGCCGTTTATTTCGTAAAAAAAACGCATATTTTGACACTCAATGAAATCAAAACCTACAGGGTACTTTTAGTTGACCTGGAACTATGAAATTTGGCAAGAAGCATTGTCTTACACATATAGGAATATGTCTGAAAACTGCACATTTTCAATTTAATCACAAAAAATTAAGGCCTAAATACAAAAAATATATGCCCAAAATTCATAGTGAATAAATCGTATCATGTGAGGTATCATATGAAAGAAAGAGCTTTGTTAGCACATGCTAAAACAGGTTTACAATGTGTAATTTACAATTTTGTGAAATTTCCAGGGTTTGTACGTAACCCTCGGTGTGCGCGCCTGACTCGCATTTGCCCAGTTTTTTATTACTTATTTGTTTTTTTTTTTAAGTAAGTGATTAAGATGAGATTAGGATGGCCCTGAACCAACTTAAGAACAATAAGGCGCCGGGTGACGACGGAATTACTTCAGAGCTTCTGAAAGCGGGTGGAACGCCGGTACTAAAAGTCCTTCAGAAGCTATTTAACACCGTCGTCCTCGAGGGCATAACGCCAGAAGCGTGGAACAGAAGCGTGGTGGTGTTGTTCTTCAAAAAAGGTGACAACACCTTATTGAAAAACTACAGACCCATCTCGCTTCTGAGCCATGTTTATAAGTTGTTTTCAAGGGTCATTACGAATCGTCTCGAACGCAGGCTTGATGACTTCCAGCCTCCCGAACAAGCCGGTTTCCGGAAGGGCTTTGGCACCATGGACCACATACATACGCTGCGGCAGGTTATACAGAAGACCGAGGAGTATAACCTGCCACTTTGCTTGGCGTTTGTGGACTATGAGAAAGCCTTTGATTCGGTTGAGACATGGGCTGTGCTTGAGTCTCTTCAACGATGCCGTATTGACTATCGGTACATTGAAGTGCTGAAGTGTTTGTATAATAACGCCACTATGTCGGTTCGAGTACAGGAAGATAGCTCCGAGGCGATCCCTTTGAAGAGAGGCGTAAGACAGGGAGACGTAATATCTCCGAAACTGTTTACTACTACTCTGGAGAACGCCTTTAAGCTCCTGGAATGGAAAGGACTCGGCATCAACATCAATGGCGAATACATCACTCACCTTCGATTTGCCGACGATATCGTGGTCATGGCAAAGTCGATGGAAGAACTCAGCACGATGCTCGAAGGCCTTAATCAAGTCTCTCAACAGGTGGGTCTTAAAATGAACATGGATAAGACAAAGGTCATGTGTAATTCTAATGTTGTACCCACCCCTATTTCAGTTGGGAACTCGGTTCTTGAAGTCGTTGACTCGTACGTCTACCTGGGACAAGTAGTCCAGTTAGGTAGGTCCGACTTCAAGAAAGAGGCCAATCGCCGAATCCAACTCGGTTGGGCAGCGTTTGGAAAATTGCGTAACGTCTTCTCGTCCGACATACCTCAGTGCCTCAAGTCGAAAGTTTTCGACCAGTGTGTGTTGCCAGTGATGACTTATGGCACAGAAACGTGGTCTCTCACTATGGGCCTTATTAGTAAGCTCCAAGTAGCCCAAAGAGCCATGGAGAGGGCTATGCTCGGAGTTTCTCTGCGAGATCGAATCAGGAATGAGGAGATCCGTAGAAGAACCAAGGTTACCGACATAGCCCAGCGGATTGGCAAGTTGAAGTGGCAATGGGCAGGGCACATAGCGCGGAGAACTGATGACCGATGGGGTCGAAAAGTTCTTGAGTGGAGACCACGTACCGGCAAGCGCAGCGTAGGACGTCCACCCACAAGGTGGACGGATGACCTTATTAGGACCGCAGGATCGCGCTGGATGCAAACCGCTATCAACCGGTCTTATTGGAAATCATTAGGGGAGGCCTATGTCCAGCAGTGGACGTTCTATGGCTGATATGATGATGATGATGATGAAGTGATTGCAGATTATCAAGAGCTTTTTTAGGTTAAGAGTTATTTTTTCAAAAATATTAGCCAAACTGTGGTTTAGATTAAACATGGTTTCCTAAGAAATAGTTATAAATGATTCATAAGGTTTTTTATGGACGGACAAGGTCTTCAGAAGTTGCTCACCACTGTCGTTCACCAAATGACCGAATTTACTACTAGATTTGTCTTTCTATCCTTATTAACACCCATTTATTAGTTTCACATGTATGTTTGCTTGCTTGCTTGTAAGCTTGTAACCAACCCCTTTGAGCTCGATTTTGACCTATTTTCAACTACTTTGAGCGATCAGATTTTCTTTAAACTTTGCACACCTATCTGATGCATTTATAAAAAAAAATATGAATCCTTAGCGTGTTTTTTAGTTTTTTTATGTATTATTTTACTTATTTACATAGGATCGGTACAGTACGTACTATGTACAATTATACACTCTTTCACCTGAAAATCTGTAATAAAATATCTAAATTATTATTAAATTCTGCACCTTCACAAGATAAATTAATCCGCTAGCCAGTTACAGCTGGTTAGAACTGGAAATAACCGGTTACGCCCAGCTATTGCGAACAACCGTCGCTGGTGCTATTACAAGCGAAAATGTAAATTCTGCGACAGAACTGCCTCGATGTTCGAGTAAGGCGTCTGATCTCTGCGGAGTAGGTTAAATTCTCTACTTTCGGCAGTACAGTCACTTTGCTAACTGCTGGAACGAGGGTGCAGTATTCGTACAAACAGTATGGGACTTCTATGTGCTATGTTTTAGTGTGCCATCTCTCGTCAGTGTCCAGAAGTTCTAATTAACTTTACATTGAGTAATTATATGTCTAATTCGGGATCACAGGTGGCGCCGCCAACGCTATAATTATAAGTTGGTAGAATGATAAACACTTCACAAATTAGGTCTACCATGTCGGAGGAAAAATACGGGAATCTACATTCGAGAATTAAAGGTCATTTAGTCTAATTATGAGCTATGCCATTACAACTGCGAATCTACTGACCTATCTATACCCGTCATTGTCATTATCGTTATCAGCTGTAGGACGTTCACTGCTAAATATAAGCGTCCACTATGGATTTCCAATAAGCCCGGTTGGAAAAGACCTGCATCCAGCGCGTTCCTGCGGTCTTAATTATAGCGTCGGTCCACCTAGTCGGTGGACGCCCTACGCTGTGCTTGCCGGTGCGTGGTCTCCATTCGAGAGCTTTAATGCCCCATCGGCCATCAGTTCTCCGAACTATGTACCCTGTCCACTGCCAGTTCAATTTAATCACCTTTACATTATTAGTCTGTTGTGTATCACTGCTGGACAAAGGCTTGTCCTCCACCCCTTTAGGTTCGCCAATTTTTGCTGTGTTGTACTTACCAGTTTCTGAAAAATGTGTCAAGTTTGTCACGTCACCTCATTCGGGGCCGGCCAAGTGATCGGGCCGAATTAAGACGCCACTTAGTGGTCATAAATTCCAAAGAACTCATTGGTACCGGACCGGGGATTTGAACCCACGACCTCACGATTGTAAGGCTGGTGTCACTACTTCTAGACCACTACGGCTCACACATGGAATTTCACACCACTGCCTTTTCGGTGAAGGAAAACATCGTGAGGCAACCTGCATACGTTCGTAGAAGAAATTCGATGGCGTATGTGAATCTACCAACCCGCACTGGGCCAGCGTGGTGGATATGGCCCAATCACCCTTCGTGGGTAGGCCTAAGTCCTGCAGTGGACTATTAAATAAAGGCTGGTACAGTACTGTACAGTTAGTGGTCATTTTTAGCTGTATTGAACTTAAGACTAAGTGATTTTAGCGAGAAATTTCCAAAATGTGCCTCACATGGCCGGCTTAGTTCAATTTTAGATTAGCGGCTTTTTTGTATGTTCCTCAGGGTTTCTTCTGACATAAGCCAGATACTTTATGATAACAAATATAATATTTGCATTTATCTTTCGATTGAATATATTTTTACTATATTCTGAAAACGTTATATATACAGATATACACTCGTCATAGGTATTTAGCGGGCTAAGACCAAATAAAAAAGTCAAGACAAAATGTTGAGAAACAAACAAAAGAGGCCGGCAAAACTACGCTTCACCGGATTCAGACACAAAACACGTACAACGAAACTACGCCTTGGCTCGTCAGTCGAACTATGGCAGCGCAACACCGACGCACTCACTACATGTATGAAACTGGCCCCACTTGTCTGTTCACGACATTTTGCCTTATTTTTTTAGTGGGTTAAAGGGAAAAGGGAGAATACCATAAGAGGCATGGGATCAGTATGTTTATTAGGGTTCCGTACCTCAAAAGGAAAAAACGGAACCCTTATAGGATTACTTTTTGTCCGTCTGTCCGTCTGTGTGTATGTAAAGACTCTTTATCTCGGGATCGCGTAAAGATATCGAGTTGAAATTTAAACTGTATACGTATATCTATGATCTCTTGCAAAAGAAAAACTTCTCAGTTATCGTATAAAAAGTTAGAGCCGTTTATGTCGTAAAAAACCGCATATTTCGACACTCACAAAAATCAAAACCTACAGGGTACTTCCCGTTGACAAGGAACTGTAAATTTAGCGAAAAGCATTGTCTCAGAGTACACATATAGGAATAAATCTGAAAACCGAACATTTTTATTTAGTTCACAAAAAAATAAGGCCTAGATTCATAAAATAAGGGTTGAAAATTCAAAGTGAGTGAATCGTATCGTGAAAAGTATCATATAAAAGAGCTTCATTAGCACATGCTAACACAGATTTTTAATTATTTTAACAATGTGTAATGTGATAAAAAAAAACTTTTTGGTCGATGATATAGCATAGAGATTTTAACAAATTACTTCCCGATTTTGTGATTTTTTTTACATTTGTACGGAGCCCTCGGTATGACTCGCTGTTGTCCGGTTTTATTTTTATTCTAGATCCTAGTTTAGCGGCTTTAAGAGCTACATCTACAGTTGTTTGTTACAGATTTGGTTGTTTCATTGTGTATTGTTGTTTTGTTGTTGTTGTTGTTTTAACCGTTTAGCCATGTCAGAGGCCTTCAGGCGGCCTAAAAACTCTGACACCAGGGCTAGCCACCCGGCCTATACGAACTTACTTACTTATTGTGTATTTATCCTTACTGCTATATTCTTCAGGCAATTTATAACAACGACGTCTTAACATACGTTATACTAGCGTTTGTTGGGATGTCACTAATGTAAGACTACTGTGTATGAACTTCATGTACTAATTGAAAATGACAGACTGACTATCAATTTAAGTTTGTAAGTCTTGCACTTGTCTGCAGTTCTTGTTTTAAGCACTAAGAAGTTACGTATCGGATCAAAGTTTTGTTGTTATTAACACTTATCATAAGTAAGTTGGTAGGTATATCAGGGTTATCGATAGAGACTAAACCGAAAGGAGTTAATTCAGACCATCATTATAAACAACTTTTGCTGTGAGGTCAACCCGGAATTTAAAAAAAGAAACATTTTTTTTCAATTTTAGTTGCGATCTTCTATGGAACAGCTGATTGGGTTGGTTCCCATAGAATCCCACAGTAAAAGTAGTTTTTAATGATGTCCTCTATCACTCCCTTTCGATTATGTACAGGTAAGCAGGTAGCCCTGTAAATAGCTGTATTTTTAAGTTTGGTTATCTTTTAGACACGCTTAAACAAACTACCCTATATGCTCTAAAATATTAAAAATAAAGATATAGCTATTGGCAATAATTATACCTACATACCTACCACGCAGTATTAATATATTATCTTCTTTGTTACCACTTAGAGCAGCTCAAAGTCATTACTCATATAGTCATACTGCACTCAAACACGTTTTTCGTGAAAGTATGAGTGCCTACTTACTGTACAACTGTGACCGTATATGAACAGTGATATTTATTTATTTATTTATTCACATAAGAAACATCAACAGTATATATATATATTAAATATTAACTAGAATTAACACTTTTATAACAAACAATATAGTTCTGATATATATACCCCTTATAGGTGTTTACAACATTCTTTAGTATAGGTAGAACAACTAAATATTATTGTAAATAAAAGTAGTTACACAAAGTTTAATACCACGGCTGTCTAGACAGACAAACAAGCAATAAATGAGCAATAATCATAATATCAGTTGAGCACGCGATATTTAGCATGTGAGCATTGCTTAAATTTAAACACAGTAAAGATTATTACTGAGGATAGCATGGCAATGTACAAACAAATGTCTCTACCACGCTTCACATGGATGGAGACACAGTGAATTTTTTGTATTGATCTAATTGCTCAGAAAAACCTACCTAATCTACATTTAGTGAAGTGGCGTTAGACGTAATAAATATTTTTCGCGAAAAAAGGCTAAACCGACTTTCTTTGTGTATAAAATTCGAATTGATGTGAACAATTTTTACATTATTGTTGATTTTTCAAAAACGGCTGAGGCGATATTGATAAAATTTAGAGTTATAGTTAAAATTTCGAGAGCATTCTATTGAATAAAAAAAAATCTTTTGATTCGGTTGATGAACGTACACAAAAAATACCAACAGACAGACATAGAACTTCTACCTATTTAGAAGTCAGTTAAAAAGTCTCTACCCGTCTTCTCAAGAGTTAAAAATATCGAATTTTCTGTCATTGCCGTCATCATTATCATTATCAGCCGTAGTATGTCCTCTGCAGGCCTTCCATATAGATTTCCAATAAGACCGCACAGAAGCTCTTTGCATCCAGCGTGATCCTGCACCGTGTCTTTATTAGGTCACCGGCCACCTTGTTGGTGGACGCACTATGCTACGCTTGCCAGTACGTGTTCTCTACTCGAGAACTTTACGGGCCCCATCGGCCAGCCGTTTTGATAACTACGTGCCCTGCTCATTGTGATTTCAACTTGTTAATCGGCCGGACTGTGTCGGTGACTTAGGTTCGTATACGAATCTACTCATTTCCAATTCGATTTAAATACTTAAAATAAAATATTTAAATACTCCTAGCGTAGCCCTCTCTACAGCTCGTTGATCGTTGATTTTCTGTACTGTACTATACCAGCCTTTTGATAAGCCACTGTAGGACATACCACCACATACGAAGAGAGATTTGGCCATATTCTGTTCCGAAAGCCGGTAGTGTGAAAATCCATGCATAAGTTCCAAAGAACTCATTGGTACTTACAAACCGGAATTTGAACACCCGACCTCACTTCACGACATTGTAAAGCGGGTAAAAGACGTCTATGTCTTTTATTGTAAAAAATATTTCCAGTTTCTTATACCAGAATTGTTTTATTTGTAAAAATAAATTCACGTCATCTTCCTCAACACGGTCCCAGAGCTAAACAACTTCACACCCGTCAACTACCAACCGCACAAAGTTATTTTTCAACCGCGGACGCGTTCCGAAATCAAATTAGTCCCGAGTTCGAGACGTTATTCCATCTCGGTCGCACGTTACACGCTCTTTGCTAAGTTGGTAACACTGTTAGAGTTGGTGCCGCCGGCTGGCGGTTGGCAGCGCTGGATTGGTAATGGAACCTTCGAGACCCGCGTTGAAGCGCAGTTGTTAAATTGGATGCGACGAAAATTTACTTTGTGCTGGTTTGCAGAGTATTTTCCATAAATATTTATCACTATGTAGGTTGGAGGAGAGATATCATAATAAAATTAGATAGAGTATGTGCAAAAAGAGAACCGTAGTCGTGGAGCTACGGTGAACTAACAAAAACATTTTAATCAGCAGCCAAGGTACCGACTATAGGTACTTGGTAGACGCGAGTACTGATGAAAACCGAATAGGTGTAGACACCTACCAAGTACTGTACTGTACTGTACTGTACCAGCCTTTTGATAGTCCACTGCAGGACGTAGGCCTACCCACGTAGGGTGATTGGGCCATATCCACCACGCTGGCGCAGTGCGGGTTGGTGGATTACCAAGGACCTACCAAGACGTACCAAACACTAATAATAGGCTATTTGACAACATTGAAAATATACTATTGATTGTGGTAATCCTTACAGATAATAGCCTGAAAAAGACATATTTCACTTTATTTAAACTAAAATATGTATACTTTTCGCAAATTACACGAAACAAAATGCGATATTTTTTTAAAATTTTATCTGTGACAAAAACGCTCTAAGTCGGGTGGCGTCACATGCTAGTAACTGTTCACTGTTGTTTGTTTAATTTGTGTTTTGGGAGCAATATTATTGGATCTGTAAGTTACTTTTAAAGTATTTTTGTCAATTTTCAGATGTAAACTAGCGTATTCACTAGTATTAACTAACGTTATTTACTAGTGTGTGACGTCACAGACCAGCGCCATTACAGAACGTCGTTTTGGCGGGATCTTGAATACCTATTCTTTAACACTTGATTTTCATTGTAGTACAGTAGATCTCTCGGAAATATAAACGTACTGTGCTTATTATGTACTAGCAAACAATTTGTAACAATTTCCAAAAACTAGTCAAATAGCCTATTGTATCTATTAGCAATGACAGAGCAGTGCTGACAACGTAACAAAATTAGTAAAATGGCACACGGGCGACCTCACCTACGACGGCGATGCTTCTCTTTTGCACAATCTCGACACACTGTGCTTCAAAAGTTTTTAAGAGAGTATCAGTAGCAGTTTATAGTCATCATTTGAAATTTATAACAATACTCATTGTTAGATTTAAGTTATCGTTATCTATCTTCAGAGGGGTAAGTCTAAGTTTACACATAAATTTAAACTACAGCTGTTTCCGTACAGCACTACACATTTTTGTACAGCGCCCTTGACGGAAACGAGGAAGAACTAACCAAATGTATGGAGCAACACGCGAACGCGAAAGTTTAAGTAAACTACGCAAAACCTGGACTAAGGGCTCAGTAAGATAAATTGGTGCTACATGCTATGCTTAACAGCAGGCGTCCTGTGACAATTTTTATTTTTATTGATAGACCACAAAACTGAATGAACATTTTAAAAAACATAAAAAGACTTACATAAAATAATAACTAACGAGCACATTCATTCTTCTAGGAGTAGTCCAAACATGGTTAAGTAATAGCTAGCTACAAGTTATAAACAAAAAAACCAAAACAGATATGTTACTAGTATACAAACAGAAACTCAATTTTGATTTGTCTACCTAATCAATCTTATACAATATAAACTTAATAATTAAAAATAAGCTCGAACGCAAAACAAATAACAAGTTAGAAATGCATAAAATACATTTAAAAAAAAAATGAAGATCAATTGGAAGTGGGTCACATCCACTATATTCCAGTGACTTTAGTCAGAGTCTTTAGATGCATAGCCATTCTATGCGTCACCTGTAAACAGACAGATCTACATTATGTAAATTATACTGAAGAAGTATTTTAGCCTAAGTTTTTAAAATGAAGTTTAACAACAGCAAAGCTAATGAATTGCATTCGCTGTTATAAGCAGCATAAGCGTAATGATTGATGATTATAATTTTTATTGAAGTGAAACTTTTAATACGACTTCCAACAAGGTTGCCTTAAACATTTACCGCTATTAAAGCACTATTGCGTTAAACGATTTCACTAAAATCTATTTTTACCCCTTCCTATTTTCATTTCCACATTACGAAGTTTAACTTCCGCGCGGAGGGACTCCACGAACTATTTTTTTATTTATCAAGCATGTTCAGGCCAGCTTGATGGACTCTGATGTTTTCATCAAGCTGGCTTGAACATAAATAATACCTAGTTTAAATTAGAGAAACGGGGCCTGGCAACAAACTTAACTCTTTTCTTTCTCTTTTGCTCGGGCTGTCAGCGCCAGCACAAGTATTTTTCTTAAAACTTTTTATATTTGTCTGATTGTGAACGATAAAATATTTTTTTTACTGGTAGCTTTTATTCAAAAGGATTCCCAACAAACCACATCCTTCAATATTTTTCTAAATCATTTCTGGAGTTTCGTACCCAAAGGATAAAAACGGGACCCTATTACTAAGATTCCGCTGCCCGTCCGTTTGTCTGTCTATCATCAGCCTGTATCTTATGAACCATGCTAGCTAAAAGTTGAAATTTTCAATATTAATGTATTTGTGTTGCCACTAAAACAACAAACACTTAAAATAAAACAGATATTTCGTCGCTTTGGTGGTGAACAGAGGACACATTTTTAGTGAAATTAGTTACATAGATAATTAGCAATTATTATATTTAAACGGGGATTCAATAAGGATATTTTCCTTATAAGACTCTAATTTTCATCAAAATCGGACCAATGGCTTACAAGATATTATAAAAAATATATTTTGTAGTTGACCCTTGTCCCTTAATTGCTCATTATATCAAAACTTGATTTTGTGGGTTAGCTCTCTTCACCACCAAAGCGATGATTTACGGAGGGGGGCTCTCATACATAAAACCTAAATTTTAGCCGTATTTCGTCCGATTTTAATAACGTTAATAATTAGATGCTTGAAATATTCATATAACATTTAATTTTTTATTCACTTGTAAGATAAATAATTAAAAATGAAATAAAATAATTATTTATGGGGGACTCCCATATACTGTGCGGAACCCTTCGAGTTCGAGTCCTACTCGTACTTATCCAATTTTTTTCCTCCTTTTTCCTCACCGTAATAAGACAATGGTTTAATTGCCGCGCGGCTCGTGTCGGTAAGGAACAGGAGAAATTGGGGCCATTTAAAGTTTTTCGATTTGCTCCGACATGTCTAGGCTAGATAACTGGGGCTGGTTTCCCGAATCACTTGCTTTCGATTTTTTAACTTTGTAGTGTTAGTTTGCAACAGCTATTTCTGAGGTAAATAAGCAAATCTAATTTAATTTAATCTAATTTTAGCTTATTTGAGTGGTGTAAACTGACCTACCAACCCAGCTGGTAGGAGTGGTGGGTTTCCATAACTCTCATATGGCAACATTGTTTTGTAATTTTTCGATAAAGTTAAAATGTTGCTTATAATTTTATTGTTATTGTTCATTTATTTTGTGTATATTCTTATATTAATGATTAGTCGCGTGACCAATCATTTAAATAAATATATTTGAACTTGAACTTGAACTAAGTGAATTGAACATCCTTCTCGTCTCGCAACCCCAGCACCCATTGTCTCTACGTAATACCTGCACTCAGCATTAATGCTCAGATGAGCCCTTTTCGGCATTTATAATATTATTTTATAACTGTGTGTGTGATGCAATTTCGAATAAATTTCATTTCATTTTACATGCTAGCTTATAAATTGATTGTGTTCTTATTCTGTAAACGCTGACTAACGTCTCCTGATAAGACAAGCACAGCGATCGCTACCGCGAACTGATCGCTTATCTCTAAGCTCGCTCTACTTTGAAGTACAGATAAATACATCATCATCACCAAGATTTCCAATAAGCCCGGTTGGAAGCTGCCTGTATCCATCGCGTTCCTGGGGTCTTAATTATATCGTCGGTCCACCTAGTCTGTGGAATTTCTACCCTGCGTTTGCCGGTGCGAGGTCTCCATTCAAGAACTTTACTGCCCCATCGGCCATCAATTTTCCGAACCACGTGCCCTGCCTACTGCCATTTCAACTTACTAATTCTCTGGGCTATGTCGGTAACTTTGGTTCGTCTGCGGGTCTCTTCATTCTGGATTCGATCTCGCAACAAGACTCCGAGCTTGGCCCATATACAAGTACATTTCTCGAATGAACTAAATATTTCACACAAAATGGACCCAATATTCATGGCCAATATTCCGTGAATGTCCCACATTATTATCGCAGGTACATTCCAGTAACAGGCGTGTAGGAACAAAGCGGGCGGTTCTTCCCGCCGCTCCATCATCGGGCGAACACTGCTCCCGAATTACGGGGACATGATAATGTCGCCCTAACGAGGTGTCGCCCAGGGACGGAGTTCAGGACCAATGCGAAATAAGAAAGAATTGATATAGCTTGAAAGACGGAGAGTGAAACATAGGCTACTTGTTAGCCTATAAAAAAAAATATTCATGCAAAAACAAACATAATATACACTTAGTTAACAAAAAGATCAAATCTGGGATAAACAAGTAGCTGTCTTGCATTTAGTAGTTTTTATACAATTTTTCAAACAATGTCTATTGGTTTCCTCAAAATAAAATATTCCCATGAGATTGAACCACGATGGCAAAGCCGCGGGAAATGACACGGATACACACTTGGTTTCCTGGAAAAATCGCTTAAAACGATAAGGCCGCCAGTTAGAAATCTATAAATTGTAATGTAATAATAAGTAATGTGGTTGTCTAATACTGAATGTTAGTACCCGCGGAGATCATCACTATAATTATCATCTTCTAACCTTAATTTGCATTGTCACAGCAATCAAACCATAACCGCCTTATATTACCTACTAGCTTTTGCCTGAGTCTTTGCTTGTCATGAGCCTCTAAAAGTTTTAGGTGAAAAGTGAAAATAAACATCACTTATCTGAAAAAAAAATATGACATAAATTTGATATTGATACCAAAAACCATCCACTTGTAATTTTTTTCCATATTCATGCCAAAAACATAATATTTTGTTACAATTTAGGCGGTGAAAAGAGTTTTCTTCCGAAACATAAATTTTATCAAAAATGTACCGAAAAACGCGATGTTCTACAGAAAACGCAAAAACAGTGGTCAATTCAGATTCCTCTTAAGTTTTTAGTTCATCTTTATCTCATTGTGACGGTTAGTATCTCGCATATACAGGGTTATTTGTAATCAATTAGCATCCTTTTAGGGGCTTATTCTGTACATCAAATCTAACAACTTTTTTGTTAGTCAAAACTCAAAGAAAAACATTCTGTTCCATAGAAAAATATCATTTACTCTTGACGAAATGTATGGAACAGCTGTTTCTTTTTTTACTATTGTTTTGTTTTGACAAAAGTCGCAGAACAAAAGTTGGTAGTTGTGATGTACAGAATAAGCCCCTAAGATGATGCTAATTGATTACAAATAACCCTGTATAGTAACCCGTATGTGCCCCTTCACACACGGGGCTACGTACTGCGTTCGTCCCTGTCGTCATTGTAATGCGAAAGATTGATTGCTCTCGAAGGTGATGAATGAACTCTTCGGTAAAACGTATGATGTATCGCGGCGGCTTAATTTGATTACCGCCAACATGTATGGATGAGGGGATTAATACTTACTTACATGGTTACATTATTATTGTGTTATCATTGTTTGTTATGGAGATACATTTTATAAGGCGTCTGTTATGATATTTTTAAATTGAAGAGTTGGCGAAGCTATATGCTTGCTACAAAAAATCTTTCCACGATTCTTCTTTCTCTGTGGAGGCAGTCAGACTTTGGAATGACTTACCTTTAGAAATTAAGCGTTTACCTTCATTGAACGTTTTCAAACTACTTGTGAAGCTCACTATCAGAAATCATAATGCTAAGTAGCAGGCAGTTCCTTTCGCTACTAGGTATTTTATAACGTATGTAGGTATATGTATGATTATATTTATATATTATATCGTATATATGTAAATATTTAAAACTTAGATTGAATTAAGTATATTTAGTTTATTATTTATAGGTGTTTTCTTTGTTAATATTTTCATTTTTTTCATCACAGGTTACAGCACCAGTACAGTTCAAACCAAACCAAATACACTTAAGGCCACTATTTCTTGTTCTTGTCAGTTCGTGCAAGGTTGCCTGGAATAAATCGCCATGATAAGGCTGCCAATTTATAATGATATTTTTGTCGTATATGCTTAAATAGTGTTTATTTTTCATATTGTGGTTGTAAATAAAGAGTTTTGTCTTTTCGTCTGTCCGTCTGTGTGTATATCAAGACTCTTTATCTCGGGAACGCGTAAAGATAACGAGTTGAAATTTAAACTGTATACGTATATTTATGGTTTCTTGCAGTTGTGTAAAAGAAAAACTTCTCAGTTATTGTTTAAAAAAGTTAGAGCCGTTTATGTCGTAAAAAACGCATATTTCGACACTCACAAAAATCAAAACCTACTACCTAGGTTTTGATTTTTGTGAGTGCCTACTACCTAGGTACTTCCCGTTGACACAGAACTATGAAATTTGGCGAGAAGCATTGTCTCAGAGTACACATATAGGAATAAATCTGAAATGTACATTTTTATTTAAATCACAAAAAAATAGGGCCTCAACATTCACAAAATATGGGTTCAAAATTCAAAGTGAGTAAATCGTATCATGTAAGATATCATATAAAAGAATTTCATTAGCACATGCTAAAACAGGTTTTTATTTATTTTAACAACGTGTTTGTACGGAACCCTCGATGTGCGAGCCTGACTAGCACTTGTCCGGTTTTTTTTATTTGGTCTGAGTTTTCATTCATCTATCAACCATAGGACGTCCACTACTAGCCATAGGCCTATCCTGCGGATCTCCAATAAGACCGGTTGGAAGCGGCTTGCATTCAGCACAATCTTACGGTCTTAATGAGGTCATCCGTCCACCTTGTGGGTGAACGTTCTACGCTACGCTAAGTTACTCTGATTCATTCACCTCAAGTATCCGATAAAACGGACCAGTGAAACGGAGATCATGAGTAAACCGGTTGTTACAAATCGCTAATAAGGTCTATTAGAAACAGCTCTTGCATCCAGCGCGTTTCATTCATCCTAAAGTGATTGGTTGTTTGTCCATGTCTTGTGGACGTCTTAAGGTACATATCACACACGTCTATTATGTGTTTTTGAGTAAAACTGAACTAAGAACTGAAAGTAAAAAAAAAACTGAAGTAAGACTGAAGCCGTGGTGGTCTAGAGGTAGTGACCCCCGCCTTACAATCGTGAGGTCGTGAGTTCGAATCCTCGGTCCCGTACCAATGATTTCTTTGGAATTTATGTGCGGAATTTCACACCACTGGTATTTTGGTGAAGGAAAACATCGTGAGGCAACCTACATACGTCTGTAGAAGAAATTCGATGGCATATGTCTATCCACCAACCCGCACTGGGCCAGCGTGGTGGATATGGCCCAATCACCCTTCGTGGGTAGGCCTACGTCCTGCAGTGGACTATAAAAAGACTGGTACAGTACAGTACAGAGTAAAACTGCATTGCAATTGCGTTAATTGGAAATCGTACTCGCAAAACATGTACTCGCGTATAGCAAAGTTGCTAACATTGCTAGCCGCGGCAATTCTTTACCAACGAGATCCGACCGCGGCGCCCTCTAGGGACTCCGTGGGTTGCAGGATTTGTAGTCTGAATCGTAGAAAATATAGAATTTCAACTAGTAGACCAACCATTTTTGTTATGCTTAGATGATTGAAAGTATGAGCAATTCGGTTTTTAAATTCAAAGATAAACAATTCGATTATGGAATTCACAAGGACATTTTGGGAACTTTCAGATGTATATACACTATTTTTATGAAAAACGATGGGACCAACATAGATCGCTTAAAAATCAGATGTTTTGAATGTTTTATAGAGTTGGAAATCGTACTCACAAAACATGTGCTCGCATATAGCAAAGTTCCTAACGTTTCTGCCTTACCAACGAGATCCAACCACGGTGCTCTCTAGGGACTTCGTGGATTGCAGGATTTGTAGTCTAAATCGTAGGAAATATAAAATTCAACTAGTAGACCAACAATTTTTGCTATTTAAAAAATATAAAAATATTGAAAGTATGAGCAATTCGATTTTCGAATTCACAAGTAGCTTTGCCAATTTTAGGAACTAATAATTAAGGAACTCATTTTTAAGAACGACTATGGGGCCAGCACATATCTCCAAAAACTCAGATGTTTCATAGGAAGTCAAAATGCGATATTTTTTTTCTGCTAAACAAATAAATTAAAAAAACTACTATGTCTTACCCATGAAACTCCAATGTTCTTCGCGGGAATAGAACACGTTGCAGCGATCCGTGAGCTCAATCCAAAGCGGTTGTAGTGCTAAGCCGGCGGTAACGCGGCGTTTACATTAGAACAGCGGTATAAGGACGGCTGCACTCCGATGAGAGAAAGGCGGATATTGACCTGGAGGGTGTAGAGGGAGCTTAACATTAGGAACTATTTGTATCTCTACCAGATATATATGTAGCGTTTACAGCGTACTTTGACTAGGTGTATTTCTCAGCAATCACCAAAGTTAAATTAATAATTACAAACCTTCGACAAAAGGTAAACGTAAGGAATAGGAAGGTGTTTGTTTTTAGAGAAGATGTCAACCCCCGCAAAATTAATTTAGCGTAGGTACTGTACTGTACTAGCCCTTTAAATAGCTCACTGCAGGGCGTAGGCCTACCCACGAAGGGTGATTGGGCCATATCCACCACGCTGGCCCAGTGCGGGTTGCTGGATTCACATACACCATCGAATTTCTTCTACGGGCGTATACAAGTTGCCTCACGATGTTTTCCTTCACCGAAAAATCAGTGGTGTGAAATTCCGTACATAAATTCCAAAGAACTCATTGGTACGGGACGGGGATTTGAATCCACGACCTCACGATTGTAAGGCGGCTGTCACTACCTCTTGACCACCACGGCTTCTAATTTAGCGTACTTTTTATAACATAAAACTTAAAGCTTAAAGCTCCTATCGAAACGAAAACTACCAAATTGATATCACTTTGATACGCAACGAAGTATTTCAAAATTAGGAAGCAATAAACTAACGTAAGTAACGCCTGATTCAATAAACTAGCTATTAACTGCTTATCAAAACAAAAACCTTATCCTACCTGTCTTTGCAGATAGCCAAGACAATGTTAGAGAACCTTTTGTCTAGTTCCCGCACCCCCCGCGAGATGGCGCTAGCTGTGGTGTTGTGACGATATTATGTAATTCCTCGCTTCAGACAATGAAATTACTGCAGAGTTTACATGTTGAAACCTTGTTGTACGTAATTGAAGTTGTTCAACATGTTTGCGGGGGATAAGGGGCTGCGAATGTGGAATTACGAGTTCTGAACAAGTTTCGATGTGAAATGATACGGAGATTTTTATTAAACTTATGTAGAAAATATAGTTATGGCTTGGAAGTCCGCTTAATATTACACAAGCGTAAAAAAGTCGTGGTATTTATGTTTTTTTTTTTCGTTGGGTGTAAGTATAATAAATAAGTTATTATTTGTTTGTTTGTTATTACGAGTTATAGTTTCTTTTCTAGTAACAATAAAACACAAAATTTATACCTATTGTCGTTTTTTAGGGTTCCGTACCTCAAAAAAAATTATTAATCAAGTGCGAGTCTTGCTTTCGGTTAACTACAACTAAAGTTCACTTTAAAACCCGAAAATTCCATAAACCGGGAACTTAGAAATTAAAACCTTAGAGAGAGGGTAGTTAGTAATTGATATAAGGGGAATATTATAAATATAACTTTGTCACATTTTTGTCACCACTAAAAATTACACATGATCGTAAAAAATATTGAAAATTCGTTCTGTACAGCCATTTGTATTTTGAAAGTTGGTCAAATTATAATAAGTAAATTATTTATATTGATTTACCCACCCCGGTGGCTCAGTGTTTGATGACCCAGACTCTTGAGCCAAAGAGGAGTGGGTTCCATTCCCAACTAGAGTAAGCATTTTTGTGATTAAGATAGTTTTTTGCTCTGTGTCTGGGTGCCAAGACAGCCATATCACAAGCTTTGCTTAGTTTGGGGTCACAGAGTAAGAGGTCCAAACCTCTGTAAAAAGGATGCTATGTTTACCAGATATTTAGCAGAAATAAATTCACTTTACATATTTAAATAAATGACAAAAAAAATACATTAAGAGCATAAGCTTTATTTGAATTATTAAAATACACAGCAGTTCCCTCCAGTATAATCACACCAAAACTAAAGTTGGACAAACGACAAAAGTTCTGTTAATTCTGAACATTCGAAATAATAAGTCATCACGGGCCATTCATCACACGGATGTTGTAATTTACGGCGCGCTCCGAAATGTCAATCCCGATCTGTAACTCGTTTACAAGTTTTGGGGAGACGGAAAGATTTAACCGATGTAGAATAGTCAGAACAAAATATTTATTGGGAAATTGGGCCTCATATGACTATGAAAATCGAGAGATTAATCTCTTAGAACAGTCAAGATTTAAAATAAGTTATCATCAATAAGAAACAGACTTAAACCTTAAGACCATCATTGTGGACATATTTTACTATGACGTCAAACCAGAATTCGAGAAAAAAAAAACCAGGACAAGTGCGAGTCAGGCTCGCACATCGAGGGTTCCGTACAAACACGTTGTTAAAATAATTATAAACCTGTTTTAGCATGTGCAAATGAAGTTCTTTTAAGTGATATTTCACTCACTTTGAACTTGTTTGTGTTAGGAAATGGATTTATATGTTTGCAATAAAACCACATCTCCGGAACGCATAGACTCCTCGTACATCGACGGAGAAAGTTAATACCGCGGGCTAACTTGACGCCAGCGCCATCAAGTTTAGATATGAGTAAATACTGAGATTTAAATTATTGTATTAAGAATTGATTTTATAATTTATTTGATTTGATTGCTACTAAGTTTGATGTTTTACATTGATACAATTATACATTTACATATAAATTTATATTCTAACTTATTTTCAGATTAGACAGAATTTTGAACCAATTTTTTGTGAATTTTGAGGCACTTTTTTTTGTGGTGTAAATAAAAATGTACAGTTTTCAGATTTATTCCTATATGTGTACTCTGAGACACTTCTCGCCAAATTTCATAGTTCTATGTCAACGGGAAGTACCCTGTAGGTTTTGATTTTTGTGAGTGCAAAATATGCGGTTTTTACGACATAAACGGCTCTAGCTTTTTGAAACGATAACTGAGAAGTTTTTCTTTTACGCAACTGCAAGAGATCATAGATATACGTATACAGTTTAAATTTCAACTCGATATCTTTACGCATTCCCGAGATAAAGAGTCTTGACATACAAAGAGACGGTCAGACGGACAACAAAGTGATTCTATAAGGGTTTCGTTTTTTTCGTTTGAGGTACGGAACCCTAAAAAGCTGTTTCATACATTTTTTCAATTCCAAGTTGCAACTTGAATGGAATATCTGAATTTTAGGGTTCCGTACCTCAAACGGAAAAAAACGGAATCCTTTTAGAATCACTTTGTTGTCCGTCTGTCCGTCTGTGTGTATGTCATGACTCTTTATCTTGAGAACGCGTAAAGATATCGAGTTGAAATTTAAACTGTACACAGTCAGGTCATAAATTCTGTCACATGTTTAATATAAAATAATTGAAACAAGTTTATTCATTATGTAACCATTTATAATTATTTATATACCAAAATGAACTTAACAAAACATAGATTCTAATGACAATAAAGTTTATTCAAAATGACCTCCGTGATTTTGAATACAGGCCTTCAATCTGCGCGGCCAGTCGTCTATCGCAGCACGAACGAGGTCCATGTCAATATCGGCGGCTGCAAAAATCCAAATTCAAATTGGGATAAGGCTTCGAGCACGCCTTTTCCTCCAAGTGTTGCCATATCTTGTAATCTAACGGACTCAAATCTGGACTGGAGGAGGGCCAGTCTTCGTGCCGGATGAAGTCGATTTCACGCGCCGCCAGCCATTCTTGTGTGCTCTTCGCTGTATGAGTTGGCGCCGAATCTTGTTGGAATACCCAGTGCCTGTTATTGAACATGGTATGAGAAACAGGTTCCACAAGGTTTGTCAGGACTGTATTTTGATACACAACTACATTCGTTTTTACACCTTTCTCACAAAAATATACCTCTGTTAAGTCCCAATAAGAAACTCCCAACCATACCATGAGCGAGGATGGAAAATGACCTCGTTGGACACGCGGAATACGGTTGCTCGCTTCTTCACTACTGTGTGCGTACACATTATCATTTTGTTTGTTGTAGCTCTCTTCTACGGTAAAATTTTTTTCATCAGAAAAAAGAATTTCCCGATAATTTTTTCCCTCCAATTTTTTCGCTTCAGCAAAGCGCGGCATCTCTTCAGTCTCAGGTCCATTAGACGAGCATTTAAACGATGTTCTGTTTTTTTTTCGATATACCCGAAGCCCTAAGTCTTCATTTAACACCCTTTTCACCGTGGTTCTGCTTAACCCCATCTGAAGGGCCAACAGTTTCTGCTTACGGTTGGGATTTCTTTGAATTCGCGCCTTCAAAGCTTTTATCACTGCTGGAGTCCTAACAGACCGAGGGCGACCACTTCTTGACCTGTCATCTACACTAGAGTCTTCATTGTATCGTTTGATGGTACGATAAATGAATCTTTTGGTTATATTCAAATTTTTCAGTATGTCAAAAATTTGAATTGGCACGTAACCGCAACGATGCAACGCAATAACTGCAACACTTCAACTTCTTCTTCTTTAAGCGTCCACTCCATATTTAAAAATGAGTAAAATTCTAAAAAGCATACATTTTTATTTTCATGAACAATTCGAAATCAATAAACTTTTTTATGGGCAGCATTCTAAAAGAAAAGTTTTTACTGTGTGACAATACTTATGACCTGACAAGGTATATGTATATCTATGGTTTCTTGCAGTCGGGCAAAAGAAAAACTTCTCAGTTATCGTATAAAAAAGTTAGAGCTGTTTATGTCGTAAAAAAACGCATATTTCGAAACTCACCAAAATCAAAACCTACAGGGTACTTCCCATTGACATAGAACTATGAAATTTGGCGAGAAGCATTGTCTTAGAGTACACATATAGGAATAAATCTGAAAACTGTACATTTTTATTTACATCACAAAAAAATAGGGCCTCAAAATTCACAAAATATGGGTTCAAAATTCAAAGTGAGTAAATCGTATCATGTACGAGTAAGATGTCATATAAAAGGACTTCATTAGCACATGCTAAACAGGTTTTTAATTATTTTAACAATGTGTTTGTACGGGACCCTCGATGAGCGAGCCTGACTCGCACTTGTCCGGTTTTTTTCTCGAATCCTGGCTATACAAAAATGTTCATAATGGTGATCTGAATGGGGGTAATTCAGATCACCATTATGAACATTTTCAGCTTAATAAATTAGTTCTAGATAACCCTGCATAGCCGACAAAACCTGATAAGCCGTGGTGGTGTAGTGGTAATGACGCCTGCCTTACAATCGTGAGGTCGTGGGTTCAAAACCGAATCCCGTACCAATGAATTTCTTGGAATTTATGTACGGAATTTCACACCACTGCCACTGGCTATTCGGTGAAGGAAAACATGAGGCAACCTGCATACCTCCGTAGAAGAGGTTTGATGGTGTATGTGAATCCACCAACCCGTACTAGGCCAACGGGGTAGACATGGCCCAATCACCCTTCGTGGGTAGGCCTACGTCCTGCAGTGGACTATTAAAACTGTTAATTTTCTTTTACAGTCTCCCATCCATTCTACCTTGATAGACGTCCTGTCAAACCGGATTGTACCTGATCTAACTGGTTCTCGTCAACAAATTACGTCACTGAAGCTTCCTCAGTAATCTCGTAACGATGCAAACTGATGGAAAACTGGATCTTTGGCGATCAAACTTTCTTAAACTTTGCTTGAACTAGGTTAAAATGATGCAAAATGGAGATTTCAGATTATTTGAACTTAAAAAGTACAACATATGAATTATATTGTTTTTTGTACGTAGTTTTAAATCATACCAATATTATAAATGTAAAAAGTTTGTTGGTTTGTTTCACTTTCACACAGGAACAGATCAACGGATTGACTTGTTTTTGGCATGGATCAAAGGCCGGAAAGTGGCATATGCTACTTTTTATCCCGAAAAAATAGAAGGTTCCTGTGGGATAACACAAAAGTGAGAATACCACGCGGGCGGAGCCGCGGGTAAAAGCTAGTAAAGTAATTTGGGAATTGATAAAGTTCTATACAAACAAGTAGTTTAGTTATTCGTATATTATTTTTAACTTCATTTACCATCATATGAAAAGGCAATCACAGTTAAGCAAAATTATCCAAAAATAACAAAAAAAATGCTTCTGCGAAGTATTACTACTGAAAACCTAGGCTGAATTTACAAAGAGCTCTGGGAGCTAAACTGGAATAGTTATTTAATTTCATGATTCAGAGAAACTTTTGCTTATTAGCACTTTAGTTTATATTCTTGGTTTGAACATTTATTCGCATGGTTGAAAGTAATATAATAATTTTTAAAGTTGGTTTTACATTGTTTATTGTTTTTTGTTACGTCTTAAGTAGTAATGTAATAATTGTATACACCTAGTGTGTGAAACACGATAAAAATCATTTCATTGATTAAGCAATGCGCCATTTCTCGTTAACGGTAAGAAGTTCTAATAATTTCACATTAAGTTACTAACTGGTTTAAAGCAGTTCTCACAGATGGCGCTTCCAACAATGTAGTAGTTGGTAAAAATGATAAAACACTTTCACGTTTTCGCAGACTGCATTGTAGCTTAATTTGGACAAAGCATCTAGGCCGGAATCCCAGAGAGATGCAGGTTCAAATCCTGCGAACGCGTCAATTTTTGAAATGTTTATTTTCACAAAAAGAAAGTTTCTATACACCTAGTGTGTGAATCACGATAAAAATCATTTCATTAATGTAATAATTTATTCATTCGTCTCGTGTCGATGATATTTTTTTAACTAAATTCAATGATCGTCGAATAATTATTATTTATTTAAAAAGTTAAATATATTTTCCAACATTTTATGAACTATATTTTCGTTTATTTATAGCTTGAACTGAAAGAGTTGCAAGGTTCTTAGGTAGTAATTTAATAATTAATTCATTCATCTCGTGTCATTGATATATTTTTTTAAATTAATGCAATGATTGTCAAATAATTATTGGTACTCTTAAAAGTCAGAGATATTTTTCAACATTCCATGATATAGATTTTTGTTTATTTACAGCTGAAACTGAAAGAGTTGAAATGTTTGGTATAATTTTTTCACTAAAATTTAGCTTTCTATGCTGCAGTCATTAAGGCGCTTCGCCTCACCCTTACTAATATTATAAATCTAAAAGTGTATTTTTACTCTTTCTCACCACCGGAGGTCCGAACCACACATAACTTTTTTTATAGTAGTCCAATTTCAATAATTATTTGTTTTATTGGAAAGAATATACTTCGAAATTGGTACCATTTAAATTTTATCGAAATCGGCTGAGCCATTTTTGATAAATCAACAATAATGTGAAAAATGCCACATCAATCCGTGCGAAATATTGGCGAATTCTGTACACGGGTGAAGTCGGTCATGCTAATTTTTGCAAAAAATAATCTTGTTAGATTGACTTGATTTTTGCATAGACGTATAGTTCAAAGATTGGAAAATTACATAATTATGTTACTTTCATTCCGGAATAATTAAATGTTCGGTCGAAAATCAAAATATCACGTGGGCGCAAATAGTAAGTGGTCAAAAATACGTACACAAAGGGTTCTATACCGTATTATTTATATTTTGAAGGAATTATACAATTTAATATTTCAAGCAACATCTGTTGCCCTTATTAATATCGAGCACAAAACGCCAAAATATGAGGTTCATTGTATGGGAGCCCCCCATAATTTGATATTCAGTTTTTAGTATTTTTGTTATAGAGGCAACAGAAGGTGAAAATTTCAACGTTCTAGCTATTACAGTTTATGAGATATAGCCTGGTGACAGACAGATAGGCGGACGGACAGCGGAGTTTTAGTAATAAGGCCCCGTATTTACCCTGTGGGTAGGGAACCCTAAAATGTATTTATAAGTAAGTTCGTATACACTACTTGACTAGTCAGGGGTCAGGGTGCTTTAACTTCTAATTTGGCTACGGATAGATTGAAATAACAAACAAACAAACAAACAATAACACTTTATTAGACAACCACATTACCTAAAAACAAATTACAGGGACAAAACAGTACTATTTATAGGTTTCTAACTGGCGGCCTTATCGCTTTAAGCGATTTCTTCCAGCCAACCGAATAATAATGGTGTCTAATTCTAATATTCTTTGTCCACCTAAAAACATTTAATCTTTAAATTTTACCTTAAAATTAAAACATTTCTGTTCATTTTCTTAGATTAATCAAGCATTTTTAAAAGGGTTTTACCTTAGTAAACTCATAATCCATCCTGGGTATTTCTTTTCGGGAGCAGATTAGGAGTTTAAGATAATGAAGCTCTCGAGAAGCTTTTACTGATTTTATTTGAGAAGCAACTTTGTTCCGAAATGTCCGTCTTAACTGTTATTTACTTTAAAGAATCCTTTTTAGGGTTCCGTACCTCAAATAGAAATAAACGGAACCCTTATAGGATCACTTTGTTGTCCGTCTGTCCGTCTGTGTGTATGTTAAGACCTTTTATCTCGAGAACGTGTGCAGTTAACCAGTTGAAATTTAAACCATACACGTATATATATTATGATCTCTTGCTGTTGTGAAAATCATACTTTTCAGTTATCGTAGAAAAAAGTTAGATCCATTTATGTCGTAAAAAGCCGCATATTTCGACACTCACAAAAATCAAAACCTACAGGGTACTTCCCGTTGACTTAGAACTATAAAATTTAGCAAGCAGCATTGTCTTAGAGTACACATATAGGAATAAATCTGAAAACTGCACATTTTTAATTAAGACACAAAAAATAGGGCTTAAATTCTAGAAATGAGGGTCCAAATTTTAAAAGTGAGTTAGTCATGTGGCGTATCATATGATAGAGCTTTATTGGAAGATGCTAAAACAAGTCCGGCGATCGTGAGTCATTCTCGCTCGACTGCTCGTCCTCGGTGGTCTGCGATCTCTAGGTGCATAATCTACTGAACTTCGGCACTTCGCTCTAAGGTTTTAACGTCTGAATGAATGAATTAATCATGATACCTGCATGTAATTTAGGTATTTGTACGGAAGCCTCGGCGAGCGAGCGTGACTCGCACTTGTCCGGTTTTTTTATACCTAACGGATCAAATTGGTACGAAAAAAAATATTTTTATTTCAAAGAAATCTGTAAGCTGAGGTACGAGTTCATACTGTATTAAATGTTTATTTGCAAAGACGAAAAAAGATCCTACTCTTTTTTGTAGTGCTGTCTTTCCTTGCCCTTTACCAACCGTGTTCGGGCTCAATTCGCGATATTGTCAACCCACCTAGCTGCCCAAAGTTATGATGTGGAATTACCCATAATTTAAAATATCTTGAAGTATGTGTTCCGCCTCAAATCACGAATAAGAAATACCTATCTCAATAATTCATCTAGAGTCGTTCTGTAACTAGCTGCCCGTCCCGGCTTTGCCCGGGTATGATTGGCTGTACATATACTTACCACGTAATGTAGGTATGCGTCACACATATGCTAGACATACCGGATGAACCATTATGATGAGTAATAGGCATAAAACCTACCCAAATCGCGAGAGTTTCCGTAGTCTTAAACTGTTCAAAGTTTATGAAAAAGAGATAGTAGGTATTGGCATATCTAAATAAAAGTGAGTTCGTATGTGTTGGGTGGCTGTACATAATATATAGCCCTGATTTCAGAAAATGACAATGATGAGAATGAAAGCGACGTTAAAATATTAGAGACCCACAGTCTATACATTCTACCCATGTAAGTTAGTTTCTTGATCTTGTCTTCACTCGAGAACTTTAAAAACATTGGACATCAGTTCTACTTCTACGAATTGTGTGCTCTACCTAAGGCCTCTTCAACTTGCTAACCCAAAGAGCTGTGATGGAAGGAATCGAAACGCTGGCATCCAACGTGTTCCGGACGTCACGACCAGATCTTAGATTCACGTGAAGACCTTCGCTACACTTGCCAATACATTGTCTACATTCGAGAACTTTAAGGTCCCATCGACAATTCGTTTCACCTCGTATGTGTAGGGGCGTAGCTACCGCAGTATCAGCCGTGTCAATAATACGGGGCTCCCGGGCTACAGGGGCCTTAACGTGTGTAAGCAAAACCTAGTAAAATGTTATCCACAATGTCACATATCTCGTGCTTCCCGAAAAAAATCATCTCTTTTTTTCCCGGGTTAAGCATTCTTCCAAAAGTTGTCCTAAGAGGCAGAAATTTTATAACAACTGAAATCGTCTTCAGCTAGACTTACTTAGCTGATATAGGTATTTATATTCTATTCATTATCAATTATCAATTTCCTGAAAATAAACCGTGACCGTAAATAACCGTCTTACCACAAAAGTTTACGCAGGCTTTAGACAATGTTTAACAGTACAAATTGTACGGTTTAACAGTGTTTAAAGCGTGTTTAAATCTTTTGCGATAAGGCGGTATATATTTATTTCAATTTAATGCAAGCATATTTGTTTTTTTTTGTGAGAAGTGAGTGATTTGGGCTCCCCAACTATGTTTGATTCAGGGCTCCTCCAAGGCACGCTACGCCACTGCATACCTATTTACTACCAATAAAACATAAATCGACACACTAATGGCGGAGATATAACTATAACTTTGGTGGTCTAGTGGTAGTAACGCCTGTCCTACAATCGTGAGGTGGTGGGTTCAAATCCCAATCCTGTATCAATGAGTTTCTTTGGAACTTATGTACGGAATTTCAAATCATTGGCTTTTCGGCGAAGGAAAATATTGTGTGGCAATCTGCACCAACCTACACTGGGCCCTGGCACTGGTGGTGGATATGGCCCAAGCACCCTTCTCAATTCTCAATGACCCGTTTCCTCGAATCTCGACGTTATGTCACCTAATAAGTGCCTGTAACCGAGCACTTTGGCATCGCGCGGCGTTGTAGTCGGCTTGGAATCGCCTTACGACTAACTAAAAGCCTGCCCACTACGTAGCTTGGGCAGGATTTTGGCTCGGACACTTTTTTTCACGATTGTGACTCTATAGATATTTGCTCGAAGTTAATTTTGTATTATTACATTGTACAAAGTACATGAATTGCCAAGCGGGGTGAGCGGCGAAACGGAACTTTTATAATACTTACATTTTTGAACTCGTGATATCTTTGTATTAAAATGTCGAATTAAATAATTTAAAAAGTTGCATAATGCTATTGAAACAGTCTTGAATATGAAATAATTTGTTTTGATAAGGATTAATACCAAGATACAAATTAAGATCCTTTTCCTGCGACGGTATTTAAATTAATTTTTAAGAATAAAAGAACAGTTATTACGGCTTAACTATAATAGTTAGATATGTGCTGTCGCGACATTTTTTGTAAATTATAGTGTGTTCTATAAAGTCGTAGTACATTATTTTATTCCATCATCAATAGTTTTCGCAGCGCACGCGATGTAAAGAATATTTTAGGCATTTTATTACACCTTGGGTAACATTATTATAGTTTTAATAGCCTATGTTACTCAGTGATAATGTAGCTTTCTAATGAAAAAATAATTATTAAAATCGGTCCAGTACTTTTTGAGTTTATTCATTACATACAAGAATACAAAAATACAAATCTTTCCTCTTTATAATATTATTATTATATTATTATTATTATATTATTATTATTAGTGTAGAAGTGTAGACTACAAAGTAAGTAGATCAACTCAATAAATTATAGAGATTAAGGTAATACTGCGACATATACCACAAAAACAAGGTTGCATTTTCTTTTTCAATTCTATGTAAATGACAATATCAGAAACCCCATCTAAAATCGTAACACCTTGTAAACTACGTCTAAAAGAAATAAAAATTCTGTTCAACACGATTCGTATTATATTTCCTCTATACGTTCGTAGCACCTCTACGGCGTAGCACCTCTACGAGCGCGCTACGAGGTGCTACGAGTGCAATCCTCTTCGAGAGTGTTTATTGAAAAACTTTATTCGATTGCTCTGCAAACTGCACTTTAAATGGGAAAGGGTTTTTTCTTTATTTATTTTTAAAAATAGTAGTAAAATGGTACTTTGACTATATTTTTTAGTCTCTCAAATAGGAAGGACTGCCTTGTAAACAACTACATATACGTAGTACTACAAAATATCAATATCTACAAATAGTAGGTATTTTAGGTTGCGCTAAATAAGTAATAATAAGTTACTTGACAGGGGCTTACTTATCTCTACTGACATGTCAAAGAATGAGGTTTGAAGAATGAGGAAGTACTATGTTTGTCTGTGTGTATTTATTGTTGTATTAATAGTCATCGATATTTATGCGAATTGTGAACCAATTTAAAAATAATCATTTTTATTTATTTTGAAAAAGGTATATTCCCGAGACGGTTCCATTTAAATTTTATTAAAATCAATTGAGCTGTTTTTGGTAAATTAACAATAGTTTTTAAGGATGTCACATAGATTATTCAAATTCTTTACATAGTGGGAATCGGTCGTGCCATATTTGTAAAAAAACTATTACTATTCCCAGCCAATCGTATACGTATTAAAAAACCGGACAAGTGCGAGTTAGGCTCGCACATCGAGAGTTCCGTACAAACACGTTGTTAAATAATTAAAAACCTGTTGTAGCATGTGCTAATGAAGTTCTTTTATATGATATCTTACATGATACGATTTAGTCACTTTGAATTTTGAACCCATATTTTGTGCGTTCTGAGGCCCTATTTATTGTGATTAAAAAAAATGTACAGTTTTTAGATTTATTCCTATAAGTGTACTCTGAGACAATGTTTCTCGCTGAATTTCATAGTTATATGTCAACGGGAAGTACACTGTAGGTTTTGATTTTCGTGAGTGCAAAATATGCAATTTTTTATGACATAAATGGTTCTTTATTAAAACGATAACTGAGAAGTTTTTCTTGTACACAACTGCAAGAAATCATAAATATACATTTACAGTTTAAATTTCAACTCGGTATCTTAACGCGTTCCCGAGATAGTCTTGACATACTCACAGACGGACAGACGGACAACAAAGTGATCCTATAAGGGTTCCGTTTTTTCCGTTTGAGGTACGAAACCCTAAAAAATCTCAGATTATTACTATATAGTATTTGATGCCTGCGTGTTATTGACGTGCTGGTGTTGCGTTTTCCTTTTTATATTTAATGAGTGTGTGTGTTAAAACCAACTGATATGATGTTAATAAATACATTTTTTTCTTCTTTATATTTGTAAGTCCTTTTAATAAGTATTTAGCGATCGAATCGTTTATGTTTTATTCGACTTCTAAGAACAAATTACGAAATCGCGCAGAAAAGGTTTCATGAATTATTAAAGACAGATTGAAATTACATCGCTGTATCAAATGACAAATTAAATTTTTACTCTTGATCTTTGAAAAGATCTTCTATAAATATTTTAGGACTTTTTGTGAATTAAATATTCATCCAGATAGAAGCAGCCGGGGCGAAGTGGGAGTAACGCTTGCCTTACAATCGTGTGGTTGTAGGTTCCAATCTTTGTTTGATAAATCATACTTTAGAGGTGGTCTCATTAAAATTTTAACGATATCAATTTAGCTGTTTTTGAAAAATCTATAATCGTAATTATCTAATCATTATTATTAAAAAAAAAAATCGCGACACCGACTTTCATCTTGTACAGATTTCAAATAGTTTGCGCGAATCGATGTGACATTCATGTACATTATTACCGAAATCGGCTTAGCCGTTTTTGATAAAATTTAAACGGACGGTACACGATTGGCGAAAATATCGATGAACATATACAAAAAAGAAATACATACAGACAGACATAATACCTTCTCTTTTTCGGAAGTCGTTAAAAATTGTTTGCATCGATTCAAACGACTTAATCGTTTGCAATGTTGAATTGTTGAAGTAGATTGTAGTATTTTCGGACAAAAATAATCCTACTAATATTATAAACGCGAAAGTGAGTTGTTCTTATTTCACGCAAAAACTACTGAATAGATAGAGATGAACCTTTGCAACTGTAATGTTTACACATCAGAATAACACACAAGCTATGATATATAAAGATATTGCGTGAAACGAAGTTCGCCGAGTCAGTTATTCATAAATACGTTCCACGAGTGATTTCTATAATGTTGATAAGACTTAAGTAGTTGTACTCGTAGCTTCAAAAATACAAAGAACAAAAGTAAAGCTATCCTCTCAGCAGAATAAACAAGACAAGTTAATTTCATCCCTTTCGAAGGGAACGTTATTGAATTAGGTGCTAACTATTATAAGTGGGTATACTAAGATGTTAAGGGAAAATGTCTGCGGTGGTTTAGAAAAGCCAGTATCTTTAAATAGTATTTCACTTTGTAACGAGATATAAGTGACTTTGTACGGTAGTGGTTTTCTGATTATAACTTAAGCCGTTTTAAAGCCGATATAGCTCAGCGGATTGATAAGTTGAAATATCATTGGGCATGGCACATAACATTAGGGACTGATGACCGATGAGGTCGAAAATTTCTCGAGTAGAGAATACGTACCGGCAAGCGCAGCGTAGGTCGTTCTCCCACAAGATGGACAGATGACCTCATCAAAACCGTAGAATTACACAGGATGCAAGCAGCTTCCGGCCGGTCTTATTGGAGATCCATAAGAGAGGCCTATGTCAAGCAGTGGACGTCCTATAACTGATGTATGGATGAATGAAAATAAGTTGTATGAGTATCCTGTAATATCAATAAGATCCAAGTAGTTGTAGCCTCAAAAATACAAAGAAAAAAAGTAGAGCTAGCTTCTTAGGAGAATAAGCAGGTAATTTCATCCGTCCCGAGGCGTTATCGAATTAGGTGCTAACTAAGTGGGTATACTCAGATACTGGAGGAAAAATTTTGCGGCGGGTTGGAAAAGCCCGCTCAAAATAGTTTTTGACTTTGCTGTACTGTATTGTACCAACCTTTTTAATAGTCCACTGCAGGACGTAGGCCTACCCACGAAGGGTGATTGGGCCATATCCACCACGCTGGCCCAGTGCGGGTTGGTGGATTCACATACGCCATCGAATTTCTTCTACGGACGTATGCAGGTTGCCTCACGATGTTTTCCTTCACCGAAAAGCCAGTGGTGTGAAATTCCGTACATAAATTCCAAAGAACTCATTGGTACGGGACCGGGGATTTGAACCCACGACCCACGACGACCTCACGATTGTAAGGCGGGTGTCACTACCCCTAGACCACCACGACTCTCTTTTGACTTTGCTACGAGGTAATTATGAGTTACTTTGTAAGGTGAAGTGGTTTGCTTATTATAACCTAAGCTGTATTAAAGCCAGTTGAAAAAGCAGTGGGGAAGGCACATAGCGTGAGAGATTCAAAATGTTCTTGTTCACGTAACGGCAAGCGCACTGTAAGTCATCCACCCAAAAGGTGGACGGATGACCTATTCAAGACCGCAGGAGTGCGATATATATATGGAATATATGCATATGCTATATGGAAGTCACTTTAAACTGATTGTATTGGAAATCTATTAGAGTAGCCTATGTTCAAGAGTAGAGATCTAATAGCTTAACGACGAAATTGTTGTCGGGTTAAAAACACAAAGAACAAAAGAAGAGCTGGCCTCTTAGCAGAATAAGCAGGTCAGTTAATTTCATCCGTTCCGAGGCGTGATCGAATTAGGCGCTAACTAAGTGGGTATACTCAGATACCGAGGAAAAGTCTGCGGCGGCTTGAAAAAACCGGCTCCTTGAAATAGTGTTTGACTTTGTAACGAGGTATAAGTTACTTTGTATGGTGAAGTGGCTGGTTAGTTCATGAGTTACATAGTCCTTTTCAATGCTTAGATTTTACTAAAATAGAATACACATATTATTTTTTCTTAATTGTATAAGTCCGTAAGTTTGTTTGTGTGCCTATTATCCGCCAAAGGCACTGTGCACATATGTATAGAGCCACACGGAAACTGCTATAGTTTCTGTTAATGTAAATTCATACTAACTCCTCAATTTTGGACTTCCTGTGGCTAACGGCGGATTCACACAGTCAAGCCACCGTTTTGACACAGTTTCGTTACAGTAAGAGAGATGCCAGACGGGCGGTGTCGCCGCGACATTGCACCGCGGCGTCACCGCCGCTGCACCGCCGCGGTGCAGCGGCGGTGCTGAGCGTCGTCGCGGCGACACCGCGGCGCCCAGTGTTGCCTTAGACACTGATGACATCTAGACAGTTAGCGGAAAAAAAGGTTTTAGGAATAACCGTTCAACCTTAAGCTGAAGATAAGTAAAATTTCTCATATACATTCTGATTTTGTGTGAGCCAACCGCGAAATCGGATCGTGTGTAGCGTCAGTGGTCCAACTTTGTCCTCGCTAACTCTTTCTAATATTATAAATCAGAAAGTGTATTTTTTGTTTTTCGTTTGATCACAGATATACTAGAGGAATAATGTGATTTTTCACGAGTACAGCTGTCACAGTAACAGCTGTTCAAGTGACAGCTGTCAATTTTCAAAGTGATTTATCTTTGTCATTATCGATTCTACACTACTGCTGTCTTCACAAAAGTGATAGAGGTCAACGAGATCTATATTTCGGATGACAGCTGTTAAACTTCAACGTGATTTATCTCTATTTATACCAGGATACCGACGAAGAGGATATTCAGTGCGCGCCGACACAACAATCCTCTCTACCCGCCCCCGCCCCACCACCGCAACCGCTGTCATCGCGAGCGCTACGCGCCGCAGCCCGCAGTGCATTGCGAGACGGCTCCGCGTGCTAGCACTCGCCAACTTGAGAAAGGTCGCCGAATGCGACCGAAACTATAGTCGTTACGACTATCCCCACACGTGAGTTCATTCCCGTTATATATAGTATAAAATGTGATCCGAAATGTAGATTTCGTTGAGCTCTATTACTTTTGTGAAGAGAGCAATAGTCTAGAATCGATAATAACCGAGATAAATCACTTTTAAGTTTGACAGCTGTCATCCGAAATGTAGATCTTGTCGAGTTCTATCACTTTTATGAAAACAACAGTAGTCTAAAATTGATAATGACCGAGATAAATCACTTTGAAGTTTGACAGCTGTCACTTGGAAAGCTGTTACTGTGACATTCGTCGTGACAAATTACACGATCTGATTTCTAACGTGTACGAGGAATTTTTCTCATCTTCAGTTTAAGATTGAACGGTTGTCGTCAAAACCTTTTTTTCCGCTAAAAAATCATAGAATACTCGAATACTCTAGATTTAATGTCTAAATCGCTACCGGCAACACTGGTCGCCGCGGTGACGCCGCGACGACGCTCAGCACCGCCGCTGCACCGCGGCGGGTGACGCCGCGGTGCAATGTCGCGGCGTCATCGCCCGTGTGGCATGTCTGTAACAGCACGATGAAACATATCCTTGCATGCATTTTATCTATGAACGTATCCCTACTTGTCTGTGTCCGTATCAGTACCGACACCGGCAATCACTGGCACTGATAAGTAGATATGCGTTCATAGAGAATAATAAATAAATAATAATAAATATTAGGGGACATCTTACACACGGTCTCTGACCCCAAACTAAGCAAAGCTTATGATATGGCTACCAGAGATTGATATACCTACTAATGGCCCAAAAGCTGCTAAAGATTGACCTTCACCCACGTGATAACCAGATAAGACGTATTTTTATAAATACGTATCTATGTACGTATGTATAAACACGTCTATGATACATAGCTTGCCTATCTAAAAGTGTTCATGGCTATTTTTAATTATTTTCAAAATATTATTATTTTATATACTACGGGACTAATCGCGCACTAAAATTACGAGATAAATAAATACCTGAGGAGGTGTTTATTTATCTCGTTATTTTAGTACGCGATTAGTCCCGTAGTATATAAAATAATAATGTGTTCAAATCGCGAAAGTTTAAAAACAACATATTCAAAATATGTCATAAACAATTTTTTGAAAACAAGCCTGTATTTAAAATTTTGTAATTGAATTATCCTTCTTATGTTACCAATTTTAACTAGTTATAAGATCGGTTTCGTACTTATATTGACATATTTGTACATAGTTGCTTGCCAGGTAGTAATAACAAAATAAAGTAAGCAAACCTACTAAGGTATTATTTAATATGAAATAATTAGTAAAAGAGGCGGGAAACATACAAACCTCAAATAAATCTCAAAAAGGTTTTAAATCAAATAATTAGAGAAAAAGGCGGATTTTTTTGTTTTATATTTTTAATGAATTGAGGATGGACCTTATTCTGCAATGCGAAAAAAAAGCGCGGCAATTTATTTCGTTGCCTAAAATTTTGTTTTTAACTAAATTGATAATTTAACGGTACCTAGCTTTTAATTTTCTAAATAATTTTACAAAATGTCTCTGATGATCTGATAGTGAAAGTGACGATTTTGTAATGATGACGCCACCAGAAATAAAAAGTCATAAATAACTTACTTCCTAACCTTTAATTAAATAAATATTGTATTTCATTTTCCTCTCACTCTCATTACGTATCAGTCGGGAGAAAGTTCTATTTCTGTTCTCGAGTTTCCTTTAAGCCGTCCGCTGCGCGTCGGGCTTAAACATACTCTCGAACAGAAATAGATCGTTTTCTCCCCTCGGTGTATAATGTACTATTTCTCTGAGCTGGTACTGTGCCGAAAAGGTGTCAGAACTGTGACTTTACTGATATGTTTGAATCAGCCTTAAGATGATAATGATAAGTTTACTTCTACGAATTGTTGATAGTTTATTGACAAGAAAGGGCTGTAAAAGTCCGCCTATATCAAGCGAAATTGCCTCGTCCTGTCCCAATAAACGTCAGTGGGTACATTACCGGAATGGCCGCTGTTGTTGTTAAACGGACATAAAAAACTCGTAATTAGTGATGGACGAGTTTTCCTTTCGACATTCTTCAACATTCGTTAAGTGGTAGGTATAACGACTGTCTCTATACAAGAAATATATTCTTAGATACCATTGAACTTATCATCATATTATCAAGACAAGCGGTAGCGTGTCCAGCCAAGACAAAGAAAAAGGAACTGGCGACTCGAAGTGTGTAATATTACACGAAGCATTTCGAGCCACTTTTGACTCCTTCATAACTCAAAAACGATTTAACCTAAATATATGAAATATAGCCTATTTAATAAAATTGTTTAGCTAGCCTAGAAAACAAACTTTTGCTAATTTTGCTTCAACATTTAACGATGTATTAACGTTTAAAACTTGAGTTTCATTGTCTGATTTACTGACTCACTCACTGACTCACTGACGTAAAGATCAAAAACCTAACCCACTTCCAGATGACCAAGAAAGTAGATATTTGGCGTCAAGGTAGACTATTACGCATATACAAAGGAAAAAATCTAAAACCGAACTTTTACTCCCCGACCCCATTAACTAGGGGATGAAAGCTTGTACGAGACTTTCACTAATTTCATGCTAGAAGTCTAAAATCAATATGAAGACTCTTTGTTACTAATAATAAAATACGTATTTCAGGGTTTTTTATAAAAATCCCCCCAAACCCCTAAACTGATGAAATGAAAATGTGTATGAGACTTTCGCTAATCACGCTAATTTTGCTAGATGTCTGAAAATTGATAAAATTGATATTTCAGAAATATTGGTCCAATATATATCACAGAAACACTACATTTTTAAAGTTCGAATAGCTCCAATGATTGCGCCGCGTTTTAATTCCGATGTTTCGCGACAAACAGTCAATCGCGGCTGCACAGTGGTCGGATTAGATAAAAAACCTAACAAAAACGGAATGGTCAAATATTTGCTGTCCAACGGTCACATCGATTGCTGTGTGCGTAGCGGTGTTCTTTTTTCAAATAAAATTCGATTGGATTGCTAGAAAAATTTGTGAAAAGGGTAAAAAGTACACAGATGATTTCCTCTATCTAAAAGTTAAAATTGAGAAAAAATATTGTTATAATTTTAAATATTTAGGTTCATGACAGTGATATTATGTGCTTTTAATAAGAATCCGTTCTTAAATGCGGTGGTTATAGAACTCAAGATAATTATTAAAATGTCTTCATTTTTCTCCAAGACTGAAACTGGTATAAAAGGACTATATTGCTTGTACTGGTCATTGGATCGAGCTCCACGACCCAAAAGTCCTCTCCACGGATCGACACTATTTTTCAAGAATAGTTCGTGAAGCGGTGGAAATCAAAAAACATACGAATTTCAACCGGGAGGATGGATTTCAGTTATCGGCGTCGTGGAATCCTGTTGTCAACAAATGCAAATCGCGTAGTGTAGGTAGAAGGACATTGTTAGATATCGTCAGTGTTGTGTGTCGTAATGACAATTTTTCAAGTTCAAATTGAATTGGCGGTACCAGCTGTTGCACATTCCAGTCTACCCGTGACCACGGTCGATGAAACTCGGCCGAAACGTCGGGATGAGGAGGTATTTATTTATCTCGTAATTTTAGTGCGTGATTAGTCCCGTAGTATAAAATAATAATGGTATAAAAGGAATCGTAGATAGATTAACGTTTTTGATACAGCTGAGTGAATTATGCAGAAAATAATCACCGTAATCAGTGAGAAATTTATAATGATCTTCATCTTAGATTGCATATCTGCTTAGCATTAGGCAGCATGTAGTTAAAAGCAAACTGATACTAAATAAAAAAATCAAATATTGAAATAAAATATATTATTATCAACTTAGCTGATGAGGTCGCGGAAAACTGTGCAAGTGCATGTGTCCCGTAATTTTGTATATAACGGAAAACCTTAGGGTTTCAAATGCGAACACCAAATATTGGGCTGGATTTCCTCATAAACTCTGCCTCCTTCAAGGTGGTGTAATGGAATTTTTTAAGAGATTTCCCATCAATAAAAACCGGGCAAGTTTCATTCAGGTTCGCACACCATAGAAATCCTGGAAATTACACAAAATAGGGAAATAAGTACCGAAGTTGTTCCATACTAAAATCATCAACAACAGGTTTTTTTTACTTTCTGCGTCGTTTATAGGAAATCACCCATTTTAAAAGTAATTAAAACTGGTTTTTTCATGTACTATTGAAGCTTTTTCATATGGACCCATATTTTTTTGCATTTAGCCTTTGTATTTTAACACGCTTTTATTAGTTTAGTATGTTTGCTTGCTTGCTTGTAACAAATCCCTTTGAGCTCGATTTTGACCTACTTTGAGCGATCAAATTTTCTTTAAGTGGTTAAACTTCGCACACCTATCAAAGACCAATGACAATGCAATTATTGAAAAAAAAATTGATCGATTTACAAAAAAATATGACACAAAGTGCCCCACGCTTTTTTTTTACAAAGTATTAATATTTTTCGTTCATTATTATTTTCTACCTGTATCGAAAATTATTTTACACATTTAAGTTTGATATGCTATGAAAGCGTGTATTTTTTTAAACTATATTTACTGTTCTAATTAGAAATGTACAGTTTTCTCTAACGTGATGCTACTTTACTATGAAAATTTACGTGGTTTTCACACATTTTAAACTATATATAACGGGACTAAACTCACGTGTAGGGATAGTCGTAACGACTATAGTTTCGGTCGCATTCGGCGACCTTTCTCAAGTTGGCGAGTGCTAGCACGCGGAGCCGTCTCGCAATGCACTGCGGGCTGCGGCGCGTAGCGCTCGCGATGACAGCGGTTGCGGTGGTGGGGCGGGGGCGGGTAGAGAGGATTGTTGTGTCGGCGCGCACTGAAGATCCTCTTCGTCGGTATCCTGGTATACGTCGGGGATACTCCAGCACACTGAGCTCACTATGTCTCCACCAGTTCCACGGTTAAGTCTCTTGGTTCCTTGAAGACACGGCTTCCACGTCGGTGGCAGTATCCATCCCCCGTCTCTATTGAAGTTAGGGCGTCTGGATACTGCCACCGACGTGGAAGCCGTGTCTTCAAGGAACCAAGAGACTTAACCGTGGAACTGGTGGAGACATAGTGAGCTCAGTGTGCTGGAGTATCCCCGACGTATACCAGGATACCGACGAAGAGGATCTTCAGTGCGCGCCGACACAACAATCCTCTCTACCCGCCCCCGCCCCACCACCGCAACCGCTGTCATCGCGAGCGCTACGCGCCGCAGCCCGCAGTGCATTGCGAGACGGCTCCGCGTGCTAGCACTCGCCAACTTGAGAAAGGTCGCCGAATGCGACCGAAACTATAGTCGTTACGACTATCCCTACACGTGAGTTTAGTCCCGTTATATATAGTTTAAAAAGTGATGCTACTTGCCAAATTTTGTAGTTCTACTTCAACAGGAAGTAAAAATACGGGATAAAGCTGTGTCTACTTGTTCTACCCATATTAAAAAATGTCAAACACTCAAGTAACATAAATTATATTTTCATCGCAACAGAGTTTCATCGAGTTAAACCAGTTACAAGCCTTCAATTCCAACACTCAAAAATATTTCGGTACCTAACGCAATTAAAGACATAAAACGAAACGCTCTCAAAACCTACATGTCACACGAAAGCCTGTTATTGGTGCACAAATCTATTATTTACAACACACACTAACAAAAAGCGGTCTTTATTACGATACCCGAAAGTTTAGTTTTGAAATTGGAACGCGTACTGGACAATTTTGTTGTGCAAAGCTGGCCAGAGACAAATGACAGTGATATTGGCAGTTAAACCGACTAGTGTGCGTTTTTTTGTGTCCCCGAGTTTTTAAGTTCGTACCACTGTGTTCGCATAAAATCGGTGAGATGGAAGTTTGGGGCTGGTTTTGAGGTGACTGCGCTATTTTTTGTCTAGTGTTTATGTACATAAGGTAGATTTTTGGTTGGTGTTTCTGTTTCTTTGTTGCTGGTTATGCATTTTTGAATTCGAAACTTATTTTGATTGATTCAAAATGTTTTACATTAAATTAGTAGTACATAATGATCCTAATCACAAGTTATAAGTGTAAATAAATAGTAACAGCCATTTAAATCAGATCTTAGGTACTAACTTGGATCTCAACCTATAAATTTTCAAATGTATATATGTACATATTTTTACACTAACTAACGTTTGTTTAATGAAGAAAGTGGATGACGTTATTGAATCCAATAACCCGCAATTGAAGCAGAGTGATGGATATCGCCAACTATATAATATTATTACAGGATAGTTCTTACACTGAAATCATTGATTGATTCAATTTTAAATATTCTTTATTTAACATTATAAGATATTATACAATTATGCACAACAACAACAACAAGCGCGCGCGGTCCGCCCGCGCGCGCCGTGGGCGCCACTATCGCCTTACATACCGGCTGGTAATACGGACGAGAATAGCGAAATCATTGATTGACGCTTATTAAAAAAAGTATCTGTAAAATAAGAAACTATTCAATCTTTTAGCTTAACCTTCCACAAATCCAAAATTGGGTAATTTCGAGTTTATAAAATAGCTTCAGAGGTAATGTTTTGTAACATTACAACGCTAATTTACGTTTGTACTCGACTTTATTCAGGGTTGGAATCGGGTTTTCAAAAAATATTGTTCACGGATTGGAAAAAATTACTACTTTGGCAAAAAAAATATGTTACGACTTTGTTTTTTTTTTGGCGTTATTTGCGGCCACCGACGAATATGAGCTTATCTAGAAAAGAAAAAAAGGGTACGGCTGTACCCAATATACTTGTTTACAGAAAAATGTACTTAGTCCATCAAATAGATTATCAATTTTTATTTATTATGTTTTGCAAAAAATAGCATGACCGACTTCAACCGTGTACAGAATTCGCGAATATTTTGCACGGATTTATATAACATTGTTCACATTATTGTTGATTTATGAGAAAATGGCTCAGCCGATTTTGATAAAATTGAAATGGAACCAATTTGGAAGTATACTCTATCTAATAAGTTAAAATTAAATTTTTTAAATTCTTTATTCGTCCAAAAATAAAGTTTACATATTTTAACTTAACTTAGCTAGAATAATTAACTACAAATAAAAAAAGAGTTATTGAAATCTGACCACTACGTAAAAAGTTATGTGTAAAAAAACATATACGCGTCGAATTGACTACCTCCTCCGATTCGTCGGTCAAAAAATATGAATTTTATTAAAAATGAAGATTAAATCTGCTAAAATTCAGCTTGACGTCACCAACGACAAAATAAATATACGGACTAGTGACGTCACGAGCTCAAACTTTGCAAAACGATATTTTTTTGACCGAGCAAACGAAAAATTTGTGAGTCTCAGTTTTGACTCGGCAATTGTTCCTTCGTCTTCCCGATGTTGATTCTCTTCTACAGTTCACATTTTTTAACAAATCTTGATAAAACATGTTACTCGGTTTTTACATATTTTCGGAATCCTCTAATCATCAGCGATTTTTGATGGGGGAGCTTTTTACTTCAAAATGAGAGAAAATTTGCTGTAGCACTGTTTATCAACTGATTCTGATAATATTTAATTCTAACAAGATTTGCGAGTAAGAATGAAATCGGTTAAGAGCGAGTAGACTTATGAAGATTCTGTTTCACTGTTCCGATAGCTAGAAGTTAATAATATTCTGAAGAGCTTTTCTTATGAAAGTAAAGCAGTCTGCCTGCTGAGATCTTTTAATTTGTTTCTGATTATGTCTCACGAGATCTACTATGTCAATTACTATTAGTATAATTCCACAACGTAAGTAATACAACCCTGCCAGTAATTAGGTTGCCAAGTTCATTAACATCATATGTTTTATCTACCAAAAATTCCCAATTCCCCGAAACTCCTCAACCAATTTGCCCATACCGAGTAATTTCCCAATGATTTATGGCAACACAACGTTGTACGTTCCTACATAATTCATTTTAATGAGCTATAACAAGACAGTACAAGCTCTCTGTGCGTGTACTCTGTTTTAACACAACCACATGTTTTATAGTTACACTATAAGGCTATTAGAGACATTCAATGTAATATTACTAATTACAGGGTTATTCAGATAGAGTTGTACTAAGTTGAATAAAAAATAAGACAATGTAATAATATGTTATTGGTAATCAATTAGCATCTTTTTAGGGGCTTATTCTGGACATCGAAACTAACAATATTTCTTCTGCAACTTTTGTCACAACTCAAACGAAAAATCAGCTGTTCCAGACAGTTTGTGAAACGGTATTTTTTATGGAACAACGTTTTTTTCAGATTTGATAGAAGTCGTTGAACAAAAGTTGTTAGTTTTGATGTACAGAATAATCCCCTAAAAGGATGCTAATTGATTACCAATAGCTCTGTATAATAATTAAAGAAAATCGTTGAACATCTAAGGAACCTCTTTTTTACTAGATATCTGTACCAGCCTTTTTAATAATTCACGGCAGGACGTAGGCCTACCCACGAAAGATGATTGGGCTATATCCACCACGCTGGCCCAGTGCGGGTTGGTGGATTCACATACGCCATAGAATTTCTTCTAAAGACGTACGCAGGTTGTCTCACGATGTTTTCCTTCACCGAAAAGCCAGTAGTGTGAAATTCTGTACATAAATTCCAAAGAACTCATTAGTATGGGAGCGGGGATTCGAACCCACGACCTCACGATTGTAAGGCGGGTGTCACTACCTCATGACCACCATGGATATATTCAATTAAATTTAATTTCTTACTAGATATACGGCGGGATTATTCAGAAAATATGTACTAAAGCGAAAAAAAACCCTATATCATCTCAGTAAATTTTTAATACAAAATTGCATCTTGAAATGGACAAAATAAACACCATTTTTGCTTTCAAATTGCAGATTGACACCATAATAAAATTTGTTCATAATGATGATGATCTGAATAGACTAACCTCTTATACTTCTATCATATAAACCTTTTCTGTTTAGCCCCGTATTGTTAAAGCAATGTTTTCAGATCTTAAGCTTCAAATAATTATTGCCTGAGGCACAGGATAAAAGACCCTCTATACACGTTACGATTTAGCTGAAACCGACCCAATCTGGACAACATTAGTACAGACAAAATACTCGTCGGTCTTACATTGTTATTATTTTAATACCAACCAATCATATAGGGTGATAAGCAGATACCAACATTAAATGAAATCACATATTTGGCCTTCTATTTTAGAACCTTCAATATATAATTATATTCGTTTCTGGCAGCCATATCACAAGCTTTGCTTAGTTTAGGGTCAGAGACCGAGTGTATGATCCCCTAATATATAATAATACTTTTGTCATATATTTAAATTTAAAATTTAATAAATAAAGCTATTTAAGTAAATTGCTTTATTTATCAAATAATATTTGTTGTTAGATGTATTATTAATGCTATTTAATATTTGTAGACCAAAATGTAGTTTAAGGAAACTGGACTTCATTTAATTAAAGTATAGCACATGTGTTACTCTCGCGTAATTAAGCTAAAGTTAAGTAAACTAAGTTGTTATATCCAATTTTCTAAAACAACATCTTGGAACAACCTGTATCTAAATAGCGATTGTATTTTGACATTATTAATAATAGCGGGAATAACTATTTTGGTAAGTTGTAATGTCAAGATGGCATGATATATAGCATGACGCCTAATTACTTACTCTATTTGTAATTTAGTTTGTTTAAAAATTTTGTTTTTCAATTTAATGATTTTTAAATTTTATTTTTATGGTTACTGGTTAATAATGTAGTTCAAATTAAAGTCGGCGTCAGTTTTCCGCCTTGAATAAATACATAAATAATCAATAAATAAACATTGGAGGACATCTTACACAGAGTTTCTGACCCCAAAATAAGCATAATAGCTTGTGACAGGACTGCTAGAGGCTGGTATATGACATATACATATTTTTAAATACAAAAATAATTAAATGATCCAATTTCGTTGTAGTTGGACGGTTGGCTCAAACTAAATCGGAACATCTATGAACTCCTTCAAACATGAATAACAAGATCGGTGAAGTTAGATCTTAGTTTTCAGAGTAATTTTATAAAATAGCAAATGTAGTTAATATGTACATGTTTTCCCATATTTTTCCAGTTTGTTTCATTATTTAGATGTAGGTTGAGTAACGTTGTTTATCATTGTTACGTTGAGTAAAATATTGACCGTTATACCACAAAAGTTTTTTGCACGCTTTGGACAATGTTTAACAGTACAAATTGCACGATTAAACAGTCAAAGTCAAAGATTTTTATTGCAGTTTGCATGTACAAAGGTGGTATAGATATAATCATGACTCAATACAAACTTGCCTATGCAAGGCGTGCAACATTACTGGCAGCTTTTTTTTATTATTATTACCTAAATCAAATTATTATTACAAAATTAAAATTCTCAAATTATATTTAAATTGATTACAATGTCCTAGTCAATATGATGTTAGTTGATTACAATGTCATGGGTTAGTAATTAAGTTATGTTAGTAGATTGCAATGTCATGGAAAGATTAGTCAATAATAGTATTCCAATTAATTTTTTTGTCAGTCATAAAATCACTAATAGTGTAGTAACACTTAGTCTGAAGGACTTTCTTTAATTTAGTTTTGAATAGACTGTGGCTGAGAGTTTTCAGCGAGTTCGGTATTTTGTTGTAGATTACAGGTCCCATACAGAAAATACTTTCACTTGTTATCTTTTTTTTACGTTGGTCTATATTAAGTTTATACTTGTTACGTCTATTGCGAATAACTTTATCGTTCGATAGGGGGAACAGTGTTTAAAGCGTGCTTAAATCTTTTGTAGTAAGGCGGTGATTGTCTGTAAAGTCGGTTTACAGACAATAATTTTACGAGATAAGGTCATATGAGTTACAAGTCGAGAGTTTTTAAACTTGTGCGATTTAAACACATTATTACTAGGTATATACTACGGGACTAATCGCGCACTAAAATTACGAGATAAATAAATATCTCATCATCCTGACGTTTCGAGCGAGTTGCATCGATCGTAGTCACTGGTAGACTGAAAATCTACGGGTAGACTGAAGTCAGGATGATGAGGTATTTATTTATCTCGTAATTTTAGTGCACGATTAGTCCTGTAGTACATAATAATGGTTTATAAGATGTTTTGACGTCAAAAATGTTAACAACTTTTCATAAAACTTTATCATTAATCAATTCGTTGATTTGAAAACAGATACTACGTAATATCTCGTAAAATAATGTAAGTGCAGTAGAACCCGCAGTATATCCGTCCCGCGCGAATCGCGAACCAAATCCCGCAAAGCACTCAAGATAAGCCATTCTCCTTCAAAAAGTAACACCCGCCATCCCGCGTCGCACTATCTCTGTAATAACAATATAAACTCTCGTTAAACAAAGGATCGTGGTAACTGTTCTACGAGGGTGGTGCTACGCTATGCTCTGCAGATTTTTTTAAAGAAAATGTTTGGTTGACACTTGTATATTTCATTAGGTAAACTTCAGACGTCTAACAACCTTTCTTAGTTTCGAACTTGATTTCAAAGCATTTTTAGTGGTCACGGGACGCTCACATGGTCTCACATTTTAAATTCAATAGGTACGTTTATAGCAATCTTAGGTGATTTTCCATGATTTTGCATCCGGGAAACAGTTTTGAAATATATTCGAAATAATTTAAGTCACTTAATCTATTGTAGCATAGCTTTAGAATGGTCTCTTGAGCATTCTTAAAAATATTTGTACACAAAATATGATGTTATACTCGAGCATTTGACTTTAATATTTCAGCGTACAATATGGCTGGATGTTATAAATTTTACTCGTTGAGTGGAAGTAGCCTGCAACTAATGATCTTACAGAGCATATCTTGCCCAATCATCACGAGTTTTTTAGCATTTAGAACGCTAAAAAAAGCTTTAGCGCGCTGTACCTTAGATGACTGCGAGCTGTAATGCTATCACAATTTTAGTAAAAGTTATACCTACGACTTTATTATTTTGGCGTGCTATATAGTTTTTAAATCGCTCTTGCGTGGAGCAGTAGACGACTGCAAGCCAATGACTAATGCCCGTACAGACCATTGTTCTAGCGGTCACGTAGCGTGCTATATGGCTATCTTACTCCCGTGTTACTGTAAAATACTGATTTTATAAAGTGGACTTGTATGTGGCTGGGGTGTGAGGTGGGAATAAATAGAATGTTCAATGATAAAATGGAGTGTACTTGTGGTGTTACACTGGTAGTGCTGTTTTTCTGGCATGTTTTGAATGTTATTTTGTTTTGTTAGTAACCCGCGACGAAAAAACTAGTGTTATAAGTTTGACGTGTCTGTGTGTGTATGTCTGTGGTATAGTGACTCCCAAACCGGATGAGCCGATTATATCAATTAGTGTTTTTTTATTTTATTTTAAAGGTGAATTAGTCAGGAGTATTATTGCTATAATATTTTTCTTCACAATCTGTTTAGCCGTTTTATTATGAGCTTTTTTGCTTGCTGCGTTAGAAATCTTGTGACGTGAATTTAAATTTTTAATGTAATATTTTGTTTTGTTTTATAAACATTGATATGAAAAATTCACAATAAATTCTTATTAATTAAAACAGTAGGTACCAAATATAAATGTAAATAGTGTTATTAAAATGCTTCTGGAAATGTCAAATAGTTTAAAAGCTATCGATAAATTTGGTTTAGAGTTGCCGACTCACTAAATATTACACGAATATCAAATTTGCTACTCCAGTTAGACTGCTATTTAAGCTAATACCTTAGTACTTACTGATCGAATTATTAAATAGAATCGTCCAAATTATAAATAGGCTGGTGAATCATTATGAGCTGCAGTGAATGTCTCGGTGGCGTGGCGTAGCGGTGTACATGTACAACCTGATTTATACGATGCAAATTCAATCTTAAATCTTCACATTTCAAAGAAAAACTATTTTGACAGTTCTTATGGGATTACTTTGATTCCTGGAGAAAAGTTTGGTCTGTCTGTTTGACAGGTAAACTTTTTATTTACGACCACTAAACCGAAAATTAATTCTATTTATATATAATTGACAAAATATGAATATAGAACGGCAGCCTTATCACCCATGGCGATTTTTCCAGGCGACCATGGAATGGATGGATGGAAACAAAGTGATCTCATAGAGATTCATTACTAACGATTATGCAATATGACAATTATAAAACACCGCCCTTATTCATTTCATGGATATTTTTAAAAGTGTTCAGAAATAAATTGAAAATTTTAACTATCGACTCGCTATTATTTCTCCAGTTAGCTATGTTACTTGCACTTACTTAGTTAGTTGCACTAGCACTGTTTGTTCTGACTGGATCTCAAATCCAATCATCCTAATTATAAACAAACTGATGAATTATTAAGAGCTGTAGCTGACGGTGGTGCGCGGCGTGGCGGCATGCAGCTTGATTTGTATTGCCAGCTGCTTTTGGTCTCTACTTACTCGTACTACCACAGAAGAAATAAATAATAGATCTTAGGAAGGACCTTGATTAGTTGCTTTGAACCAATCATTGATATGGAGCAACGAATGACACCAGTCATCGGATGGTTGGCCACGGACAGCCGACTCGTATTACACGTTAAATTATAGATTCTGGTAGTTTCTCAAATCCAATCATCCTAATTATAAACAGGCCATTGAATCATTAAGAGCTGCATAGGCGGTGGCGCGCAGTATGTCGTGCAGCTTGATTTATGCTGCGATTTGTCGCTGAGCCAAGCCGCCCTTGATTCACCGCTTGTACCAGTGTACGGCCAGTTGTTTTTGGACTCTACATACACATATTTTAGAAAAAATAATCTTTAAAGATAAGTTAAAGCAAAATAATCTTGTAAAGGTTATTTTTCACGTTTCGAGTTTTCTTATTTTTAAGGATTTTGTCTCCGAAAATGTCATAAAGTATTAAAAACTATGGGCAAATTTAATTACTCAGTCGCTATTTTATTAAACATGCTACTCCAGTTAGCATCACTATTTTAACCAGTTGGCTGTTAGTAGTGATCGAATTCGAATCTCAATCTCAATCATTCTAATTATAAACAAGCGGATGAATCATTAAGAGCTGCAGCGGGCGGCGCGCGGCGTCTCGTGCAGCTTGATTTATGCTGCTATTTGTCGCTGAGCCAAGCCGCCCTTGATTCACCGCCTGTACCGGTGTACGGCCAGCTGTTTTTGGACTTCACTTACTATGAGTACTTCAAGAAAAATAATAGCTCATATAGTTGTGTTAAACCAATAAATGACCCCAATTCGGTCGGTTGAAACAACAAATATAAGGTAGAAATACAGGCAAACAGTAGTTGCTATACACTATGCTTTCTTTTTAAGTCCACATTTATATAACAAACTAAATGCAATTTTGGCGTAGAATTCTTTGAACTATTTTAAATGTTACCATATTCCTTAAGAGTATGGACAACGACTACACTGAATCTTATATTTTAAATAATGTATAATTTTTTTGATAAATTACGTTACCCAAAAACAAATAAATAATTTCTCTACACAATCACTGTTAATGTCGTTTTTAAGCTTTCGCAATTTGAACACATTATTATTATAATAAACCGATAATATATCATAATTTTAGTGCAAGATTAGTGCCGTATATATCATATTATAATAATATTAATATTATTAATATTAATAGTCAGGTAAACGTCGGGATGAGGAGGTATATCATATTATAATAATATTAATATTATTAAGGCGACTTGGTAGCAGCGTTGAGCGGTTTTTGAGGGGGTGAAGCAGGGGCAGGTCCCCGCGCGGCTAGGGAGGTCTGACCAGCTTAGCCAAACGCGCGCGATCTCGATTACTTCGTAGTAATCTGTGTAAGGGCAAGTCGTGCCTATGAAGATAATATTATAATTACATTCGCAAATTATTTCTAGCTCAGGCGCGTTCATGCGCTTTGTTCCGTATAATATTTTTGTAATAAGTATAGGTTATTCCAAAATAACGATAAATAACAATATTTGCTTAGAATTTTATAACCAATATAATGAAATTATGGACTAAATTTGATAAAAACCAATTATTTACCACCCATATCGGACAAGAGAAAATAAATAACGATATTATGCCAATTTTTTACCAACCTGAAAAATATCATACCAATAAATGCAATAAATATGAATATCACGGAACTTGAATGTTCCGCGTACAAATAATATTAAATTATACAACATAAAATAAAACGCCATTTTTTATTTTTTATTACATAATAAATAAATACATAATACTGTCTAAACTTGATAAAAAACAATTATTTACCACCCATATCGGACAAGAGAAAATAAATAACGATATTATGCCAATTTTTTACCAACCTGAAAAATATCATACTAATAAATGCAATAAATATGAATATCACGGCACTTGAATGTTCCGCGTACCAAACTATATTAAATTATACAACATAAAATAAAACGCCATTTTTTAATTTTTAATTACATAATAAATAAATGCATAATGTATCATAATGTATAATGTATCATAGTACCTAAAATACAAAATTCGAATAATATGACACCCCTCACATTTTTAATATTTCGTTGTTATAATTATAATTGACGACTTCCAATTTGCCCCACCAACCCACCCCATTAGAGGGGCACAATCTTCTATTTTATTTTTTGAGAGGAATCTGCCCCATTTATATTACTACATATTTATAAACATATTTTTCATTCTTCACGCATGTAGATACCTACATACAAATTAAGGCGTATTTTTAACCTCTATAAGAGAGAGAAGCCACTTTTGAAACAGGATAAGTGAGAAACCTGGATTAGTGAAAAACTGCGAGTGAACCGCGAAATAAGCGAAAATAAGATGGTGGTCCTTTCAACTCTCTCTTATAAACATAGTCATAGTCATTCATTCATAATAATATTACATGTCACACAAAATAATCAAAATAAAGAATAACAATATTAACAAAACAGCAATAAATACAAAATGTAAAACACACTTATGTGTTTAATAGCACAATTATATAATTTTAATCTTATTAATTTTGTCAAAACTGTAGAATGCCTTTTCAACAAGCCACTTCTTTAGTTTGTGTTTAAATGATTCCCTAGAAGGAGCGTCTCTGATATCAAGCGGGATCCTTATCCAGGTTTGACTGTATATTGTGTACTCAAAGGCAATGTTATTTGCCAAATATCATAGTTTTAGATCAAGATGAAGTACCCTGTAGGTTATGATTCCCTTGTAAGTGTCGATAGCTCATCTTTATACCATCGAAGAGTTCGTGGGGAATTACCAAGAGGACGCATCGAATGATATGAGGGGAATTACATCTACATGATCTGTCAATGTCAAAATTATGTCATTCAATTGTCGGTAGCCCTACCTGTGGACCTGTCCACAGGCAGGGCTTCAGGATGGAAAAAAGACACGATGACTAATAAATATAATTAGTCTGTCAGATAGATTATTTATCAAAAAGTATCAGACACGTATTTTTTCTTGTGTCAATAAAACTAAAATGATTACATTTTTGAGTAAGTAATATGGGAAAGTTTAAATGTTTAAGCTTGCACACAGCCCAGATTATTGACCTTAGAAACATATTTATTGACAAGTTTTTTACCGGGTAGACAACCATCTAATAAAATGATAATAAATATTTTTTGCAAAAAATGGCATGGCCTACTTCAACCGCGTACAGAATTCGCAAATAGTTCACACGGATTGATGTAGCATTTTTCACATTATTGTTGATTTATCAAAAATGGCACAGCCGATTCAAATTTCGAAGTATACTCTTTCCAATAAAAAAAAAAAACAAATTCGGCCTACTATGTAAAAAGTTATACGTGGTTATCTTCGATCACTTATACCCGGTATAAGTGATCGAAGGTGGTTATACATAACAAATATATATTATATATCTACGCTTTGAATTGAGTACCTCCTCCGTTTCGTCGGTTAAAAATTGGTTTTTACCATCACTGTAATCATCGTCATCATCTACGGAAGCCTATAATACGAGAATGTTGTCGCACACTGGGGGTCACACGTGGGATGTTGTAATGCTTAAAATGTTGCAGTCTTTGCATTACTAATTTTATTCAAAATCGCGCGACACGTCTGGTCGAATCCATTGGTTTAAAATATGTATGTGTAAAATCTGCCCCACCGATATGTGACGAGTGGGGCAGATTCCACTTCAAAATGAATCAGTGGACTATGCCCCACCCGTGAGGCAGCTTGGTGGGGCAAATTGGAAATCATCATATTTATATTCGATGTTGCTTAGATAAATATTAAATTCTCATTTATCATGTACCTTTCCAAAATTATTTCGTTTCTCAAAGGCATGTCACGTTTATGTCATGAATCCAAAAACTATGGCTGTAATTATTTTTGCCAATAACCGATTTCAATCGTCTACAAAATTCAAATAGTTTGCTAGAATCGATATATATAAATATGTATATATATTGAATATTTTTGAATTTTCCGACGAGCTCGCCCGATTTCGATAAAATTTAAAATTCTGGAGTGTTGATCTACCAAACACAGAAATAAAATCATCAAAATCGGTTGATCATTGGCGGAGTAAGCGCGTAACATGCATATAAAAACATACTTACGAGTACATACGAATTGATAACCTCCTTATTTGAAGTCGGTTAAAAATATTTACCATCCCTATAATTTGCCTAAGAAAAATATACATATAAAATATATGTACATATAAACATCTGATACTACGATACCGTATAAATTAAAATTCACACGTGCGTGTTAGTAGCTAGGTATGCACTAAAAGTGAATGAAATAAGTACGTAGATACAGGTAGACCGACACTAAGTATACCCATCATAATATACGTGTAATATAAATATTATTCTTCGAATTCGACAATCTGGTACGGGCGAGATGATTTTTTTGGGTGTTTATTACCAATTTTGATAATTGATTGACCCAAAAGTCTTACGACAGGATGTACTGGAGTTTCCGAAAAAGTTGTACACGTCTGCTCTCGACAACGCGCTGCGGCAGACTGGCGGGGGTCGGGCGTCATGGTAATGCCTGGTTTCTCAGCGTGCGCGCTTCCAAACATAGTGAATATTGATTTTAAATTAGATTTTTTCGAAACTGGTACATTTTTGGTAAAAACTAATTCCAGGATTTTTTTTGGATGCTTGTTGAGATAACGTGCATTTATTTTTGTAACCATGTCTTTACTCGTTACTGAATAAAGTTGACTCATTTCACCCACGGGAACGTTAAAATGAGCGTTTTTTTGGGAAGTTCATGATTTTTTTCTATCGAGCCGAATTTATTCAATTGTGTTTCTGCTCCCGACATTTACTAGAATATTTTGTGAACATTCTAATTACATAAAAATATTTCATTTATTAATCGTTTATAAAGGTTAAGTTTTGAAAATTCGAAACGACGAATCACCAAATTTGGATAGTATTTCATCTTAATATGATATACCTCCTCATCCCGACGTTTACCTGACCCTTAATGTCTATTATAAGTAAAATTTGTGTTATTTACTATGGCTGTTTATAAATAATTATGTTAATTATGAGCTATATAAACCTATTAAAATTGCAATTTTCAATTAGAAATTTAATTTGCTAATTACTGTTAAATGTTTTTTTTCTTTATCTGGCTGTAAATTCAAATATTTTTATTTCTTTTTAGTTATAATTATAATGTAAGACTAGTTTGGAGCCAGATGATATATTAAAGTTGTTGTTGTCACCTGTTTGTTATCAATAAATAAACTTTTGATTGATTGATGTGAATAAGCGTTCAGTACAACCAGTCTGCGGATAGGTAACCACAGATGATCGGCTATGAGTACCTCAGAATAAAAAAATACCTATAATTATTATATACTACGGGACTAATCGCGCATCAGAATTACGAGATAAATAAATAATCCCAAAGCGCTGCTGGACAGAGCGGATGCTCTCTGTGACGCTGAACATGTAGCGACTGAGAAAGCGCATGTGCAGGACGTTTTAAAGAGAAATGGTTATAATGTAAAAAAGCGAGATCTAGGTAGACGCAGGTATCGGAAGCACGGTTTCGACGTTTAGAGGCAGCCGGCTTTCATGCCTTATGTTAAAGGAGTGACGGATAAGGTGGGGACTTTACTAAAGGATTACTCCATCAAGACAGTGTATACTCCCTTATCCAAACTACTGGGCCAAGTCAGAACGCCGAAAGATGTCATTCCGTTTCAGACTCCTGGTGTATATAAGGTGGATTGCAGCTGCGGTAGTTCCTACATAGGTCAAACAAAGCGTACTATTGCTAAACGGATCTAGGAACATATTGCGGCAGTCAAAAACCGCCAGATACAGAAGTCTGCTGTAGCTGAGCATTTGCTTGACGGAGGTACTGATCATTGGATCAAGCTCCATGACCCAAAAGTCCTCTCCACGGATCGACACTATTTTTCAAGAATAGTTCGTGAATCAAAAAACATAAGAATTTCAACCGGGAGGATGGATTTAAGTTATCGGCGTCGTGGAATCCTGTCTTCAACAAATGCAAATCGCGTAGTGTAGGTAGAAGGACATTGTTAGATACCGTCAGTGTTGTGTGTCGTAGTGACAATTTTTCAAGTTCAAATTGAATTGGCGGTACCAGCTGTTCTACATTCCAGTCTACCCGTGACCACAGTCGATGCAACTCGGCCGAAACTTGGGGATGAGGAGGTATTTATTTATCTCGTAATTGTAGTGCGCGATTAGTCCCGTAGTATATAATAATTATGTGTTCAAATAGCGAAAGTTTAAAAACAACATAAAAAAATACTATTAATTTGCTAGTGTTTCTCCAGATAAGAGACCACTTATCTGTTTAACTGAATATCTGTACTCAATCTTGGCCAATTTCATTCATACTCGCTAATTTTGTAAGAATTTTAATATTCAACAATCTTGCCAACTATTACCAAAATTAGCTGGTCAATAGCGCTACTGCAAATTTCTCCCCATTTTGACGAAAATTTCTTTCCAATAAAAAATCACCGATGACAAAAAAAAAACTAAAAATTTTAGATTAAAAAAATGGTACAAAATATTACGAAGAGTAGGTACATGATGATGATGATTTCCAGGCCATTTTCCGCCATGATGACTGCATAGTTTCTTGTTAGGTTACTTGAGGAGTCTTCACAATAAAATATTAAGAATACCTGGTTATTTGGTGAGGACTTGCATGAATCGATCTTCAATAAAAATACCAAATTGTAACAAAACAAAAATTATGTCTCAGTTCTTATATTCTCTTAGCAGAAATATGTAAAGCTGTTGGCACATTACATTAAAACTAAAGCCGGTGCACACGAGGTGTCCGCGGCGATCCTGCCATTAATCACGCCCCGCACTGCATCATGTGCGGCCGCTTTAATACGCACGATACGATTTTAAAATATTGAACCGGAAAAATGAAAAGATCACACATAAGTTTCGACACAAAACTATTTTTACCGCCTTTCAAAAAGGAGGAGGTACTATGTTCGTCTGGATATAAGTATTTTTTGTGTATGTTCATCGATATTTTCACCGATTTAAAAATAAATTAGTTCGAAAGAGTATCAAGTTTTTTTTTTATTTCAATTAGTTTTGCGTTTGCAGATATGCGGTCTAGAATGTAGCACGCTTACCTAGAAGATACCTATTTACTCGAGATTTGAAGACACCTACATTGTACTTTAACGGAAAGACAGACTCAGGCAAAGCGTTCCACATTCTGGCAGTTCGTATGACGAATGTGGACTCAAAACGCTTGGTTCTAACGCGTGGGATGTCCACCATAAAAGGGTGGCGCTTTGGTCGCGTCCGTCTAGCCGTAGAAAAGGGCAGGTGGGACCAGATTGTGCAACTCCTGGGCGCACTCACCGAATTGTATCCGATAGTAGGCTGACAGACACGCCACCCTACGTCGTTGCTCGAGACTTTGCAGCTTCGACTCAGTCAAGGTTTCGCGCTTCACGAAAGAAGTCCCGCGGCAAGAAGTGAAACTAACTTTGATTGATCAGTCAGGCGATTGTGACGATTCGTCTGGGTGATTGTTGTTGTGGAATCGACTCCACGACTTCCATGGTGAAATGAACGAAGTCAATTTCACGTAGGAACTGTCACGGCAAGAAGTGAAACTTATTTGAACACATCGGCCATGCGATTGTGGTGCCGCGTCTGCGGGACTTCTTTAGTGAAACGCAGTTTACTCCCGAAGTGGTCTCATTTAAATTTTGTCAAAAAATATCTAAAGGACTATAATTATGTATTTTATCCAGACTAGCGTCGTTTAAAATGTTTTGCCATTGATTTTGTGAAAGTTAACAAAAGATTTTGAATCATAATATAGCTAAGCCGCAATTCTACTGTAAAACTTTGTTAGAATATTTGTTGTATTAACAATAACTTAAACTGGAGTTATTGACGAAATAATGTCTTATGAATCGATGCACGCACAAAAAAGTGTCACGTTCCGCTTGAGCCAAGCGTGCAAGCGAGTGCACGGAACAAGTTATACGGAGGCACGATTATGATTCTTATGACGTTATCACGTTACACTATCGCCCGTAGATCGATTTTACAGACAACTATTTTTTTTTTGTAAATACAAATTGAAATAACGAGCTATGAAAAGGGCTAGGCTCGGAGGCTCTCTGCGAGACCAAATCAGGAATGAGGAGATCCGTAGAAGGACCAAAGTTAGCGACATAGTCCAGTATATCGGTAAGTTTAAATTGTAGTGGTCAGGGCACGGACGAAGCACGGAGGACTGATGATAATCGACGGGCTCGAAAAGTTCTCGAACGGAGACCACGTACCGACAAGCGCAGCGTAGGACGTCCACTCACAAGGTGAATGGATTTCCTAATTAAGACCTCAGGGTATCGCTGGATGCAAGCCGCTACCAACCGGTGTTATTGTAGATCTTTAGGGGAGCTCTATGTGCAACAGTGGACGTCCCATGGCTCAGAGCAAATAAAAAAATCAAGAGGGAACGTAGTTGAACAGTCAAGTGAAGCCGGTTTTTTATACATGTGTGAGTGCGTCGCTGTTGCGCCGCCATAGTTCGACTGGCAAGCCAAGGCGTAGTTTCCTTGTACGTTGATGTGTGTGTAATTGTCTGTACACGGCGAGGCGTAGTTTTGGTTGGCTTCACTTGTTTGTTCGCAACATTCTTTCTTGATTTTTTTTATTTGCTCTGAGTCCCATGGCTGATGGATGGATGAAATTAAAATAATGTTTTACAATGTTTTGTACAAACATTATTAATCACAGTTTCAGATGTACAGGATGAGTTCTTTTTCTCGTCGAATTAAACAGAATAGAATAAAAATCGTCACAAGTAAAGGCCCCGGCATCCCACAAAACATTCATTTTTCACAAGCCACATGCATAGTTCACGAGGGAAATATTAGCGGGAAAAATGCAAACTTGTTTATTTGTGGTCCTGTGGAGAGTTATGGTCTGAACACGACCTTACAACTTGCCATCGTTAAATTAGGTTGTTTTGTTGCAATAATCATATTTTTTATTAATAAATATAAACATACGTATACGTATCAATATATATATATGGAACTTATTACTCATACTCGTATGTACGATTTATTTTTTATTTTTAAAATATACGTATATCGTATCATGTAAGGTATCATATAAAAGAACTTCATTAGCACATGCTAAAACAGGTTTTTAATTATTTTAACAATGTGTTTGTACATAACCCTCGATGTGCGAGCCTGACTTGTACTTGTCCGGTTTTTTTCTTTGTGTTTAAATTTCTGCTAATAGATCAAAGTTACCGGATGGTAACTTTGATCTATTAGCAGACATATAGAAATAAATCTGAAAACTGTACATTTTTATCTAAATCACAAAAAATAGGGCCTCAAAATTCACAAAATATGGGTTCATAATTCAAAGTGAATAAATCGTATCATGTAATTACATGTAAGACATGTAAGGTAACATAATATAAAAGAACTTCATTAGCATATGCTAAAACAGGTTTTAACAATGTGTAATTTTCAATGCATGACGAGAAAAGTGAAAAAAAAAATTGTCGATCATTATAGTATAGAGATTTTTACAACTTATACTTCCCAATTTTGTGAAATTTTCTGGATTTGTACGGCAACCTTGATGTGCGAGCCTGGCTCGCACTTGTCCGGTCTTTTTGACTTGTATTATGTATTTAACATATTTCAGGTATTTTAAAAAAAAATATTTTATTTTTATATTATAATGATAACAATTATGATATTAGTACTGTAGTAAAAACTAATATTTTCATTTTTATTAAACTTCTACGTTGTGTGTTTAACCGATTTTATTGACAATATTTTTCGGGTTTCTTGCAGATATGGCACTTTAGTATTTAATTTAAATCTTTTAACATTTATTTAAATTAAATTTACCAATTGAAATGTATTCACATCATTGTTTTTCATAAAGTAGGTACATTATTAAATGCAATTATATTTACTTATGACCATTTCATTTCCTGTGAATATAACATTATCATTTTATTTACATAACGTCATATTAACTTTAATTTAAAATTTCAATCATCACGAGTTTAAAATTAATTAAATGGCAAAAGCAAAATTAAGCGTCTATATCAATAGGGCCACGACCGCAAAACAGCGGATGTAGTACGAATTAATCAAACAACAAATACAATGCTGTAGGCAATGTCAAACTAGAGTTTGTTTATAATCGGTTTGAATATTTACAGCTAATCAAATGGTACGCTGCGGTAAACAGTCATTTCGAGCTTAATCATTGCAACTAGTAAAAACAAAAAAGTGCTCTAGGCCAAATTGGGTTTACGCGTCGATATCTTTGCGAATAAAATAAACTAAGAGAATAAATTATGTAAACTAAATTATAATCCTACCGCTTAACTATGGGACGCTAAACAAAACCTCACTCTTACCTACAAATACATCTGGTTCCAGAACGGGAATGTGTTGGCGCGAAAAAGCGAAAACGACAAGCCTTTAGTGATAAACGACGAAGAAGACATAAAAACGCTAGGGTCATAGGTCAACAAACTCTGTTTTTGTACTTGATAATACATATAGTTGTTTTCTTCTAAGGTGTAGGTAGGTAAAAGTTAATTCTGATTACTAATTCATATTTTTGAAATAAGCCTATCTTAATTTCCCATAGAGTTTACCTATATACAATATCATATTACATTCTTGTTTTGAAAGTAGCTACTGTATAGGTAAAAGTGCTATTTGCTGCCTATTTTGTCCTACAGGGAAATTATTAACATTGTATAATTTTAATGAGCGAGGCCTAGTCGTTCTAGCCAAGTTATCTCACTCATATTACTCATAGTTTAGATAATGTACTACCTAGTGTTATTGTCACTGAGCGCATGAATAATAGTATCCAGCTGATGATTGCTAAGTTATTACTAAAATAAGCGTGAATCAATCAATGTACCAGGACAAACCAAAATGGTTTTTTGGTACATTCCATTGTAAAATTGTATCAATATTTGTGATTAATAAATAAATAAATAAAAATAAAAAAACTCAGGCTTCGCCTGTGCGGGGACAGGGACGCGGGGCAGACGACACAGGGGACTGAGACGAGGACCCGCCGCCCGCACCTGTCTCAGTCCCTCAACACAGGGGACGACTAAGTTAAACGGTTGGATTACAGTAGTTACTAGATACATATGTATTACGGTATGTTTTATAAACAATATGGAATGGCACAAAGTTTCCTACAAAACTGATATTTTTAGTATCAAAATTCAAAACATATTTTGGATCGCTATGCCAACACACTTTCAACGCTTCGCCAACTTAGCTCCAAATATAACCGTCTAAAAAACGATAAAACATTCTTATGCACGTCAAATTATTTATTTACCTGTTGCCAATTATACTCTTTGCCTGTTGCTATGACTCTTTGCAATAAGCATGACCATAATAAAACTTTACGTTGTCAAATGAAACCACAAATCTCGGAACTCATCGAAAGCCGCACGCTGCCCCGACAAACTTTACACCCGACACCCAGCACTTTTGACCGCATACCAAAAACGATATCTCTGCTACCATTCTCTAAAAGATCTATTATGAAATAACCTTTATCGTAGTACGCTATAAGGTTCACATTACAAATGTTGAAGCATAAAGTTGTGAGGTAGAACGCAAATGTTCGGACTCTGGGGTAGTAGAAACTAGTATGAACGAGTAAATCATCCAGGTAGCACTGCACGTGCCCTGTGCCCTACATCCGTGCATTAGCGTAAATATTGTTTTGTACGCCAACAGCCTCAGCTGACAGTATGAATATTGAATGATATGTCGGGGCTACTATTTTCGGTATTTGGGTCAGGTTTGGTGTTTGATTTTCGATTTGATGAAAGGTGAAATACGAAAAATCCATATTATATGCTTTATTTTTACTGAACTGAAATTATTTATTGCTCAAAACTGTGTACATTCAGATCTTCACAATTTGTATATTAAGCACTTTAAACAGTTTTGTCTCTACAGATATACTGTACTGTACTGTACTGTACAGTACAGTATATCTGTGCTACAGATATTCAATATGATAATGATATATGATAATATTATTATTAGTATTACTAACATTTAACTTACAATAGTTATACAATTAAATTAAAAAACATTTCATACAAGTCAAATTGAAGCTAAAAATAATTATCAAATTATGTTAATATCAAATTCAATGTTAGAAAATAATAATTATGTACAAAAATCAATATAATGTGTATACCCAAAAATTCATTTATTGAGTAGAATCTTTACTCTAACAGCCAGGTTTTAAATTTATTTTTAAATTTAGTTAAAGGCAGCACTTTAATATCTTCGGGTAGTTTATTATACACGGTACTATTGTCTATTGTCAATTATTCTTCGATATTTAGAGTCCCATACTCCAAACTGAATAATCTCGGGAACGTTAGGACTTGTGGAAGTATCGCATTGAAATTAAAACCATATACAAAAAGTACGCAAGCCTGCAGCTACATTCAGTTGTGAAACTTCTGAGTTATCGTAAAATATAACAGTGTATGTATAGGTAGTCCTATCCATAACCACTGAGATTGAACCAATTGATATGTGAAAATAAAATATAAATTATTACCTATTTTTAGCACGACGCATTTATTATATTTTAAAAACTACAAGAATTACCAGAATACAGTATTACTAATAGGGTTTGTATGATTTTGCACCAAACTAAGCTTAGCGTTTATGGAACGGACTATAATAGAATCCGCAAGTTTTTGACAAATCAATCACCACTATGAAATTTACAAAAAACATTATCTTCGTTGACATTTTAGAAAAAATCATATTATATGTACTAAAAATAAATTTTTAATTTGTGTTCGAAAATTCGTGAAATTTTCGACTTATACGAAACTCTGGGTAAGTATGAAAACCAGACAATTGCGAGTCAAGCCCATCTCTTGACTCGCAATTGTCTGGTTTTCATTGAACCATATAAGTTGTTGATTGTAAATAATAAAATTGGTATTACGTCATATCGAAATTTTACGTCTGACGTTTTTTGAAACATCCGATTTTAATAAAAGTTCAGTTCGATAGTGATGGGACATTTAAATTGACGATTGATTTATAGTCCGCGTAAAATAATGTCCGAAACATCATTCAAAGGAATGTTTGCGCAGATATGGCAAATGATTTATTATTATGTTTTACGAATGTTATATTTTGCATAGTGACAAATTACCTTACCATTTTTAGGATTCCGTACCTCAAAAGGAAAAAACGGAACCCTTATAGGACTTTGTTGTCCGTCTGTCCGTCTGTGTGTATATCAAGACTCTTTATCTCGTGAACGCGTAAAGATATCGAGTTGAAATTTAAACTTAAACGTAAATCTATAGTTTCTTGCAGTTGTGTAAAAGAAAAACTTTTCAGTTATCGTTTTAAAAAGTTAGAGCCGTTTATGTTGTAAAAAACCGCATATTTCGACACTCACAAAAATAAAAACCTACAGGGTAGTTCGCGTTGACATAGAGCTATGAAATTTGGCGAGTAGCGTTGTCTCAGATTACACATATAGGAATCAATCTGAAAACTGTACATTTTATTTTGAATCACAAAAAATAGGGCCTCAAAATTCACAAAATATGGGTTCAAAATTCAAAGTGATTAAATCGTATCATGTAAGGTATCATATAAAAGAACTTCATTAGCACATGCTAAAACAGGTTTTGAATTATTTTAAAAATGTGTAATTTTCGATGTATGACGAGAAAAGTGAAAAAAAAAAACTTTTTTGTCGATGGTTATAGTAGGTATATAGATATTAACAACTTACTTCCCAAGTTTGTGAAATTTTCTGGATTTGTACGGAACCCTTGATGTGCGAGCCTGAATCGCATTTGTCCGGTTTTTTTGTAACGTAATTTATTTGCATAAAGTTAGGTATTCAATCATGTTTATTTAAATTAGGTACAAATATACACTTTTGAAACGTCATTAGCTAAAAATCATGTAACGTCAATTACATACCTAATATCACAAAAACAACAACAATAATAATTCGAAACAAATTAAAAAATAAAGAATTAAGGAGACAAACAAATCAATCACAAAACAGTCACCAGTGAAAATTAAATAATTTGACAATATTCACAACACAATGTTGCCAGAATGAGTATTGGAGATCTACCAGTTGGTTTGATTGGTAGGTTTACATAACTCATAATTACCTCTAGATCACGGCTATCACTTGATGTGGCTATCACACCCCTTGGTGGGTGTGGGTAAGCATGTCCTGCAGTTGACTATTAAAAGGGTGGTACGTGTATATTTTTGTTGTTGTAGTTAATGAAGGCATTTGCCCATGAAACAAAGGTATAAAATCTTGATTTGTGTATCTTGTAACTTGGTGAATTGTATGAACTGTATGTATAATGATAATTAAACTTAATACGATTGAATTTTTTTTTTATTCCAAATAAAAATGAATTTTATAACTTTAATTGTTTCGTATGAATTATTTTTTATTTCATCAATACTTTTGTATTGAATTTACTTAACAGATGAATGGTCTAAATGATTTAACTAAGATTTGAATGACATGCAATTGTTAAAACCAAATTACCAATAAATATGTTTATCTGTTTATAACTGCGTATTTAACAAATACACCCATTTGTATTGTCGATGGATGTCTTAAGCTGCTCATTCTGCTACGTGGTGGAGACCATCTCGCAAAGGTTCGCATATGGAGATTTGCGAACCTTTATAATTTCATTAGCCATAATAACCTTTAGTTGCTATGTACTAAACCAAAATACACATACTATTATAAGTCAAAGTCATTTATTGATAAACATATTGTTTACATGTCATTTCAATTAAATATAATTCATATACGTTAATGTACAATGTTAAATTATTTTCGATTTATAAATTCATCAAATTCATAGATTGTTTGCTCGATAAGCCAATTTTTCAATTTGTACTTAAAACTGTTTAAGGTGAGTGCGCTCGTGACTTCCTCTGGTAAATGATTGTACACCACTGGCCCCATGATGTGCTTGAGCTTACTCGACCTTGTAACAAACTCGTGGGCATCAAACACTCCCTGTGTTAGATGCCCACGAGTCTTATACGTTACGCGTGTTATAGGATTTGTGCTATTTTCATGAAACAGAAAAATGTCAAAATGTTTTACTAGAAATGTTGTAGCGTTTATAGCGTAGTTTGACTAGGTGTCTGTCATCGATCAGCAAAGTTAAGCAACGTTCGGCGCGGTCTGTCTTTGGATGGGTGACCGCGCATGGCTTTTTCCAACTGAGTGGCTCGGATGATACCATAAATTGTAGGTCCCGGTTGTTTTAACCGTTTAGCCATGTCAGAGGCCTTCAGGCGGCCTAAAAACTCTGACACCAGGGCTAGCCCGGCCTATACGAACTTACTTATGGATGTCTTATTTATGGTCTCTATTTGCGAACCTTTATAATTTCAGTAGCCATAATAACTTTAAGTTACTATGTGCTAAACTTTATTCTATTTGAACTTTTCATGCCCCTGAAAAGTTGTCAACGTGTTTTAAAACTAGAAATGTTGTAGCGCTTATAGCGTAGTTTCACTAGGTATCTGTCAGCGATCACCAAAGTCAAGCAACGTTCGACACGGTCAGTCTTCGGATGGGTGATCGCAGGTGGCATTTACAAGTGAGCGCTACCGTGGCTCGGATGACACGATACAATTTAAGTCCCGGTTATATTAACCGCTTATTCATGTTCTGACATGACTTTTAGTCGACTTAGAGGCTTTTTTTAAATATTCTGATACCTGCCGGGTTAGGATGCGCCCACGAAATATTTCTTTTGAAGTGTTAGAACAAGACAGAGTTATGGCAAAGTATATGTCTGTCACTTTTTACACGTTGAAAAGAGTTCTTTTTAGCGAGCTAGCCAACCGGCCTATGCGAAACACTTACTAAAAATGTTTCCATAGATAAATTTAAAAACAATGATTTCAGTTTAAAAAAACCGGACAAGTGCGAGTCAGGCTCGCTCATCGAGGATTCCGTATAAACACATTGTAAAATAATTAAAAACCTGTCTTAGCATGTGCCAATGAAGCTATTTTAAATGACACCTTACATGATACGATTTACTTTGAATTTTAAACCCATATTCACCATTCACAAAATTGTGAGGCCCTATTTTTTTTAATGTAAATTGAAATGTACAGTTTTCAGATTTATTCCTATATGTGTACTCTAAGACAATGCTTCTCGCCAAATTTCATAGTTCTATGTCGACGGGAAGTACCCTGTAGATTTTGATTTTTGTGTGAGTGTCGAAATATGCGGTTTTTACGACATAAACGACTCTAACTTTTTTAAATGACAACTCAGAAGTTTTTCTTTTACACAACTGCAAGAGTTCATCAATATACGTATACAGTTTAAATTTTAACTCGATATCTTTACGCGTTCTCGAGATAAAGAGTCTTGACATACTTACACGCAGACGGACAAACGGACAACAAAGTGATCCTATAAGGGTTCCGTTTTTTCCTTTTGAGGTACGGAACCCTAAAAACAAGTAGACGCAAAATATGAGTTTTGTTTTGTGCAAACAAAACCAGAGGCTCGGGTTAAAACCCGCCATTTTCTAACTCATCCCCTGCTGAGGCTGACAACGTCAATCATGCCGGGGATTCTGGCTTTAGCGCTTTCCAGAGCGATGATTTGAATAAAAGTTTCAGTTATGAAATCCAGTGTTTATTTGTTGTCATTCATCATCATCATTATCAGCCGTAGGACGTCTACTGCTGGAAATAAGCCTCCTCTATGGATATCCAATAAATAGCGGAGGCGGCCTGCATCCAGCGCTTTCCTGCGGTCTTAATAATATCGTCGATCCACCTGGTCGATGGACGTCTTACACTACGCTTGCCGGTGCGTAGTCTCCATTCGAAAACTTTACTGCCCCATCGGTCATCAGTTCGCCTAGCTATGTGCCCTGCTCATTGCCATTTCAACTTATTAATCCGTTGGGCTATTTCGGTAACTTTGGTTCTTCTGCGAATCTCCTCATTTCTGATTCGATCTCGCAGCGAGACTCCGAGTATAGCCCTCTCCATAGCGCGTTAGGCTTCATTGTGCTTTTGTTTTGATTTGTTGTTATTGCTTTATTTTCATTCAAACGTATAAAGACAACATTAATCAATAAACATTAGTTAATCAATCAATAAACTTTATTATTATTATAGACATAGACATAGACATAGACATAACTTTATTTGCAACGAAAACAACACATAATACAAGACAAACATCAAAAATATAGTACATGAATAAATATAAACAGTAATTATATGTTAAATTTTCGCCACAAAAACCGGTCCCATCTCAGCATAATGCCGACCGTGACAGCCGGCGCTGATCTTCCGATGGAACCGACGTGACGTCACGCACGCGACTGTCGCTCGGTATGCGTACAAGTAATACATAACACAAAAGATAAACACATTAAAATAACCTTACATGAAACAACAATATTATAAATACACATTATAAGTCAGTTACATATTTACTACAAACATGTATACGCGAAAATAAAATAGATGGCATTAGCTGCACCTTAAAACACACACAATCGTCTCACATAGACCTCAAGTAGCGGAACAAATATCGATATTAGTGTTTTCCAAAAATAGAACTAGATGGCGTTACTAGTGTCTTAAAACGCACAAATGTTATAATGTCCATCGCTTGAACAAGAAATATTAAGAAGTCTTGTAAGTTCTAAATTGTCAATCAAACTTTGCGGAAAACTTTGCCGTAGAGGCTTATATTTGAAAGACTGCAAAAACCAAGACGCATAATCCTAGCGATTGAACTGTTCAACATAGGAAAAAATCACTCAATTCGGATAACATTTAGTTGTGTAGATAACAGCTTATTGTTTTTGTATGGTTAAGTACGCGGTTTTCACTAGTTAAATAAAGTTATCCCATAAACAATAGCGAAAAATACAACAAAAAATACTATAATTACAACAATGCTTAAATAAATAATGACAATGACTTATATGGCACTAGTGTCAATTCTCATGAGTTGTTCGCCCCGTTGATGTGCAAGTATAAATTTTTTTAGTTTTGATCTAAAACTATATATACTTTGCAGGTTCCTTATTGGCGGTGGAATATTATTCCAACACTTCGACGCAGCGTAGCGGAAACTGCCCCTGAAAGCGGCAGAGCTATGTCGCTGCGTCGCTAACTGCGTCGTACATTGGCGGGCTGGATTACGATTCGATTTCCATGACAACTTTTCGTACAAATAACTCGGAGTTTTGTATTTCATGACGCCAAACATGAGACATGCCATATGTAGCTTACGTCGATGCATCATTTTCAAAAGCGAGTGTTTATTAAGGAATGGAGTGACATGTGACCTCGGTGGGATTTCAAAACAGAAACGAGCACAAGCATTTTGAACGCGTTGTACGAGTCTCTTTGTTTTTGCTAATAATCTAGGTCCAAAAACAGCATCCATATAGTTTAATTTTGAAAGAATTAGTGACTCAGATAAATGAATTCGTAGCTCTTCTTTTAAAAATGGCCTAATTTTGTACAGTAGTTTTAACCTGTAAAAGCAATTTTTCACACAATGTGCAATGTGCTTTTCGTATCGCAGTTCAACATCTGTGTGCAATCCTAGGTTCTTCGCCTCAAATACCTGCTCTACCGGTTCCCCCCGAATCTCTACATGTATAGATGGATTAATATTTTTCAGCATGTGCTTAGTACCAAATATCAAATATTTTGACTTCGACGGGTTAAGTAACAAGCAATTATCTATAGCCCATGCCCCTATATTTGCCAGATCTTCATTTAAATTTCTAATAGCTTCGTCAACATTCTGCGGCTGACATGAAATATAAACCTGAATGTCATCCGCGTACATATGCACACTGCAGTGTTTGATGTGCTTTACGACGTCAGCCGCATACATCGAGAAAACGACAGGTCCAGCAATAGAGCCTTGAGGGACTCCTCTATTTACGGGTTGTCTAGACGATGATAGTGACGAGCCATTAGTTTTGAAGTCAATCTTCACAGACTGAGTACGTTCAGATAGAAAGCTGTCGAACCACAAAATAGCTTCGTTATCGAAGCCATAATAACTAAATTTAGAAAGTAGAAGGTTTATATTTAAAGAGTCAAATGCACGAGAGAAGTCCAATAATACTAGGACAGTGCACATACCTTTATCCTGTGAATTAATTATGTTGTCAGTTACATCAAGCAGAGCTGTCGTAGTACTACGACCCTTTCTAAATCCTGACTGTACGTCAGGTAAAATGTTATTTCTTTCAAGATATTTGCTTAACTGAAAACATACAGCCTTTTCCAAGATCTTAGAGAGACAAGGAAGAATACTTATTGGCCTTAGATCCTTTAAGTCCACCGGATTAGAGATTTTGGGTAATGGTCGCACTATTGCATGCTTCCACAGCTCAGGAAACGTCTGCGTTGCAATAGACGTGTTTACTATTGCAAGCAAACAATCTACAGTGTACGGAAAAGTCATAATCAACATATCTAGAGTAATACCGTCACAGCCTTCAGCATTGGACTTTAGACTTTTAACAATTTTAATTAATTGGTCTAGATTAATTTGTTCGATATGAAATGACGCATCGCTAAACCTGTGGTGTTCAAAAAAAGTTAAATTAGAAATTTTAGTTACTGGATTGCCAGGAATGTTTAAAAAGTGATTGTTAATAATGTTGGGATCGTTAAAAAATAATGGCAAGTCAGTATCACTGGCAGGCAATATATTGTTTTTGAGATTTTTCCACAGTATTTTAGGGTTACCAAAATTATTATTTATATTTTCTTTGAAAAATGCTGATTTCTCATGGAAAAGTGCCGTGTTAACTGTAGATTTTAAGCTTTTATAGTATGTCTTTTTGGCTTCAGAATTAGTTTTGTGATACTCAGCAGCGGCTTTGTCACGCAATCTCATCATTTCTTTGATCGTATCTGTGATCCAGGGGTACGAACGCTCTTTCACGACAACTGACCTGATAGGAGCATGGCGATCAAAGACCGTCAAGATGTTGTGATTGAATGCTGTTATCATTTTGTTTACATCAGCTTGCTGAGATATACCTTCCCAATCTATAGCTTTCAAATCAGCGTTGAAAGCATCAATACATATCCTTTTCCTAGGTCTATATGTTACAATGCGAGGAGCTGTTTTAATTCGCTTAATATTAAATTCGCATGTAACTAGACAATGACCAACAAGAGTTCCTACGAGACCTAGAGTTACGCTATTAGCGCGCAAGTGTGTACAAACCACATCAATTAATGTCTGACTAGTGTTAGTAAAGTGTGTTGGTTGCGTTACTAATTGGTGTAAGTTAAAGCATGATAGAAAAGAGTTTAATTTCACTGTAGAGCTGCTACAAATATTTAAATAATTAATATTAAAATCACCCGACAAAACAAGATGGTCATATTGAGGACTCGCACTAATTGTATCTGTAATTGCGTCTAAAAATAGATCTACGTCTATCCAATGTGGTCTATATGCAGTACCAATCAAAAGCCTCTTTCTATTTATGGTCAAAGTAAGCCACATCTGTTCAACTGCTGTATGCAGTGGGTCCACTGGATGGCGCCAGGTGCGCGCTGTGACCCCCCTTTTAATATAGAACCCAACCCCCCCACCGCGCAACCGGGAGCCCCTGGGGCGCGGCGTGTGCTTCAACTGGTACCCTGGGATCACAGGGGCGCGCCCTTCTTCTCCGGCGCAGAGCCACGTTTCGTTTAGTGCCAGTATATCTACACCACTCCGAGCTACCGACTCTATAATGTTGTCATGGTTTGTGCCAAGGGAACCTGCATTGTATAATCCAACTTTAAGATTCCTGGAAGCCATTATCATAAAAATACATTAATCTTAACAGTCAGCACATAATACAATGGGCTCACAGGTGAAAATTGGTAGATACTGTTAAATATATTATGATTAAAATTTATGGATAAATATTTACTGTCTGAAAATGTACACAAACTATTAATACAGCTTCTTATTAAGTCATTGTCATTAGTTATCAAGTGCCTTAAATTATTTAAAACTACAGTTTTAGCGTTTAGATATCTTGCTTGTATCTTCAACGAGGACTTTCCCGGGAAGCCGCTAAATCGCATCCAAAAAACTTCTTGAGGTCTTGTTCCGAACGTATCCGAAAGCAAGCTTTCCCTGTCTCGCGGCGTATCAAAATGCGACCGTCCCTCGTCCACGCAAACTTCCAGCCCTAAGAGTGAGCTACTTCGCGCGTTTTGTAAAAAAGCATTTTGTTAGGCTTTGTGAGTCGCTCATTTACATAAAATCTAGTCGGAGGAGCGCTGATACCCATTCCTTGCGTGTCAGCGCCGCGCCTAACACGAGCCGCCTGCAGAAACGCGTTGCGCAGCTGCCGCCGCCCCAAACGAACAATAATCGGTCGCGGCCGCGGCGGTGTCGCCGACTCGCCGCCAGGGGGCGCACGGCGTCCGCCCGATCGTTCCACTGAGACGACATCACGCTCTTCACAGGGCACTCCCAGCTTCTCCACAATGAGCTTTACCAGTTGTTGGACGTTTTCTCCATGTTCCTCAGGAATACCACTTATCTCCACGTCGTTGCAGAAAGAATCTTGATCACGGTCATTCAGTTGTGACCGAAGCTGCTCGATGATAGAAAGCAGATTGCCTACATCCGATTTAGCTTCGAGTTCGGAAAATCTACTCTCCAGCCCATCCAGGCGCGTTTCCACGCTCCCTAGTCGTCCGCCGAAACCCTCCACTGCGGTACGGACGGCACTGAGTTCATCTCGCATGGCGCTAATCTCGGCGCGGTTTTCCTGCATATCCCGACGCATGAGTTTTATTTCCTTTACCAACTCCGAAGAAACATCGCAAGTTAGATTCTTTTGCGGGGCACAATCTGCTTGCTCGCCTTGCACTGGTTTCTCCGTATTATCCTTACGTGGAGTCTGCACCTCACACTCCGGGCATATCCATTTAGGCGCGATGGGTGCGCTGCTCGGCAAATTTACACACGCTTTATGATAAAAGTTCACGCAGTTGGAACATTTAACGCCCTCTGTTACGTTTATGAAGCGACCGCAAGCATTGCATTTTTTGGTCATTTTCGATCGTTTGGTTAGCAAAAGGTTCGCAAGAAATAGATAGTGCGATCCAGGCACTTTGAAATTAGTTCCAAGTGTGACCGCTAGATGGCAGCAAATGTGTTGCGCTTATATGACGAACGTGCAAGATAACGTACGTATTTACCCGCTTTTAGAAAAAAATACTGACTATCTAATTACTCAGCTGATATGTTTTAAGCTTTATTACTTGGCAATCCAGTGGTCCCACAGCACACTAACACTTTCACAGCTGCCTCACACAATTCACAACGCAAGTAGATAACTTATTATGTTGTTCGAACGGTATTTATATTTTTAATAACTACTAAACACTTGCACGCAACCACTACGACAACGTCCGTGACGTCACTCCCTATATATTATCCCTATTATACTTTGGTATTGCTATGCGAGACGAGCCTGCGTGCTAGTACTACAATTTCGTATCTTGAAAAACATCACCAAATGCAAGTGTAGTATAGATAGATAGATAGATAGATAAACACTTTATTGTTAACACTAAAATACAATTCAGAAAACAAAAATACACAGAGAGGAAAAAAAAAAACAACAACATAAAATAGTGCAACAAAGGGCGGCCTTATTGCTTATAGCAATCTCTTCCAGGCAACCCTTTCTTCTGGAGAGGAATTAATAAAACAAAAAAATAAAATAGAAAATGCGGAGTGAGTAGCAAAAGAGAGTTGACAAAAAAAAAATAAAAAAACTTATTACAAATAATAAATACTTACATAACGAGCTAAAATTCGAATACATTTAGTACCTACATCCTAATACATAAATAACATAATAATAATATAAGATACACTAATACATACAGTTTGATATAAATAAAAAAAAATTACATAGCAATAAATTAGAACAAAATTAACAACAGAACTACTGCGATGGCACCTGTGAGAGGTAAAGCATTTTAACGCTTTCCTTAAAAACATCAAGAGATGGAGCTTTGCGTATTGGAACAGGCAAAGCATTCCACAATTGGACAGCTTGAAAAGCAAACGACTTGCCATAGAATGTTTCAGTGCGCGCAGAGGGAGACATAAGAGTGAGGTTATCTCGAGACCTAAGAGGAATAGAATGAGAGGAATGCCAATAACAAAAGCAATCTTTTAAGTAGCGTGGGGTAGCAGGATTAAATAAAATGTTATAAAGTAAAAAAAGAATGTGAGCATTCCGTCGAAGGCGAATAGGCAACCACTTGAGCTTATTGCGGAACTGAGACACGTGGTCATATTTGCGTAAGCCGTATATAAATCTTATGCAATAGTTTTGAAGCCGCTCAAGTTTATCTAACTGGTCCTCGGTAAGATTGAGAAAGCAGGCGTCAGCATAGTCAAGGATAGGAAGGAGAAGTGATTGTGCGAGCGCAACTTTGGTAGCAGTAGGTAAAAAATTCCGAAGTCGTCTTAAGGAGCCACCAGACGCAAAAAGCTTGCAACTGATGGTCTTCAAATGTACGTCCCAGCTTAAAGTGCGGTCAAACATGACACCAAGATTTTTCACAGAGTGGCTGTAAGGTATTACGGTTCCATTAAAAATAACATTTGGAAGATTAGCCCAATCAATTCTGGAAACCATATAAGAACTGCCTATTATTATTGCTTGGGACTTAGCAGGGTTGACTTGTAAACCAAATGATTTGCTCCATTCGATGATTTTGTGTAGATCAGTATTAACAGTGGAAATGGCAGTGTTCAAATTATCGAGTCGAGCTTGAGAATAAATTTGGAGATCATCTGCATAGAGGTGGTAGGAAGAAGTTAGGCACTTTGAGATAGAGTTAATGAATATTGCAAAAAGAAGAGGAGATAAAACGCCGCCTTGTGGTACACCAGCTGTGGTATTACACCAAGAAGAAACTGTGTCTTCGAGGCTAATACGTTGCCGGCGACCATACAAGTAACTGTGAAGCCAGTCGATCACCGACGGAGATATGTTAGAGGAGCGTAGCAAGGCTAGTAGTATGTCGTGGTCGACGGTATTGAAAGCATTACTGAAGTCTAACAGTGTTAGAACAGTAAGCTTACCGCCATCCATACCCAAGCGGATATCGTCGGTGATTTTAATAAGAGCAGACACAGTGCTATGCCCAGGACGGAAACCAGATTGGAGAGGATTGAGGAGATCGTTTTTGATAAGGAAATTGTTCAATTGCTTGTGAACAAGGCGCTCCAGAACTTTGGACAGAAAAGGAAGGATCGAAATAGGTCGATATTCGGAGAATGATTTAGGGTTGTGTTTCTTAGGTAACGGTATAATTTGTGCGTCTTTCCATGATGTAGGGAAAGTACCACTGGAGGTAGAATTATTGAAAAGGACACATAGGATAGGAAGGACGATGTCCAGGATAGGCAAAAGCATGTTCCGACTTATCTTATCGCCGCCCACAGCATTGGAGGAAATCGACATAATGCTATTCTTAACATCACGTTCGGTGAATCGACAGAAAGAGAAAGGAGAAAAGTCGGGAGTTGGAATGGAAGAAAGATAATTCACAGTTGAGATTTTATCCGCATCAGTCATAACAGAAGCGGAAGTAAAGTGTTGATTTAGAGCATTGATATCAATGTTGTTAGGAGAAGCATTTACACGTGACTTGCCAATTCCCAATGACTTAAGAAACTTCCAGACTCTACCTGGATTTTCATCTTCAACAGAAGCATGAACGTGGCGACGCAGTGCATCCCTACACACCCTATTGCAGTGATTACGGGCCTGAACATACTTGGAATGATTGATGTCAGTGGGACTCATTTTAAATCTTGTCTTGGCTACAGCTTTCTTGTGCATTAAAATTTTTATGTCCTCGGTGAGCCATGGTGCTGGAAGTTGTTTAATTTTGATAGTTCTTAAGGGAGCATGGACGTCATATAGCTGCGTTATAAGGTCGTTGAACAAGACAACTTGCTCATCCACTGATTTAGCTTCAATGACGGGACTCCAATCGATTTTTTGCGCATCTTCGCGGAGAGCTTCACAATTTATGCCACCAAAATTGCGCTGCACGAGAATTTTAGGCTTAGACTTTGGAGGACGAATTTTATAGGAGAGAAATACCAAATCGTGGTACGAAAAATTGTCGGCAGCGTATTGCCCATGTTTCGCCACATTGTTTGGTGAAGATACTATGATAAGGTCGAGAAGAGACGGGGAGCAGTTAGGAAAGTGGTGTGTAGCATTTAGAGGGAGAATGTGCAAGTTGCAGGAATTTACTATGGATTCAATAGACAAAGATCGATGATCTTTCTTAAGGAGGCAAGTGTTGAAATCACCCATGATTATGGAGTGATTATAAGAAGGAATATGAGTGTGTAATATTTTCTCGAAGGAAGAAAAGTAATTTATGGATTTAGAAGGACAATAATAAACTCCGAGAAGTATTTTAGACAGAGAGAGTTGAACCTCAACGAAGAGATGCTCGCCGGCATTCTCAGGGGGTGGTTGTGGCGATTGATTCAAAACAGTGAAAGGAATATTCGATTTTAAGTAAATAGCCACACCACCGCCGCCGCGGGCTGTACGATCATTTCGTATGAGGACAAATCCCGGGAGAGAATAGGACGTTGAAGGAAGAGAAGGCCGAAGCCAGGTCTCGGAAACTAATACTGCATGAATGTTTTTGTGATCCAGAGATGCCAGCATTTCTGGATAGCATGACGGAATGCTCTGCGCATTAATGTGGATGACGTTAAAATTCTTAGGCACATCGCTGAAACTACATTCCAGAAAGTCCGTTAGCGGAAGTAAACTATTGAAGCTGTCGTCAGAGTTAAACGAGGAATTTGAAGAAGCTGAAATGAATTCATCATCACTGTTGCCATCGCTGTCGCTAAAAATGTTTAACATTATTATAATGAATAAAATAAATACCTAATAATTAAATACACTTAAAAATATATATATATATATATATATGTATAATAACCTACTAAAAACTAAAGTTACTAAATCTAAGAAACCTACTAAAATTAATCCACCTGCCGGTTGTGTCAGAGATTGCTATAGCAGAAGAAATACACAGATAAATTATTTAAAACATAAATTACAATATAAGTTCGTAAAACAAAGCAAGAGAAATAAAAATATAAATAACAATAGAAGAATAACATTACAAAATAACTAACGGGTCAGGAAACTAGGCGCGCCAAGAAAAGCAAAAACTTCAGGCTCTTACTACATTTTTACGGTAGCTATATCATAAATGTACTTAAACATAAAAAAGAACATTTGGTACTGAAAAAATTTGAAGACAAATTAAACCAATTACAAAAAAAAGAATAAACAATTTAAAGTTTAAAAAGAATTGGCCAAAAATCAGTAATGTCCACGCAATGTAGTAAAGGAAAAAAAAAAAAAAAAAGATTTGACTGACAGCTTGGCATATTGATGATAAATAGAAAGTGTCATTATCAGTTGTCACAATTCAATAAATTACAAACAAGAAAAAAGCAACGTTACCTTTACCTACTTAAAGTAAAAAACTGTGTCGAAAAACTACTAGGTATTATTGTAAAGAAGTGTACCCCCTATGTAGTAAAAGCAAGCGTATAGTACAAGTGAACGAAATAAATTATCTCGACGCGACGCTGCGCTCACGAATGTTGCGGCATCAATCACTGCTTCAAAGGACCTTTTCGTGTGCTCCTCTGAGTCTTCTTCGGGAGCACAACTTGAGGCTTGTCATTCATCGGAGCAGCCGGGGTCCCAATCATGTTTAGCTCACCGAGGCAGCTGACACGATGCCGTTTGCCATCCGGGTCCAAAACAAAGACATATCCGTCCCGCGTCCAGCACTTAGTCACTCCAAAGCGCTGTCGCGCCGACATAAACGTATCGTGTCTGCATTTGGTCAAAAATTCGGACAGCGTGATTCCAGACCCCTTGAGAGAAGTTTTAGAAGACCATAGCCTTTGCCGTAGCATCAAATCACATACCTTCACCAATATTGGCCTAGGTTTGTCGGTGCTAGAAGGGCGGCCCATGCGATGACAGCGCTTGATGTCTGATGTACTGAATAGTGGTATCTTCAGATTCTGTTTAACAATCTTCACCACACAGGTCGCCGTATTCTCGTCTGTTACCTCAGGCACCCCATGAATCAGCAAGATTTTACGTCGGGCTCTCATCTCTAAGTTGTCTGTCGCCCGTGAAACCAAAGTAATTTGATCTTGAAGAGACTTCATGGCCTGCAAGATATATGACCGAAATGAAGAAAAATCTTCAAGTGCAGAAGTATTTTTACCCGCTGTAGGAGATTTCTGCAGATCTGCCTGGAAGGCTTCCATTCTGTTCAAAAACATGGCTTGAAGCTTATCCTGTGTCTCCTGTATGGCTTCCATTTGTGTAAATAAAAATGTGCTGAGATAAAACAAAAAAAAAAAAAAAAACCTCAAACAAGTTATTTTGTAAATGATCTGTGATTTTAATGGAAATTAACACTCCCGGTCAGGTATATTATGGAATTATTTAATTATACATTAAATATAAGCTTTAGATTGTTTTATTTAAATTTTTAAAAATAATTTACTACAGAGAGATGTGTACAGGGTGACTACCCACACCTTTTTTTAGTAGTATAACGTTTAATACATCTCTTTACTTAGTAAAGTGTTAGTAATTCCTGTTTTAAATTAAATAAAAATGTGTAAAAAACAAAACTTGCAAATGCTATGATTTTGTTTGTGTACTACAATTTTTTTGTTTGTTTTCCATAAACTTTAAAACTGTTTGAAGTATTCTGTTCTTGATGAAGCCATAAAATTATAAACGTTGACTAATAAATAATTAATCTCTGTCATATTTTTTTAAGTATAACCTTTTATTCTTAGCTATACAATATACCCGTCTTCCATACTACCTACTATATTTATCTATAAATTACATAGTAGTAAACGATTATATTATTGATTTATTATATGACCAATGCTTATGGGCTTCGATCACCGATCTTATGGGCTAACATTTTCTATTTTTGACCGACGAAACTCCTCCGTTTATATACTCAATTCTCTCAATGTTTATACTCAATTCGACCCGAATATATTTTTATTTTATTTTTATGTATAACCAAAAAAAATACAACACATAACTTTTTACATAGTAGTATAATTTCAATATTGCAATTGGTCCCATTAAAATTGTATCAATATCGGCTAAGTCATTTTTGATAAATCAACAATAATGTTAAAAATGCTATCAAACCGTGCGAAACATTCGCGAATTCTGTACACATTTAAGCAAAAAAAATAATTAATTATCATTCTATACGGGCAATTTATTCCAAATTTTACCTTTGTACCTATTTGACCGACGAACCACCGGAGGAGGTATACAATTCGACGAGTATATTTTTTTTATGTATAACCACGCATAACTCTTTTCATAGTGATCCGATTTGAGTAATTATTTTTTTGTTGGAAAGAATATACTTTTAAATTGGTCTCATTTAAATTTTATCGAAATCGGCTGAGCCATTATTGATAAATCAACAATAATGTGAAAAATGCTCCATCGATCCGTGCGAAATATTCGCGAATTCTGTACACGGGTGAAGTCGGTCATGCTATTTTTTGCAAAAAATAATCTTGTTTAAAATATGGTCAATCTATTCAAACTGTATGTTCTAGACACCCTGTTGGCTACGGAACGCTAAAACCCATACTTATTTATTACCCAATCGCATATCTCCATATCGCCAGCGTCCGTGCAGAAAGTGACTAAGCGCTGTCAGTTCACGGTCCACAGTACATCCAGCCGATATTTCACGGCGAGAAAAATAGCTACTTTCTCCGGAATCGAACTTACACCTACATCCGAATCAACCCGAGAATCTGGCACATAAATAAAATACGAGCTACTGTGAATCTCTCTTTAATTTTTAAATAAATGCAGTCTGTATTTTGCTCTTTTTTGACGTGATAACGTGTTATAAATCAATAAACGCCGGTTGCACGCACGTTAAATTGTCACGTTCCGCCTGAGCCGACCTGAGGCGAGAGCGCAGAACAAAGGTCAGAGAGGAACGATCGGCTTAAGCGCTTTGCTTGTTTCAGTGTTGATTCAACAATGTGACGAATTCATATAACTATATCACGTAATATTATCGTTCGATAACCGACTTTACAGGCCACCATTTTTTCTCTGTTTTTCTTCTTCTTCTTTTGGTTGGCGTCGCATTGTTGTGCTATTGCCAGTGTCAAGTATTAGGTTTTAATAATTTTTGATATTTTATCAAAATAGTCACTGTCGTAGTCACGTCATAGTCCAAACGTAATCTAAGTCATACCTCAGTAAAGCAGTGGAGACTTTACTAGAGATGTCTATGGAGTTTTGGTAACAACACGGAACGACACGATACGTCACATTACCTATAATAATTGCACATGCCCTCACTCATGCACGTAATTCAGCTCATAATCAACGAAATACCGCAATTTTTCTTTTACTAATTATCAGTGATAAAAACACTAGTTTGACAAAATAATACAATGAGGCGACATGACTTTTCCGCGTTCCGGCCAAAACTCTTCTCTGTTTTTATTTAGTTGGTGAACTACTCGTATGACGCATTTGGCATTAGTTTTCATACCACGTATTTATCTTTGTAGAATATAAACTCCTCTTCAGAGTTGTTATTTTTGGAACGGCCTATAGGACGTTTTGACCTATATGAATTTGTTGAGTTACGATGATAGCAGCAGGTGCAGGACTGGATACGTGGATGGGTCCTCAAGCAGTAAAACAACACCAGTGAGTCAGCAGTGGAGCAAGCCGCGGTGCGGCGGTCTCTACGGGATGATTCAGGCGAGGATATTAGCAAAGATCAGCCGAAATATATCCCAAACTCTCTCGAGTAAAATGTTGTTAACTTAAGTCTTTAGCGTATCTTGTGTTGCCAGAGTCAAAACCTTGCCAGGTATCTTAGCCTAAATATTTCCTGAATAGTGGCGGAGGCCGCCACAGGCCATTGTTGAAAGCCTATTTTGACGTTCGGAGAGTAGTTTAAATGTCATTGTCATCAATAGTCGTGTACAATTTGTTACTTCAACATTGTAAAACTAGATGGCGTTAGTATCGCCCATCAATATTCTGCATCGCGGTGGCGTTTCGCTCGTAGAAATTACGACACCTTTTTATCATTTTATTAAACTACACTAACTTGCACTGGAGAAAGAGATAACAAGTCTATTCTTTCTCCCTCACACACCCGTCTTTAGGACTTGTTCAAGTCAGTTTTATGTTCCACGCGCTTTTGATTTTGACATATAGTTGGTGAAAAATCGCTACTAGATTGCACGCAAGATATATAATTATGGGCGAAAATGGTGTCACCACGTACGTTATGCTAGCGTCTTGAGTTCTCTGGTGACAGTAGATTAGTTCCTAAATTTGGCCGTGCATAAAAGTTATCTTGCACGTTCTCTACTTCACGACCCACGGTACATCCGGTCGATATTTCAGTGGCGAGAAAAATAGCTATTTTCTCCGGAATTGAACTTACACCGACATCCAAATCAACCCGAGAATCTAGTACATAAATAAAATACGCGATGCTACTGTGAACCTCTGTTCAATTTTCAAGTAGATGCAGTTTCGAGTTTGGCTTTTTGTGCTACGTTTTGTGTACGTTCTCATATTGAGTAGGAGGATTGTTTTATAAATTTGACCAGATAAAGTTTCACTTTTATTACCATTTGTAAGTCTAATTAATTGTATTTGATCTAAGAGATAGAATGTTAGTCGCTAAATTGGTTTTACCATAGAAGAGTGAAAGGTTTTTACCATGGCTTTGTAATCTCTAATTTCATGTGTCATTTGAATCCTACTAATATTATAAACGCGAAAGTTTGTGAGGATGGATGGATGGATGGATGGATGTATGGATGTTTGTTACTCTTTCACACAAAAACTACTGAACGGATTGATATGAAACTTTGCAATAATATAGCTTATATATCAGAATAACACATAGGCTATAAATTATAATGATATTGTGTCAGAAATCAAAATATCATGCGGGCGAAGCCGCGGGTAAAAACTAGTTACTTATAAAAGTGTTGAAATGTACTAATAATATTGAATCTTAATGACATTGATTTGTACCAAAAAGAGACCATATCATTTAATTTTGCCCTATTGCTACTACAAGTAATAGTGAGTTCCATATAAAAGGATACTTTTTAGTGATATGATCAAATATTGAGAATGAGACAATGTAAAATCAAAAAAATGTTTTTTTTTTTATATATTGACAGTTTACAACATATGCTTTGTGTGAAAAACCGAATAAATCATTGCTATGTAGGATTTTTCTTCAACTCAGAATCTAGATGGATACTGTAATTCTCAACGATTTTCTTACTTTTTTTAATTACAACATTAAGTCATTCCATCATAATTTATTTAAAAAAGTGTTCTAACATTTTCAGAGTACCCTCCAGCGTCCGATCACGTCTTGTCACGTCGGGCTCGTATCGCGGAGGCACGTGGAAGGCACGTGACGCGGCACGCGGCGTGACACGTCAGGTTTTATAGCAGTAATGCGGGACGACCCTAATGGTGAGAAATGAATGGGCCAAATGGAAAAGTGCAGACCAAATGGCTGGAATAGGTTTTACGGGCTGCTTTTCTGGTTGGACACAACTTTACAAGCTGCTACAGCTAGAGTTGAATAGTATCTCTAGTTGTTTCTGGCGGACCGCTGATGGATGTTTCAGTTTATCTTTAGCTGTTAGTGCATACAACTAATTATGGCTTATCTCAACACAGGATAAAACGACCACTAACTTGATGGAAATGTGACTTGAAGGAACTCAATGTACTCAAAGAAAAACGACAATAATCGGCTAAAAACGAGTCGGACTCGCGCACGTAGGTTCCGTCTCTAGTTGTTTCGGGAGCCTGGAGCCTCCCTTAAATATTTATTTTATTTTAATTTATTTATTTACTATTGACGTTAGTCTACAACTTAATGTTCTGAGAACATTTCAAGCATCTACCTGGTACCATTATTAATATCGATCGCAAAATGGCTAAAAATGCAGGTTTGTTGTATGGAAGCCCCCCCTTAAATATTAATGTTTTTCGGTTTTTTATATTTTACAAACAAGAGACGTGATTTTTTGCTTGATATTAAAATTCCCTTAAAAATAAATAATTGAATTGAAATAAAACATATTAAGGAGGGCTTCCATACGGTACGGAGCCCTTTGGGCAGGAATCCGACTCGCACTTGGTCAATTATTACTCGATACCATGACATTCGTGACCATTTACCTATATGTATAGGTTTGAAAATAGATGGTCTAGTTTTCTGTTGGTACCGGCAGACGACATCGTGTACTCGCGCTGCACTCGCTACAATTGAGAAAAAATAACACTAAACACCGGTAACATTAACAACATTATTATAAGGCAAAATAGGATTTTTTCGGCTTAATCATCATCATCAATCGTAGGACCTTCATAGGCTTCCTCTAAGGATTTCCAATAAGCACGGTTGGAAGCGGCCTGCATCCAGCGCGTTCCTGCAGTCTTCATTATATCATCGGTCGTATCTAAAAGTGGACTTCCTATGCTGCGTGTGCCGATGCGTGATTTCCACCCCAGAACTTTATTGCCCCTTTGGATCATCAGATCTCCGAACTATGTACCCCGCCACTGCCATTTTAACTTACTAATCTGCTAAGCTATGTCGGTAACTTTAGTTCGTCTATGGATCTCCTCATTCCTGATTTGATCTCGCAGCGAGACTCCAAGCACGGCCCTCTCTATAGAGCGTTGAGCTACCTTAAGCTTATTCATAAGACCCACATCAAAATATCATGTTTCAGTTCCAGATGTAATCACTGGCAACAAACAACTAACAGTTTTATTCGACAGTAGTAAACAAAGTCCTCTACAGTCCCTTTCTTCATCTAGATAAAAACACCTATTTGCTCCCCCCATAAAGCCACCATCGGCATTACGAGGCTCCAATTGAAAAAAGATTTGCAAAACAAATGAGGCGCTGGAATCGGCGCAGGAATCAGCACCAATCGACACAATTTGTTTTATCTACGAGACAAACAAACTCCTCACGGCGATTAAGGTGCGCCTTTGTGCTAGGGATTAGGAGGGATGTATGGAAACCCAAGCGCAAAACAGGGAGAAAACAGTGCCTAAGATTACATTGCCTTCGATAGTTCACCTATAGTTATGGGCCTTATTAGTAAGCTACAAGTAGCCCAAGCTATGGAGAGGGCTATGCTCGGAGTCTCACTGCGAGATCAAATCGGAAATGAGGAGATACGTAGAAGAACCAAAGTTACCGACATAATCCAGCGGATTAGCAAGTTAAACTGGCAGTAGGCAGGACATATATCTCGGAGGAATGATGACCAGTGGGGTCGAAAAGTTCTCGAGTGGAAATCAGGTACCGACATTTGCAGTGTGGGACATCCACCCCAAGGTGGACGGTTGACTTTATTGTGTTATTCATTCAGGCATTCCGATCCCTGGCGGTCCGCATTATGAAGGTAGAAGCGATGCTTAATACGCGCACGTGTTTTGTTGATTATGTAGGGATGGTATTTAAGCGACTTCCGGCTTGGTCTGTTGTGAAAAAGGAATCAAGTCGTGAAGTTTGAGCGCTCATGTGCCGAAATGGAGCCCATAGAAAATTGCGAAGCTCGCTATTTTACGCCTCTTTCCAGGCTTTTCAGTTTGGAGGCGACCAGCTGCAGCTCCAAACGTGATCGAACTTGAGTTTGGTAAAAGTTAATCTTATTGAAAAAAAGGTTAAAACCTTAGCGTCCGAGCTTTTTTCTAGCTAATTTAGCATTAAACTCCAGATAAGCGCCAAATTTGAACAAGTGGTGTCGCACAATGTTGAAGCTTACATTCTGTTTTCTCAATGTTTTGAGCCCCATGTGTGGATTGAGGATGAGTAGTCCTGGGATGTTTATTGATGCGTGTGGGAATACTTGAAAGGGAAACATAATTATTTTATTGTCTTCTGTTTTCTGATAGCACACAGTTACACTGATTGTATCTGTAGGCGACAGACAGTAACATATTCAAGGATATCATTTTACTTGCCAGTAGGTACTTATACTACCTACTATGAGATCAATTCCGAAAAAAAGTAATTAACCCATAAAAAGTTAATGAACCCTGATAATTATAATGTATGATTTGAGTTTTACTCGCGATGGCACGGTTGTACTCGTACTAAAAGTTGATTGCCATGAGCACGTAAAAAATTATGGAATAAACATGAGTACTTTTAGAAAATCTACATGGTCAAAAAAAAACATTTTGCTACTCCAACAACTCTATGCAGATTAACTTACTACTGCGGCAAGATCTACGGATAGCGAGTGATCTAGTTTCACGCATTACATGTATTGTGTTTGATGATTTTTACTTCACCCCACAAAGTTGCCTGGTGGGGATATTGTACTGTTTTTTTTCCTGCCGTAGCATCCGTCCATCTCGTCTCGCCTTGGTGGGACAAAATAATTCCACAGTTATTTTAGACCGGTGAAATCTGCCCCACCGCTTGGTGGTTTGGTGGGTCAAAGTGCTTTTTAATTTGTAACTGAAAAAGAATATGACTGATATCAGTTTGTTTACAAAAAGTAACCTAACATAAAAGCATGTAGTTTCCAGTACCTAAACCCTGCACGCCGCAGACAGTCCCGTGTAATGCAGCATCGTTAAGGACGCGACTAGTAAAGTATGCAATGTAAATGTGCGTAATAAATTCAGACGCAGCCAGACTGCACTGCCAACGGGTGGGACACAAAGTTACAAAGAATAAGAATTAACTAATGAACTATATAATTATTTGGAAATAAGGTAACACCTGTCCACATTCGTGAGGACGTGTATCGCAGTCTCTTCTTAGTGTCTAGTCTCTACTTACTTCTTAGTCTTCAGTTTAAGTGTAGTGACCAGCGTGGTATTATAGCACACGCGTTTTCCATGGCAAACAGCATTTCTACCATAGTTTCGATCGTATAAATTTGCTTTCGCATTCGCATATAAAAATAGAAAATTCTGAAAGTAATCAATAATTTAGGTATGGATCTTTGTCATTGCTTACAAGCCTTCGTCCGCTTTTCTATCGGGGACGTTACACAAACCGTCTTACCACAAAACTTTTACGCACGCTTTATTTAACAGTAATATTGCACGGTTAAACAGAGTTTAAAGCCGTGGTGGCCTAGAGGTAGTGAGGCCGACCTCACGATTGCAAGGCGGGTGTTGCAATCGTGAGGTTGTGGGTTCAAATCCCGGTCCCGTACCAATGAGTTCTTTGGAATTTATGTACGGAATTTCACACCACTGGCTTTTCGGTGAAGGAAAACATCGTGAGGCAACCTGTATACTTCCTTAGAAGAAATTCGATGGCGTATGCGAATCCACCAACCCGCACTGGGCCAGCGTGGTGGATATGGCCCAATCACCCTTCGTGGGTAGGCCTACGTCCTGCAGTGGACTATTAAAAAAAAGGCTGATACAGTACAAACAGAGTTTAATACGTGTTTAAATCTTTTGTGGTAAAGCGGAAAATGTTTTGAGCCACACAAGTAGTGGAGGTTGTGTTTACGACTAACTTTATACAAAGGAAACAGAATAGATACTAGTCAAATTGCCAAACCGTGTGTAGCGAATATAATTCCCCAGCCTAGGTTGTAGTGCGGTAATTAATGTTAAATGGTACCGGTTTAGGCGCCGGAAAAATGCTGCATTGTTTGCCTCGCGTGCTGGTGACGTAATACATGAATTATCCATTTCCACTCCTGCTTCTATTAGCTTATTAGGTTTACAGGGTACTTTATGCAAGATGATCGTTGGTTGGAAAATTATTTGAAGAATCACTATGTAGTATAAAACAAAGTCGCTTCACCGTCTGTCTGTCCCTATGTATGCTTATATCTTTAAAATTGCGAAACGAATTTAGATACGTTTTTTATAGTTAGAGTGATTTAAGAGAAAGGTTTATTTATGTATAATACACCTGTGCAAAGCAAGGGTGAGACGCAACTTTTTTATAAAGAGGGTTTTGAGTGGGTCAAATCAATTTAAGTTGGTATTGTAAGTATTCAGGATAGTGCTTACTTCATACGCTTTGTAGTCGATTTTTGAGAGTTCAATCAATATAAGTACCTACTTGTACTATTAATTTTAGAAACATTATGAGATAAACTGCATGTATGATTGATTTTTAGGGTTCTGTACCTCAAACGGAAAAAACGGAACCTTTATAGGATCACTTTGTTGTCCGTCTGTCCGTCTGTGTGTATGTCAAGACTCCTTATCTCGGGAACGCGTAAAGATATCGAGTTGAAATTTAAACTGTATACGTATATCTATGGTTTCTTGCAGTTGCGTAAAAGAAAAACTTCTCAGTTGTCGTTTAAAAAAGTTAGAGTCGTTTATGTCGTAAAAAACGCATATTTCGACACTCACAAAAATCAAAACCTACAGGGTATTTCCCGTTGACATAGAACTATGAAATTTAGCGAGAAGCATTGTCTTAGAGTACACATAATTATAGGAACAAATCTGAAAACTGTACATTTTTATTAAAATCGTATCATGTAAGGTATCACATAAAAAAATCATTAGCACATGCCAAAACAGGTTTTTAACTATTTTAACAATGTGTAAATATCGATGTATGACGAGAAAAGTGAAACAAAAACTTTTTTGTCGATGGTTATACTATAGAGATTTTAACAACTTACTTCCCAATTTTGGAAATTTTCTGGATTTGTACGGAACCCTCGAATCCTTAATCTACATTAGGTTGGCATGTTGCGATACAAATGAGTCATAGGCAGAACATACCTATAATTTTTTTTTTTTTAAAACACTGCAGAAAGCAATAATATCACTTTCAGCAGTGTTTTTACTAGCGATTAGGATTAGGAAAACAAAAAGCTGCTAATAATCATGTTTGTTGTATGGGAGCCCCCTTTTATACATTTAATTTATTGTTTGTAGTATTTTTTGTTATAGAGGTAACTAAAATACGTCATCTGTGAAAATTTCAGTTGTCTAGCTCACGGTTCATGAGATACAGCCTGGTGATAGACAGACAAACGGATAGCGGCGTATTAGTAATAGGGTACCGTTTTTAACTTTTGGGTACGGAACCCGGAACGGAAATAACGATACTTATTTTCTCATTATCCTCAAATTAACGGAAGGATGTCCACAATCAAACTTATGCCTCTCGAACAAGATCGTCTGCAAGCAAATTACTCTTTATTTTATTATTGTAATCAGATGGTAGCGCTCATAGCGTGTTTTGACTTGATGTTTGTTAGCTATCATCAAAATCAAGCAGCATTCAGCACAGTCAGTCTTCAGATAAATCTTAAATTTTTTTTTATCAATTGTTTTGTTGATTTGTTTTAGAAATCTGATTCATGGAGAATGTATTCAATTCAATTCTTGTTTGTGGCTTCTGTGAGGGTGTTTCATAATTTCGCCAATGTTATGTGTAGTACTGCCATCAAACGTAGAGTATTGGTAGAATGTAAAATTGTAAATAGATCTGTTTGATTGCGACTCGCGTCACGTCATGGTCAGGGTGCGTCACTGTCAATTTTCAGCTAATGTCAGTTGACATGTCGTATCGGGTTTTGGCGTGGCGCGAACATCATATTTTCTAAAATGTTTTTTAATGTTTTATCGCTGTTGCTTCAACGATAGCCATATGGTTATTTTATTATTCGTATGAGACGTCACCTGACGGTCCTGCCGGAAGACCAGCGCTAGTTGGTCCATAACCAGCATATGCTGAGGTGGGACCGGGTTGTGATGATGTTTGTTTTCTTTTGTTTTGCTGTGTTGTTTGCTTTGTGGTTTTGTTTAATTTTATTTTTGTCCTAATAAAGAACTGTCTATAGATAGGTGACAGTGGGTGGTATTTACAACTGACCGCTACTGTGGCTCTGATGACACGTTAGTTTGTAGGCCCCGGTCATTCTAACCGTTTAGCCATGTCAGAGGCCTTCAGGCAGTTTAAAAACACTGACACCAGGGCTAGGCACTCGGCCTATACGAACTTACTATCATATCGTCAATCTAATCCCATTCAGCTTAGTCCCTATAACTACCACTTCTCGTCTGCTGGACAAGCTGTCACTCTCGTCAGTGTCCCTTCAGCTCTCAACCAGACTAAGCAAATGCGTGCGAATGATGGCGCCACAAACGTTATGTTGTTAGTGTAATGAATTACATCTGCAGAATTAAATTGGTTTCCGACTTTGGCCAACTGTAGAGTTATGTTCCGCGCTAGTCCCGCCACATTCAAACATCGCCGGGTGCAGCTGACGCACGTCGAGCGGTGACGGCACGTTTGCTTGTCATCAAGTCTGAAATGTGTTTGTTATTTTAGTATCGTAGTTAGTAAACTCCAACATCAAACCAAATTAACTTTAAAATGTTACATTACAGAAGTGTAGGTACGAAAGGGCTCTAACTAGGCAAAACCCTGTATCTTGGGCGCCTTGTGGTTGGTTTGTATAGAGTTTGCTGTATTTATATTCTGAGCTCCGTCGATGATGAGTTGTAGTATCGTTTCCTTACCCGTAACCTTAGTATAGTTTCAACATACTTACAGAATTTACCGTTACATTTAAAATTCAAAAATAAGTACATACGTATTCATTAAACTAATCCATAAATTAAGGTTAACAAAATCGTACCCTACACCTGAGCGCAGGTCTTTTCTTCACGTTCAATAAAAAGTACACAATGTAAAAAATTTGCTGTTCTATACGAAAAGATCACTGATTTTCATGAGAGGTGGTTATTTTTTAACCGAAGCATTCATATTTAGAGATCTATAATTGCAGCGCTAAACGTTCGTGCAAGCGCGGACAGCAATCCGACATAATCTCGGTCCGGAATCGCAATTACGTCACGGAATCATCCGGTTTAGGCCAGAATTACGGCACACGGACTCATTGGGCCGGCCGTCGTCGATGGTGCATGCAGTAGGATAGTTAGACGGAAACTGGCTTTTGTAGGCTAACTATGGGCCTTATTAAGGCGCCATGGTATCAGCGTAATTTTTCATATGAGCGGGTGAAGACCAATACGCCCCCGATTTCGCCCATTCAAAAATCAATATAAAATTGATATTACCACTTTTTCCTAAACTTTATGGATGAAAGCCATGGTTCAATTCATGTGCATAAATAACATATTAAAAAAAAATTGTTAACGTGTAGAAAAGTGCCCAAAATGCAATAGGTAAACTTTCTTAGATATCATGAATTTGTTCTAAAAAGCGGTATCTTCGCATTTAATTTCTATCGAGCGAAGTTTTTTGAATTCTATTTTGAGTTGTTGATTCCCCTATCGTATAGTTTTGAGAATATAGTGTATTTTATTTTTATTCAACAACTTTAAGGTTTGATGGAGAAAAGTCAGTTTAACTAGGGCTGTATACAAGTATTTTGAGATTGGATGGCGGCTTAATCAGCTGTAAGTACCCCAACAAAATGGAGTTGAGGACCACGTACCGGCAAATGCAACGTAAACTGACCCACAACGTAAATGGATGACCTCATCAAGACCGCGGGATATTGCTGGTTGCTATCCGCTTTTGACTGATTTTATTGGAAGTACGTTTATTATATGTTTAGCAGAGAATATCCCATGGTTGCTTAACATTTGTGTAAGCAATCCGACAAAATCTCGGTCCAGAATCGCAATGAAGTCACGAACTCGTCCGGTTTAGTCCAGAATTACGACATACGAACTCATTGGACCGGCTGCCGTAAATGGTGCATGCAGAAGGGTGTTTAGATGCAAAAAGGCTTCTGTAGGCTAACTTTGGACTTTTATTAATAAGCTCTATGTAGTTTGACGAGCTATCATTAGGAGAGGGTTATGCTTAAGTCTCTCTGCCTGATAGAATCAGGGTGATGACCGTTGGGATCGAAAAGTTCTTGAGTAGACCTCGCACCGGTAAGCTCAGCGTAGGACGTTCACCCACATCGTAGGTTCATTCAATTGAGACCAGAATTACGGTATATGACTCCTTAAGCCGGCCACCGTCGCGTCAAAGGCGTGCAGTAGAAAAGTTAGACAGAAACAGGATTTTGTAGGCTTAATATGATCCTTATTAATAAGCTCCAAGTAGCCCAAAGAACTATACATCTACGCTTAGAGTATCTCTACTATTCTCTACGAGATCAAATCAGGCTGATGACCGATGGGGTCGTAAAGTGTTTCTGTGGAGACAACGAACCAGCAAGCTATGATTTTACGGACCCACAAGGTAATCAAAACCGATCTTGCGGTCTGGATATTCCGGTCTTATTGGATACTGGTTGCTAGACAGAGGCATCCCCTATGACATATAACGGAGGGCAATCCTATATAGATCCTAGAGGAGGCCTATTTCCAGAGGCCTATTCTAGTTTTGTGCCTTTCGTGACGTAATCGTATCCAGCCGGGTTGCGATGCGCACCACGATGTATATCCTTCGACGTGACGTGTGATTTTCACACGTCGAAAAGAGTTCTTTTCGTGACTTCGTGGTTGCAAGATAAGCTCAGGTAATCTCTATTATTTTTTACGATATAGTGGCTTAATCTCACCTTCCTACAACCAATGTTTTGCTTGCCTCAACTTTGTTTTAACTAAAATTATGTTCTCTAATATAATTAAAAGTTGCTGCTCTGTTGCAGGAACACTGTAGCAGCGTCCAGACCGCAGCGTGTTAGACGCGTCAACAGCGCAGGTGCGACCGCGGTGCGAGATTAATGGCCCTAATCCTTCGTCAAACATGTTCGTGACGTCACGAGTTTTGTGATACATGACGTTTTGAGTTTGTTTACACGTCAACTTGTTCAACATTGTATCGTGGCATGTGTCAAACTTCGTATATGTTTATTTGTAACTAATGCAAGGAGCTTCTAAAATGTATTCGGATTTTAAGTCGGTTTAACGAAAGTGTAATATTGTAGTAAAATTAATTAGATTTAATTTCTAACGTAAGCTTGAGCTAGCTGATTTAGAAAAGCGTCAAAGTGTCGGGCTAGTGATCCGAAAGAGACAGCTTCAAATCTTGCGTTCGCTTTAAGTTTTTGAAACACTTATCACAAAAATGAAATTAGGCAAAAACATATAGATAGTATATCTATCGTAGATCTAGATTGAAGCGCAAAAGCATCAGCCATGGCTTTGGTCGATGCTCGTAACCGTAAGGTGAAAGACATACATCTGAGGAAGAAGACTTACAAAAGGGCTGCTAAGTCCTGCAAAAAGGTTAGGAGGGCTCGCTTTGAGCATATTAGTCGAATAGGGAACAAGCTTGCTTTTTACCCTGCGGATAGCAAGGCATTCTGGTCCCTAGCTAAATTGGTCGAAGCGAACTTCTGCCGCCCCTCATTGCCTCCGTTGCTGAATACCCAATGGTTCGCTGGCACTTACCGCGGTAGAGAAGGAACATTTATTTTCATCTCAATTTGCGGAGTCTTCCCGATTGGACCACGGTAGTGCGAGACCTCCAACTTTGCCAAACTGTGGCACCTCAATGAGTGATATACATATCCGGCAAAAGGAGGTTCTCAAAGTTCTCTGAGTTGCGCGCCTACCCTCGTGCAGTACGGTCGCATTTACTGCTCGCGCGTAGCATAGTGAACCAAAATATTTTTTTTATGATGTCGAAGTCGACTTTGGAATCGCTGGAGAAACTCCTAACCAAGTACTTTGGTCCAATAGAGCAGAAACTTAGCTCCGTGCTAGAAGAAGTACAATCCCTACGTGAAAAAGTGAACAAATTCGAAGAAAGAGAAGCTACAAAATCTACAAAAAGGGTAGTTTCCTTAGAACACAAAGTGAACTCGGCTACATTGACTACGGCTAAGGCCCCTACGACACCACCCACATTAGCGCGCGGACAACAACACCGAGCCTGTGTGCAGAAGACAACCGGTTCCATGCATGTAGCTACACCTGCGCCTCCCTCCGCCGCAGCGCCCGCGAGGACCTCAGCCGGCCGCCAGCCAGCCAGTATGCGGCCGCCTGCCTCGGCGGCCACTCCACTGCAAGATGCCCCGTCTAGCGATGAGATCGTGGATGCACCCGCAAGTCCCGCGACAGCCGTGGATGAGGGATGGGTAAAAGGTAGCAGATCTCGGGGTAAGAGACACGGACCGTGATACGAGGAAGCGGGACGGATGATGGTGTCTTAAAAACTGTTGAACGAATGCGCAAAATCCACGCCTGCTTTTTCGCACCGGAAACGACAACTGACACAATCATATCATATATGAACAAAAAGAAACAATGCGACTCATACCAAGTAGTTAAACTAAAACTGACTCATAATTTTTACTCGTCGTTTGCTATATCGGTACCCAGTACTTACTACGATTTCTTCATGTCAGCCGAGAAGTGGCCAACTAGTACCGAAATTAGTGAGTGGTTTCGAAAAAGTACAGGGCGCGCGGGGCGCGCCCCCAGATATCGGCCGGCCGGTCGCTCCAACGCCGGTGCCGAGACCGACACCGCCAGCGCCCCGCCGTGCAGCGCTCGCACCGCCGCCGCTGCCTGCAGCGATAAACCTCTCGCCTAGTTGTGTGCCGTCGCACATAACAATATCGCACCAAAACATTAGATGCCTAACTAACAAGACGAAACAACTTGAAGTGTTGCTGACTCAAGAATTGTCCTGTGACTTGTGTATCATTACGGAACATTGGTTACGTAAACATGAACTCGTTTCTGTGACATTACATAATTTTGATTTAGTATCATATAGCTGCCGTGAACAGATTAGCCATGGCGGGAGCTGCATATTCGCTCGATCGGGTATAAAAATAGTTAACAGGCAAGACTATTGCGATTTTACGACCTCATATTATATTGGTCAAATATAAATGAAAATTTTAGACGTGTGTGCAGCGCAGCTACTTGATAACAACATTCTAATCGTAGGACTGTACCACTCTAACCTCACGAGCCATTTTGATTTTATTTGTCTCCTTGAGCGCCTTCTTGGTAAAGTTACCGACGAGGGCTTGGAATGTATAATTATGGGAGACGCAAACGTCAACCTTCTGGAATGTTCCAGGGCACAAAAGCAGCTGCTCGACACTCTCGCTAGCTATAACTTCGTCCAGCTTGTCGATCAGCCGACGCGAGTGGACGTAAGGGGTAGTAGCACCTTGCTCGATCATATATATACTAATATTCCCCCAAGTCGCATCGCAGCTGTAGCCAACGTGGACACTCAGCCACTTAGTGACCACGGGGCGCAGCGGTTGACCTTCGCGCGGCATGTTGCGCCTGCGCCTACTCATCGTCTAACCCGTAGCTTCAGTGCGGCTAGCAAAAATAATTTCAATCAGGCGCTAGAGTCGGTCGACTGGGAAGTCGTTATAAAAAAGTCAAACGGTAGCTGCAATGATTTAGCAAATCGCCTTTTAGCTATTTTGACTAATAAACACAGTATTTGCTTTCGGCTCAAAAAGCAATTAGTAAGTGTTAGCAAACATTGGGTAGACACGGATATCCACAATTATAGATATCTCCTAAAAGAGACCACATACTTAAAATCTAAATTCCCTTTAAACGAAAGCCTATCCAGTAGATCCGAGGAGCTTTCCCTAAAATATCATTCATTGTTAAAAAAAAAGCGTACGAATTACTATTCCGACATAATTTAAAAAAAACCCCCATGCATGTGGCGTGTGATAAATACCGAGTTGGGTCGGGGCAATCGCGAAAGGACTGATTTCACGGATCTCGTGCGGGACACCGACGGTCAGCCCTTCCATACAAAGCGGCATCTGGTTGATGCACTTAACCTGGAATTCGCCACGGCAGCGCCTAGCCGCGCGCTAGCCGCGCTCGGCGGTGAGTCATTTGTTAGCGACGTGTCCATCAGATTGCTGCCCTTCACTCCCTTTGAAATTTACACAATTGTAACTAAAAACATAGCTCCGAAAAAGAGTACAGATATTTATGGCTTATCTGCAGATTTAATCAAGACAGCAGTAATACCCCTCGCTTTTGTCCTGAGCTATTTGTTCACCTTGTGTTTGCGCGAAGGTACTTACCCGACGGCGCTTAAAAGAGTTAAGATCAGTCCGTTATACAAAGGCAAAGGGAAAAAAGCCGAGCCCAAATCTTATCGCCCTATTTCTCTAGTGCCCGCGGTTAGTAAGGTATTCGAGGTCGGGCTAAACAAGAGGCTCCTAAACTTTGTCCTGGACCGCAACATCTTGTCAGAGCGACAGTACGCATACCGCGCAGGGCGCGCGACGACCGACTTAGTGCGCGAGGTGGTGTGGCGGGTGCTGAGCGCTCGCGAGGCGGCCCAACAGGTCGCGCTGGTGTGCTGCGACCTCTCGCGCGCTTTTGACACCGCCGATCACGCTCTCATAGCGGAGAAGTTTAAACACTACGGCTTCCGCGGCCCGGCCTCGTCCATTTTGACATCGTTTATGTCTCTTAGGACACAGGTAGTGGTAGGGGATGGAGGGCGCATCGCATCGTCCGAACTGGAAAACGAGATGGGCGTCCCGCAGGGCTCGTGCGTCTCAAATACCATGTTTAGCGTACTCCTCAACGACCTACCAGGCGCCATCGACAACGCAGAAATATACATGTACGCGGACGACGTCGCAGCGGTCATTACTGCGCCGACGTGCGACCAGCTGCAATGTATGATTAACTCTGTTGTTCATAAACTCGATGAGTGGTTTAGGTCGAACGGGCTAGCGCTGAACAGGGAGAAGACGTGCTTCATGACCTTCAATCTCAATGGTAAAACGGCCAAAAGTCTTTCTGTAGCAGTCGGCGATACCCCGCTCCAACAAGTCAACAGCGTGAAGTTGCTGGGGTCTCAAATTGACAGTGCGCTTACGTGGGAAGCTCACATAGACGAAGTGTGTGGGAAGCTGAGCCGCTCGTGTTTCGCGCTTCGACGGCTCGCAAGCACCGCCACCCGTGATGTCGTGCGCTCCTGCTACTTTGCCACGGTCCACAGTAGCCTCACGTACGGGCTGGAGCTGTGGGGTCGTGCTGCAGACTATCATAGAGCCTTTGTCATGCAGAAGCGGGCTCTGCGTGCTATATTTGGGGTATCCGACGATGTCTCATGCGTAGAACTCTTTAAAGAACTACAGGTACTCCCTCTCCCATGCGAGGTGATTTACCAGCTGGCTCTGTTTACACACACAAACCTGCATATGTTTAAAAGAAGGGGCGTTAACCAGACGCGGAACTTGCGTAGTGATGTGAGACAGAACCAGCTGGTGACACCTTCCGTCATGTCGTTCAAAATTAAATTAAAAACATAGCTATTGACCCAACAGTTTTATGACATTAATTATTTTTTTAAATTAAAAGAAGTGGTACTCGTATTGTGAATTATCATTGCAAAATGGATCTGACAACGGCTGTCGACTACTTTATATTTTTAACAATAAACATAATTGATATTATGTAGTTTAACATTTTGATGACAATCTGTTTCTATTTATGATTGTTTTTTTTTATACAATGTTATATTAAATGTAATTAAATTTAATTTTATAATATTATGTAATAAGTTTTAAATGAATTATTATTATTACTATGACATGTAACTGAAGTTACCAATAAATAATTAAGAATCAATCGAGCTTACCTGTTAAGAGAAGATTGATGATAATTATCCGAAATCACCGAAAAAGAGACTGCATAGTTAATTATTTATTTACACAGTTGCATAGCGTCTTCGGCGCGCGTATTATTTACCACAGTTTTTAGAGTATTTTAAGTTTTTTGTATAGCAACACTTGTCCGTTATGTCATTGGAGTTCAAAGTAGAGACGGGGGAGCATTTCACAACCTTTATATAGAGGCAGAGCCATATAGGAAGGACCAACGTAGGACAGATTTATCTTTCTGGCACTTCCATAATGACATCGATCGAGTCTTACCTGTATTATACTGGTACCTTATAATTCCCTTGATTAAATGACTCATCACTGCATAGTGTTACCTCCGGGCAAGGGAGGGAGGGATTGAGTCACTATGCAGTCTCTTTTTCGGTGATTTCGGATAATTATCATCAATCTTCTCTTAACAGGTAAGCTCGATTGATTCTTAATTATCCTTCAATCACCTTCAAAGAGACTGCATAGTTAATTATTTATTTACACAGTTGCAGATGTTTAGAGGGTTGTGAAATGTTCGGGGATTTTTTTTTTTTTTTTTTTTTTAATATTTTCCTGCCTTTTTAATTGGGTTTGTTACAAGGCAAAATATATACGTATTATGTAGGCTAACCTTTACCTAACTATATTTGTCTATTCGACCCCAGATGATATGTATGCTCTGTTGTTTTTGTGCTTAATGCGAATCTGCATTTTATATTATATGACACATATCTACAAAATAGATTAGATACCTAAGTAGGTACCTAACTAATCGGATATTTTGTATTACTGTTGTACTTATACCCAAGAGAAGCAAAGTTATTTGTATAATTACAGCATATGACAGTTAAAGAGTATTTGTATCAGGTGAACTTGTCTACTTTCAAAAGGAAAAAAGAAGCTTCAAATTTATTATCTTTATAGATACTATCAATAATCTGATTTGATAAAGCTATCTCGTATTGGTTTGCTAAAGCTTGTTAATAACTGCTATAAATTTATTTTTGAGCATCAATAAATGTAGTGTGTGGCCTAACCCTAATTATGTATTTACTAATTAAATAATGTCATTATGACTCATTTACTAAGTCACTTTAATATGCTCTTAGTTTAAGTATAGCTCCCAACAACGGCCTTAGAACATATTTATACACTATATCAGCTTGTCTGGTGATTTCCATTAAATTTTCCTCCCACAGGTACTTAATCTATACAGTATTAAGTAATAATAAAATCTAAGAATTTCCATCTGTTCACCATGTGGTTAGTGGGTCATGTCAAGATACTTATGTCAACTGATTTCATTACCTGTCATTCATCTATACCTATTTCTTACAACTATTCTTGAGATAACAAATAATTTATACCTATCTATACATAAATTGTCACCCTTGTCACTTACCTACCAGCATACCTAATATTAAATTCGCGTCCTTGTCGCTGGTTTGCCAACAATTACATTTGTACATTTACAATTACATACTACAAAAAATGTTGATTGTATTCCTTATCTTAACTTGTTTTTTGAACAATATTTTAATATTACATACCTATTTTAATAGGCCATTCTTAATGGATGATTCAGTGTCATTTATTTAGAAGTTGAAGCTTACATTTTTTACGAGAAATTGGTAAAGAAGGTAGTAGATAGTATCTCCAAATTACACATATTATCCACCACCAACCCGCACTGGGCCAGCGTAGTGGATATGGCCTAATCACCTTTCGTGGGTAGGCCTACGTCCTGCCGTGGACTATTAAAAGGCTGGTACAGTACAGTGCAGTACACATATTAGTGTTACTTATCTACTAAAATAGGTATATTACCTATAGCTCACTATCACATTAAGTGGTAAGGAGCTTTTCATCATACAAATAAAATTCTGTAAAACTATACCAGCTTAGACAGTAGTATGTAACAAATAAAGGTCCTATATGAGTTTTAAGGTGTTGACACCCTTTAAATACTTAGGTATAAAATTTAGCTGCTTTCATTATTCTTTAGAAAAATATCCAGCAATATGCATGCCCCACAAGACAAGCTACAATACATACCATATTATTTTGTCATACGAAGTGAAATAATGGGTATCTAACAAGGTCAGCCAAATTATTTAGGATCTTGATGCTGTTTTTGTTTTTTATTCTAAGTACCTACTAGGTACACAATATAGGTACAAATTGTACAATGATGTACCTAAGTACTTCAGTTGTCCTTTCAGACAGACAAACTTAATTGAATATATTTTGTCCTATTAATTATTAAAATTAATATGAATATGTGTTTCTAACTGACCCATAAGGAATTTTTTGAAAAAGATTTTTATTTTTATAGGTACTTGAATCCTGTGAAAGTTGGATTTTTATTTATTTGATGTGGGTGTATTAAACCTTGGCTCAATATTCTACTTAAATAAGTGTAATTAACAATTGTGATGATGATGATGGATGAAGTATATCATTAATCTTCTGACAGCTTTAATTAATAATTTTGATCATGTTGTCTATTACTTTAATTTAATTAATTAATACTATATATTTTAATGAACTGTTTAATAATAATATGATATCTTTTAATTAAATATTTATTATCCGGGTCCCCATGAATAGAGGCATGAGTAGGTAACTAAAGCCTAAGGAACAATAAAATTATTGTCTTTAGTCTGTTGTCCAGGATTTGTCCCCTAGACTTACTTAGTCCACATTTCCCCTTTAGTTTAAATTATAAGATGGATACCTACTGTCACATTTGTGAATAAACCTTCAGTAGGCACTGAAATTCATTAAGCATAATAATAATTATCATGAAGTTTATTGCTTCCTAATTGGTAGAATCTAATTATTCAAGCCCGTGTAAGAGTTGTAATGGTATACAACCATAGGAATACAGAAATTTATGATATTATTATTATATACCCAAATCATGTATGGTCTATCACAGTATCTCATGCCTGTGTAAGGTGTTTCATCCGTTGGACTGAAATTACTTTAAAGTATCAGTGGATACACTGTATTTAAATAACCAATATTTATATAATTGTAATATAGTCAGCTTGATTATGTTAGTAATTCAACTTAATATGTAATTAATAAATAGTAATTAAACTATAAATATAAATAATTAGTAATTAAACTTAATATGTACCTAATGTTTATAACTTATCATTCTAGTTTTCTGAAGGACTGAAGGATTTCTGAGTATCATGTTTTATGATATATAAGTATTAACTTTTGATACCAAGTTAGGTCCGGTCTTTCTAAAGCCTTGAATAGGTAGAGGTTTTGCTGGCGGATAAACATACCCGCTGAGATATGCAACTTAGCCCTTTCTATTTATGAAATTCATCGATATGAAATAATGCCAAGTCGATGATGAAATCCTTTCTAAGATATCCCCAAAGCATAAATAAAATAAGAGGTTGTAGGCCTCACATACCACAACATAATAACTACCGATATGGCTTAATAATTACTTTTATGCATTCTATTCCCAAGTTTTAGGGCTCTGAACATGAAATTTAGCTTTTTTTATCTTTGATTTAAGATATGAGAGAGATACTTTTAATTACTAACCACAACAGTGATGAGTGTTTCACTTTATGTATTAATATCTAAGTAGGTCCCTATATGCATACAAAATTGTTATGTATAATAATTTACCCTGTTCCTTGTATCAAGTGAGGAATGTATGTAATAGGTAGGTAGGTACCTGAATAAGAGGTACTTATTTATTTTGTTGTTTATATTTTTGTAGTTGAATTTATATGGTATTCAACATGCACTGCCAGCCATTGGCCCATGGTACCTATATGGTCCTTTCTGGGTAGACCTATATGATATAGTATTAGACTATTAAAGTCCGGTTCAGTATAAGTACCTGTAGGTACTTACCATTTTTTGTTCTAGAGATGATTCTACTGATATGGTAACTTTGATTGGTACCATAGTACATTCAAACAATGTATTTATAACTTGCTTGGTGTCCATTAAGTGAGGTGACAGAAATAATTTATTTCTTTAATTTGGAATTTGGACACATCCTGAATACCTACTCAGAATTTAGGTTATTAAACAGATGGAAGAAGGAAAATACTATTTTTGCATAAGGTTCGTTATGAACTTACTGTCAGAGATTTTTAATAGGTGGTTGCTGTGACCCCTTATGTCTTCCTAAGCACAATATGGCATATTATGGTTACATCCCAGACTTACCTTCTTGAGGAAAAAAACCATAATTAGTTATCCTCGGTTAATGATTGCTCACCGAGATCAAGGCATCAGTAAGTACTGTGCGTATAGCATTTGGTATATACCATGCTGCGGTGAATATATTGTATCCTCAGTGGGATGCTTTCTTCTGTGCGTTTAACCACGCAGGTTAACTCAAGACAGAGAAAATATGTTGTGTGTCTTTTTGACCACTTCACCGCTTAACTTTTCAGAAGTAACTATAATGATTATTGTTTTTTGTCGAATTTTCTGGCAAAAAATTACCCAGATGTAGTGCTCTCATTATGAGGCTATTATCTTGACCAAGTTATAGCATAAAAAAAAAACAGGTGAAAACCGGAGTACGGTTTTTGTTTCTAGTCTGTCTGACGTATAGGTCGTACATAGATGGCATTAAGGAAACTTACGAGTTTCAATAATTAGGTAACTGGATAGTTACCTTATTGTTGCTGTATTGTGTTGTTTATAAAACGTGACAAAACGTTAACAATGTTGCGGTTTTTGGTTTCGAAATGCACTTCTTGTTGCTAGGTAGCTTGTGCAGAAATCACTTACTTGAGTGGGTTCCCAGTTTGGGTAGGTACTTAATGTCACTATTTAAGACCTTTTACTTGTGTTTAATTCAGTTTTGTATATCACGGAAAGCGTACTTACTAAAACCGTTGATTATTCAGCGGTACATATTTTTGCACGCAGTCACATTTTTACACAATTTGTGATGTATACTTCACTTCTCGTAGTCTACAGATTATCTTAAACGCTATTTACATAATAATTAGTGGAATCGGCTTGGTTTCAAAAGCATTTTTCATCAAAAGGATGAAAAATCAAGCCATTTTACGACGCACATGAAGGCACAAATGACATAACGGACAAGTGTTGCTATACAAAAAACTTAAAATACTCTAAAAACTGTGGTAAATAATACGCGCGCCGAAGACGCTATGCAACTGTGTAAATAAATAATTAACTATGCAGTCTCTTTGAAGGTGATTGAAGGATAATTGTATTGTATTGTATTGTTGTTCTCCGCAGTCTAGATGTGAACAAGGCCAGTGGCCCTGATGGTATTCCGGCCATTGTATTGAGGACTTGTGCGCCTGAGCTGTCGCCTGTGCTGACTCGCCTCTTTCGCCTATCTCTGAAGACAGGTCAAGTGCCCAAATCTCAGCTTGCTAACGTGCAACCCGTTCCCAAGAAGGGCAGCTGTGCCGACCCTGCCAAATATAGACCAATTTCGATCACGTCTATACTCTGTATGAGTATGGAACGTGTTTTTAAGAACAGGCTCCTGGCTTACCTGGAAGCGAATGACTCAGTGACCGCCAGTACGGCTTTCGCCGAAGCCGGTCTACTGGGGACCTTCTGGCGTACGTCACACACATCTGGAGTGAGGTCATGGAGAAGCACGGGGAGGCGCTGGCTGTCTCCTTGGACATTTCTAAAGCTTTTGATAGGGTCTGGCACGAGAGCATTATTGGCAAGCTTCCATCTTACGGCCTGCCTGCTGATTTCTGCGCATGGATATCAGATTTCTTGAGGAATCGGTCGATACGAGTTGTCGTTGATGGCTGCTCGTCAGGCCAAATGGCTATCAATGCCGGTGTTTCTCAGGGGTCTGTGCTCTTTGCGACACTCTTCCTACTGGATATCAACAATCTGGTGGACATTCCGCGCGTTAGAACCAAGCGTTTCGAATCCTCATTCCTTATACGAACAGCCGGAATGTGGAACGCTTTGCCTGGGTCTGTCTTCTCGTTAAAGTACAACGTGGTTCTTCAAATCCCGAGTAAATAGGTATCTTCTAGGTAAGCATGCTACACCCTAGACTGCACTTCTGCTTAACATTAGGCAGTATGTAGTCAAACGCAAACCTATTTGAAATAAAAAAAAATTATGGGTCTCGCTCCGCGACAGTAATCAATGGGCAAAAATAAATTTTGCTCGGTGTCTGGCTTGTATTCATCGACTTGGCATTTTTTCTGTCCTACTATTATTTTGTCTATTTAAGCATGTATTAAAAAACATGTAGATTTATGAATCATTTCAGTCTCTGGCAGCCATATTATAAGGTTTTGTTTAGTTTGGGGTGCGTTAGATGTCCTAGAATATTTGAAGAAATACCTTTATTTCAATCTGAACTGCTAAGCCTGAGTCTGAATACTTTGTTAGGTTCTTGTCTCCAAATTCTGTATCAAAGTACCAAACAGAACAGTCTTTGGCCCCAAATCAAGCAAAGCTTGTGATACGAGTATGCGGCTAAAGCGGCTGCCAGAGATACTAGATACATATTTTTATATACTTACTACCTACTTATATAATTAAATAATGACATTCGTACACAGAACAAACACCAAATTGAGGCTAATCTTGAAAAAAAAAAATAACAAATCTTATTTCTGCAACCAACTAATAAATTAACGAAATAACTTACAAACAAAGCTTAACAGACAAAGAATCTCATTTCACGAGTGACCAACCATATTTCACACCAACAAAAACAAGATCTCACCAACTCACCATATCGCCGGGTCGCAGCCATATTTTATTTCCGTACTTACGGAGCGTGCTCGCAGTTGATTAATCTGGTGCATCCACGGTGCGGGCCGTGTTTTATGGGCGCATTACCGCCTCTGACTTATGGCCTTTTGGTTGGAGTTTTCAAATGTTCGTAGTATCGTAGTGGATAGTGACGAGGACTTACTAAGGTATAAAATTTATCACTAGTTTTAATTACGCTACGGTTATTTTTTTATGACTGTATGACGAATCCTGAATACGTATAATAAAAAATCGTAATATAAATCTACGCATAATGAATCCTGTATGATAAACTCTCTCCTTACAGTAGTTTTAAAATACTCAAAGTAATACTACAAATTAATTATAATAAATCATTAGTTTGTTTGTTTGTCAAAATAGCGGATCGAACCTGGACACGATTGGCACAGGACCGAGGTAGATGGCACAGTACGAGAGAGGCTTATACCCAGCTGTGGAATAAACAAGGCTGTGGATGATGATGATGGTGATTTTCAAGAAATTTAGTGACAGAATAAAACAGTGATATTTAGCGTGTAAACATTTGTTCAAATAATAAACATTTGATTTTGGAAAAAATCAAGAGAGAACGGTCAAGGGTCTGTGGATGATCCAATTGCTTTCTATATAGTAGTAATGTAGTATTGTCATTAATAAAAAAAAAAAGAGAGAACGTCGTTGAATAGTCAAGTGAGGCCAGTTTTTTATACATGTGTGAATGCGTCGGTGTGGCACCACCATAGTTTGACTGACAAGCCAAGGCGTAGTTTCGTTGTACGTAGATGTGTGTGTAATTGTCTGTACCTGGCGAGGCGTAGTTTTGGTTGGCTTAAGTCGTTTGTTCACAACGTTCTGTCTTGATTTTTAGGGTTCCGTACCTCAAACGGACAAAAACGGAACCCTTATAGGATCACTTTGTTGTCCGTCTGTGTGTATGTCAAGACCCTTTATCTCGGAAACTCGTAAAGATATAAAGTTGAAATTTAAACTATATATGTATATTTATGATTTCTTACAATTGTGTAAAGGACAAACTTCTCTGTTATCATATAAAGAAGTTAGAGTCGTTTATGTAGTAAAAAACCGCATATTTCTACACTCACAAAAATCAAAACCTACAGGGTACTTCCCGTTGACATAGAACTATGAAATTTGGCGAAAAGCATTGTCTCAGAGTACACATATAGGAATAAATCTGAAAACTGTACATTTTTATTTACATCACAAAAAATAGGGCCTCAAAATTCACAAAATATGGGCTCAAAATTCAAAGTGAGTAAATCGTATCATGTAAGGTGTCATATAAAAGAACTTCATTAGCACATGCTAAAACAGGTTTTTATTAAACAATGTGTTTGTACGGGACCCTCGATGTGCGAGCCTGACTCGCACTTGTCCGGTTTTTTTTTACTTGCTCTGAGTTTGGGAACGGAAAAGTTTTAAAGCCACATTCGGAGTAGAAACCAGAACAAACGGCAATATTCCCAGAGTTGGCCGTGTTTAACGTCCGTACTTACAGCGTGTATTTGCAGCTGATTAATTTGGTGCATCCACGTTGCGGACCGCTTTTTATGGACACTTTACCACCACTGACTCATGATTCTGGCAACTTCTTAATGAGAGTTAATTTTTTTTAAACAAAAATGTGCAGATAAAGTTGTACTACCATAATCTGCTTATCTAGCAAAAACAAATATACAACTAAATATTCTGTGAATATTTCAAGCATCTACCTGTCACCGTTATTAATATTGAGCGTAAGACGGGTAAAAATTCAGGTATGTTGTATGGGAGCCACCCTTATCTTTTTTCAATTTTCTGTATTTTTTAGGGTTCCGTACCTCAAAGGAAAAAAACGGAACCCTTATATACTTTGTTGTCCTTCTGTCCGTCTGTGTGTATGTCAAGACTCTTTATCTCGGGAACGCGTAAAGATATCGAGTTGAAATTTAAACTATATACGTAAACTTATGAATTCTTGCAGTTGTGTAAAAGAAAAGCTTCTCAGTTACCGTATAAAAAAGTTAGAGCCGTTTATGTCGTAAAAAACGCATATTTCAAAGCTCACAAAAATCAAAACTTACAGGGTACTTCCCGTTGACATAGAACTATGAAATTGGGCGAGAAGCATTGTCTCAGAATACACATATAGGAATAAATCTGAAAACTGAACATTTTCATTTAAATCACAAAAAAATTGGGCCTCAAAATTCACAAAATATGGGTTCAAAATTCAAAGTGAGTAAATCGTATCATGTAAGGTATAAAAAGGTCGTATAAAAGAACTTCATTAGCACATATGGTAAAACAGGTTTTTAATTATTTTAACAATGTGTAATTTTCGATGTATGATGAGAAAAGTGAAAAATAAAAAACTTTTTGTCGATGATGTAGTAGATGATAGAGATTTTAACAACTTACTTCCCAATATTGTGAAATTTTCTGGATTTGTACGGAATCCTCAGTGTGCGAAAATGATTCGCTTTTGTCCGGTTTTTTTTTTGTTATAGCGGCAATAGAAATACATCAGTTGTTAAAATTTCAATGATTTAGCTATCGCTGTTCATAAGGTATAGCCAGGCGATAGACAGACAGACATACAGCGGAGTCTTAGTTTCGAGTCTTAGTCGGGTTCCGTTTTTACTCTTTGGGTACGGAACCCTAAAAATAAACTTTATTTTGATTCATTTTGTAACAGCAAAAATCACAACAACACTACTACTACCCATGCTAAAACAACTTACATAATTCAACTACAAAGCAATTGGATCAACCAAAGACCTAAAGATAATCCATATCCCAGTTGGCAGCGTGCCCCGCATGCTGGCAGCATTGCCACGCTGAATGGCGTTGGCCAAATATACAAATATTTTGGTCATGCGTCGCGACCACCAGACGCTCAGAAAGACTTTTGAAAACAAGATGAGCTCCCGGCCCCCACGGACCCAATGTTTCAACTCCAAATGACTTTAATATGTTACCACTAAATGCGCCAAAAAATATATTAAAACACAACTTTTCTTTAAATTACATAAATCATAAATCATTTATTCTTGCGCATATGGGTACAACTGAGATCTTACAAATAATAAAAAAAGAGTCTCCATATCCGACCTTTCGGCATGCAAAGAAATCATTAGACAAATAATACATTTTCAAAAAAGTAGTATTAACAAATTGATTGCATATAGAACGAGTTCACACAGTAGGTATCTGCACAAATACAATTAAACAATATGATTATAATTTTAGTCTAAAGCATGTCAAAGATAATATTCTCATTCATAATGTTAGGAATAAAAGAATGTAATGTCAAGTTGGGATTTTTGTCAAAAACTAATAGGTAAGTCAATAATTAAAAATTAAAAATTTGTCATTCAAGTATTCGTCAACATCATAATAAGCTTTCTCTTGTAGAAAACATTTAAGTTTATATTTGAAGACATGAGTCGATTTTATCTCAAAGTTCTGGGTAGATGATTATAAATTAGAGGAAGCATACATATAACACTATTGTTTAGTAATGCTGTTTGATTAAAAGGCATTGCCAATTTTTGTTTATGACGTTGACGTTGACTAATTAATTTACAGATTTTTGATTTTATTGTATTTCTAGTGTTTGTATTTTTGATTCTGTTCTAATTAATGTGAGATGAATGTACATGTTTGTAAAATCGTTTTTATCTCAATAAATAAAAAAATAAATTAATTAATACATTAAACGCGTTACCCCTACTCTTTTTACTGAAATCATAAAATCAATAGTTTGTTGCTTTGTTTGTTGGTTTGTTACTCTTCTACGCAGCAACAAAGCAACAAAAGAACTTGATTTTTAGATATACGTTTTATGTTAGAAAAAATTAAGGAGTCAGTCTGTTAAAATCCGCGGATAAATCTAAAAATTGATATAATTATAAATAATAGGGATTTTAGAAACTGAAAGCAAATAGAAATATTCAAAAGAGACATCCACTATGGTATATTATACAGAGAAAAATCTAACCGAGATGAAATATACATCATTTGAAAGTTTGTTTTATGGGCTACTCAAAAATATTTAACTTGTATTTTTTACCCCAGGATATTTTTGAATATGAAAATTAAATTTAATGAAAAACATTAGAACAGCTTACTATTTTTTCTAACTTAGCAATCATAATGTGCTTCTATCGTTCTTTTACATGCACTGTTACCAAAATCTTCCACTTTAATATCTTATTTTGCTAAAATTATAAGACGCTAGTGTGACTAACTGGTCACACTAGTTTCTTATAAATTACAATGTGTCTTGAAAATTCATTCAAAGTGTGTCCGATTAGTAAAAATGCTTTACAATATTCATTTGAAGGTTGCCTAATCAGAGTTGCCAGAAATTAATGTTAAAAAGTTGGAGGGATCTTTTTTGTTTTTAACTGATGTATTAGACTCAGTAAAAACATGTACATGCTCAAGATGTAACGAGCGCTATGATTAGATTTATTATTAATATACCACCCTCCATACATTTTTGGACGTGTCCTTTGCAAATGTGTGAGGAAGGAAAATCTTGGCAGTTAAAAAGCCGTTAAAATCATGGCTGTTTTTATATCTCTTTCTATCACTCCCACTCGCTCGGTAGAGTAAAATTATTTTTAATTACCAAGTAGTAGCGCACTAATTGCTGGTGAAGTTTTAAAATATTAACGTTTCGTTAAAATAACGATTACGTCGTTATTTTTACGCGAGTGTTTAACGTCAGACGCGGTTTGTTTATGGGATGGGGCTAGTGATGGGAACGTAAAAAAGGAAAAGGAAATTTTGGTCGGAAATTAATATCACCATTTTTATTATTCAGCCCTCGATAAATTACTGCTAGTCATCCCTTCCCTTAGTTCAAAGAGCGTTAACAAAGATCTCCGTTTTATCACGGTAAGTTTTCTTTCGTCAGTCCAGATGTTAATTTTTATCTACAAGTCGCATTTTTTAACAAATCGCAACGCATCTTAAGTATATTAATTAAAGTAATAAGTCGGCAATTATTGATAAGGATATTTCTCTCAAAAAGGAGGAAAATTTGCTGTCTTGCAAGTTTATCAGCAGATTTCGTTGATATTTTGCAAGATTTTTCTACCGTAATAAGATTTGTGAGTACAAACTAAATCGGTCAAGAGGAAGTCGAGATATACCTATAGGCTTTTTACTTCCCGTTGACATATAACTATGAAATTTAGCGAGAAGCATTGTCTCTGAGTACACAATACATATAGGATTAATCTAAAAACTACATTTTCATTTAAATCACAAAAAATAGGGCCTAGATTCACTAAATTTCAAAATTCAAAGTGAGTAAATCGTATCATGTAAGGTATCATATAAAAGAGGTTCATTAGCACATGCTAAAACAGGTTTTTAATTATTTAACAAACGTTTTTTTACTTAACATGCCAAAAAAATCTACAAAAAAATTACGAGAAAAACTGTGTTTTTACTATTTTCATCAAAAAATGGCTGAGATATTTATGATCAAAGTGCGTATTTTCGGCCGAAGGTTTCATCATCATCCGGGTTCTTCTCCCCCGTGTTTGGCGGGAGTGAGGGATCCGACTCGAGCTTGCGCTCTTTTTGGAGGCTGGACGCCTCAGCTATCGAACTGAGGGGCAATGTTGGGAGGGTGCGAGTGGGTACTCGCACCCTCCCAACAGTTCCCGTCTGCGAGGACGGGAACACACGGGGACACCTTCACTAGCCACATGTATGGCTATCGCTGGCCACATCTGGGCTTGGTTGTAATGGGGTGGCCATTCTTTGGCTTGGTGGTACTCTCTTCATTTTTTAGGCCTCATCTATCTACTGGATGCCGCTTGGTCTCTCAGAGTCCTGCCCCATGTCCGAATCAGCCAGGAGGAGATCTCTAGGGAGGGCACGCCATGTACGTTCGTCAGGGGGGCGTGCGCGAAGCGGCGCAATGTTGTTCAGGTGGGGGTGTGGCCCATTGTCCGCGCGGTCAAACATGCCGCGCGACAGACGAACTCCCCCACCGTATCGATCCGCACGTCCCGGGCGATAACGTCATTGCGAACGTACCGGCCGGCTCCCGAGATCATCCTCAGAGTGACGTTTTGCACCACTTGCATCTTCTTCTTCTGGCTGGCTGAGCAGAGCGCGTACCAAGCGGGCGCTGCGTAAGTCAACCGGGAACGAATGTAGGTTTTGTAGATTCCTACTTTGGTCTTCAGTGGCAGCTTAGAACTCAGCACAGGTCGCAGCAGAGCTCGAGCAGCTTTTGCTGGTGAACGGCGTGTAAGGTCTGCGAGCTCATGCGAAGGGCCCGGTCGATATAGACACCCAGGTACTTGCAGTTGCTTTCCCACGCAATGTCTTGTCCTCTAAGCTGCGAAGGTTTTTAAAAACTCGGGTGGGAGCTCACCAGTCGCTGACATCACAGCTCGATTCATTCAACAGTCGCGCTCTCGTTTGCACGCCGCTGCGCAGTAACATACAAAATTATAAAGTTCTCTGTGGTAAACATAGGAAAAAAATACTGTATAGTGCCTCGGCGCTTCAATTTAGCAGTTAAAACATCCTAGAAACTCTTCTTTTAAGTAATTGAGGACCCAAAAATGAATAAAAAGTGGATGACAGCCATAAAAAAAGTTGATGCAATAGGCCCTAAAACTAAAGCGCACTGCTGTAAAGACTATTTCGATGTAAGTATTTGTAAATAATAAGATTATTATTCTTCATTTTCATCACATTTGACCTACTTAACCTATTTTACTATGGAAATTAACGTGGTTTTCACACATTTTATACTATATATAACGGAAGAAGAAATGTTTCTACCAGATTCACGGAGCATATACGTTCAATAAAAAACTTGGATAGGAATAGTTCCGCGGTGTTAGAACACACTCTCGATTTCGATGCATAGCACTGCATCAGATTTGACAGAGCGAGAGAAGTTTTTCGTGGCCCGTAAAGTTAGGGAGGCTATTGAGATTAGCAGACGCCCTAACTTCAAAGGAGACGGGGGATGGATACTGCTACCGACGTGGAAACCGTGTCTTCAGGGATCCAAAGGACTTAACCGGGGAACTGGTGGAGACATAGTGAGCTCAGTGTGCTGGAGTATCCCCGACGTATACCAGGATACCGACGCAGAGGATCTTTGGTGCGCGCCGACACAACAATCCTCTCTATGAATGAATGGTTAAAATATCGGTGGATAATATATTTGAACTTAAAAACCTGCCGTACCCGTAACACCGTGGACGTAACAGCTTGTTAAGTTGTACTGGTCAACCCGTAAAACCAACACCGACCAACGAAACTTGACCCACCTTTTTTGTGCTTGATAGGTTACCCTTTGACAGACACGAATACAGACACAACGACAGACACACAGACATACATACAGGTAGACACACAGACAGACTTACAGACATGCAGATAAACATAGCAGTCAAACTTATAACACACCTCTTTTTGCGTCCGGTGTTAATAAATAACCAATAAATACGTAAAAATTTTGCAGCCCGCAAGTTGATCAGGACTGATTTCTTAACTATTGTTTATTTTTATTAAAATAACTAATGCGGATATTGCATAAAATCAATCAAAAATATCTAGTTTAGTATAAAAATGTTAAGATGTTTGCCTATTTAGCAAACTGATAACTACGTAAGTAACTACTAGGACTTATTTAGACATCTGTATAGTAAATAGTACTAAATAGTAAAATTTTATTATTAATTTATCAAAAATGGCTCAGCTGATTTGGATTAAATTTAAATGGGACCAATTTCGAAGTATACTCTTTCCAATAATTTTTTTTTATTGAAATCAGATTACTACGAAAAAAGTTATGCAAGGTTATACATAAAAAATATATACGCGTTGAATTGTATACCTTCTCCGGTTGGTTCGTCGGGCAAAAATGGATTCATACGGATATTAAATGAATAACAAAGTAAGTGCCACAGAATAGGCCCTACTGTAAGTGCATATTAATGAAGCTTTATTTTAAAATACATATTTATGAGGCTACTTTTCGATGTTTATTAAAATTTACATCTATTTTGCAGCATCTTTTTTAGTTGAATTCTTAGGTCAACTACAACGCGGTCTCATTAACTAGACTCTTGACCATGTGACGTTATTTTGGCGCTCAAGTACGATGTGCAAAAAAAAACCGGCCAAGTGCGAGTCAGACTCCCGCACGAAAGGTTCCGTACCATCTTCTATAAAAGATAAGTCTCTACCTGTTTATTAAGATCGAGTAAAAATTGCTTAAAAATTAATGCGATGCGTCGAGTTAATGTGAACGCGTTATATGTCCTATTTAGTAAGCTTTTTTAAAATTAAATATCTATTTTTTTACGATTCCATTGTTGGTCACCTAGTAAAAGTTGTTCTTGATGGTGACTGTAGGGACCTTTTGAAGTTCTAAAGTAAATTAGCAAAGCAATTGCCTTTAAATCCTTCATTCAGGATTTGACAGCGCGGCTCTTGTCGGTGTGGAGCAATTTCGACGTCTCGAGTCTCTCACCTTTAAATTCCTAATCGGCTAAAATTAATTCCTTCCCATCACTAATAATAACATTATTTACGATATTTTAAGGAAAAAGAAATGGTAGCTGTGTGGGTATTATTTTTAGTGGTAACTATAAGTTAATTAAGTTGATAATTTATGATAGACTGTTAAAAAGAAACATGAAATTAAAAGAAATTATTTCAGTCCTATTCTAATTAGATTAGATTTGAGATTTAGAAAATATTGGTGTTGTTTAGATTTCATTATTAGCTTTAAATAAAAAGTAAGAAAACTAGTATAGAAATATGAGTAGATTTCCCAAGAATTTGTTGACTCTTCAATAGCGTTTTTCTGACAACCGTTTCTTTAAATGAATAAATAATTTGAAACAATTTTTACATTTCTACTAAAGCAGCCTGTAACTTACCCAGTTCTGGTGTACCAGACCCTACACTTTTTTCACACAACAAAACTCTACATTCCCTACTTAACCCTAACCAAATCCAAAATGCTGATGTTTATTTGGCTCAACATAATTGCCATTCAGCGTGGCAATGCTGCCAGCATGCTGGGCACGCTGCCGACTGGCAGTGGGCTTGAGTATTTGGATTATCTTTAGGCCTTCAAGGGTCTGTGGATGATCTTATTTCTTTTTATGTAGTAATAGTGTATATAGTTTTAACTTATAAATTATGAGTATTGTATTTTGTGGTAGTTGACGAAGGCACCCATTGAAAAAAAACACAAATCCTACATTTTATTCCAATCGTACGATGTACATTGTACAGCACTCTACATGTTTCCCATTGAAACGTAAATAACATTTTTTTTCTACTCATACAGATTTCTACATCAGTTTTACTTCTAGGAAAATTATTTTTTTTTATATTTGCGTAGAACTATACATTTTGACCAAGATCTAGCCAAAGCGAGCAAGGAAGTGGGATTAAGCATGAATCTGGAAAAGACTAAGTTAATGACCAACAGAATAAGGAAGACAATCGGGATTGATAACCACAAAATTGATTATGTAGAAGAATATAAATATTTAGGTCAGGTAATATCTAATGAGAAACAGATGGACAAGGAAATAGAAGAGAGAATCGGAAACTCGTGGAATAGATTTTGGTCACTAAAAGATATATTAAAAGATAAGTCAATACCTCTCCATAACAAAGCAAGAGTATTCAACAGTTGCATCTTCCCAATTCTGTCATATGGTTGCACCACATGGTCTCTGACAAAACATCATTCTAGTAAACTGCAAGTGTGCCAAAACAACATGGAAAGAAGCATACTGAATGTAAAACTGATTGATAAAGTGAGGCTGGAAAAAATCAAAGAGAAGACAAAAACGCAAAACATTAGTTATGTAATAAAATGTCAAAAATGGCGCTGGGCAGGCCATATGATGAGGGACAGGAAAGGAAAGTGGAATAGAGATGTACTAGAATGGTACCCTAGAGATGGAAAAAGAAAAAAGGGGAGACAACAACTCAGGTGGGAAGATGATCTCAGGAAAGTTGGTGGTTCTAATTGGAAACAAATGACACAAGATCGAAGAAAATGGAAGTCCCAGGAAGAGGCCTATGCCAGAAGGCAAGCTGAAATTTGAAAATAAGGAGTAACAATTAGTGTTATTGATGTCATAGAATATTAATAAGTAAATGGAAAATAATAACAAAACATAAAAGACGAAAAAAAATAATAATAATAATAAGGCCGAGAAGGACAAGCTCAGCAAGTACCTTGACTTGGCTCACGAGGTTACCGCCATGTGGGATGTGGACTCTACGATCATTGTCCCGATAGTGGTTTCGGTAAACGGCTTAATAGCGAAAAGTCTCGACCACCATCTTAAGAGGCTTTCGCTAGACGGTTGGGTCAAGGGTCAGATACAGAAGGCGGTCGTCCTGGACACAGCGCGCATTGTCAGGAGGTTCCTCTCTCTGTAGACCCAACCACCGGTAGCTTGGGCCTCGCCCCGCTGCCGGCGGCACTCTAGGTTTAGGTTTTTTTTATAGTATTTTATTTTTTATTATATAAATATTGTAAAAAAACTTAAATTTAAGACTATAAATAAATATGTGTATAATAATAATAATTATATATATAATAATAATTAAACATTACAGCATGATTGAATTTTATATTGATAGTAAATGACAAAAACTTGACATCGCATGATAAAATTAAAAAAAAATATAATAAAAAAAAAAAAAAAAATATATATATATATATAACAAAAAAAAATAATTAAACAATCAGCAAAAAAGGCTATAATAATAATAATAATAAGCTAAAGGGTGGAAGTGTTAAAGGGCATAACGCCGCGAGTAGCGTCTAGTTAAAGCGCAGCACACCTCTCGACACTCTAAGCCGTCCACACCAATGTTACCCCTCCGGCGCCAAATTACGGTAGCCTTTATGGGGGGCCCATTTAGTGGATGGCAAGTCACCACCCGCCTAAATATTTTGAAATGAGGCATCTCTTGGCGGGTGCCGCACTTCATTCCATAGACCAGCTTATAATCATGTAATAATTCATTAAAATAGCCTAAGAAGTACCTATTCCCCGCCTTTACAATAGTTTCCGTCTTCCTATCACCCAAAAACTGTATTTTTTAACTTAATAATTGTAAAAGGGCCTCTTGGTGTTGGTTTCGGCCCCATCAATGCCCTTCAAAGATCCGGGGCAACCCGTGGGTTGTAAAATAAAAAAAAAAAAAAAAAATACATTTTGACCAATCGTAAAATGTACTGCACCTTACATCATTTTTAGTTGTATAAAAACTCACATTTTTTAGGGTTCCGTAGTAAAACTAGGAGCCTTCGTAACTTCGTTCTGTCCGTCCATCCGTCCAAACGTCCGCCTGCCGTCTGTTCGAACGTCCGTCCGTACTGTAAGATTACAGGCATAATTCATTCTAAATATTGTTAAAATATTGCCATGAAACCTAAAATATTCCTAATGTGATGTGATAAGCGTCTGTCCAGTTTGTAGATATTTTAAAATGCATCTGGTAACACAGATACTCGTCACCGACAGAAAAGATGGCGGTTGATTTTGCAAGTGTGAAATACAGAGTCTGTGAAATGGATTAATGTGCAAGAATATTGTTTAAGTGGCAATGCTGCCAGCATGCTGGGCACGCTGCCAACTGGCAGTGGGCTTGAGCATTTGGATTAACTTTAGACCTTCAAGGGTCTGTCGATGATCCAATGGCTTTCCAATTTAATATTAGTGTAGGTAGTTTTTAAAAAACATAAATTAAATATAAAATAATTTTAATCGTTGTTTAATTTTTGAGTCCGGAGGCTAAGGCTTCCAGTACGTATGTCCGTCTGTCTGATTAATACAAAGCCTTAAAACTTATAAATTTATCAACCATATTGCTATTACGATAGTTTAAGTATAGATCTCAATTTTAAATACTTAAAATAATTAAAACTAAGTAGGTATTATGGTAGGTAGGTTTATGGGGTAGCTTCCATACATGTAAAGAAGAGATGAAATTTTTTTTCAACCCCACCCCCTCAAGTGGCGTGTCGTTGAATAGGGTTTCTAAATTGAGTGGTTATGGTTTCCTAAACGATTTTTTCCCATATGTACCATCAGTGACAATGACAATGACAATTGTTGTTCTTAAACTTTCGCGATTTGAACACATTATTATAATATACTACGGGACTAATCGCGCACTAAAATTACGAGATAAATAAATACTTCCTCATCCGGACGTTTCAGCTGAGTTGCATCGACCGTGGTCACGGGTAGACAATGACAATGTTGAAAAAGAGAGTCCCTTAATTTCTTAAGTATGCAAATTGCAATATGGAATGTTTCTTCTTCTTATTCGTCCTCTTCATTGCTAAAGGTCGTGCCCGTCTTGAAATGCCTTGACGGAATCAGTGACGAGTTGCTTCCACTCCGCCCTATCTTCGGCTTTCTTCAGAGCAGTGGAAACTGGAAACTGGAATGGAACTGGATGGAATGTTTAAACATTCTCAATTTATAAACTACATCAAAAACTTTCCCTGACACTATGGGATCATAATTTTTTGAGTCATAAAGGAAAATTGAAATTTTTAAATATGCACAATGCAATTATCTCAGAGGTAATTTACCTCACAAATATATTTATACTCAATTACGTTTTTCTAGTAGTCAATCATAAGATGACATTGCAAATATTGGTTTTTATTATCATCGTAATCATCGTCACCATCTACGGAAGCCTATTATTTGCGTGTGTCGACACGCACCTGACAACTTATTCCTAATCGCGAACGAACCTACATTTTGCCCAATTGTAAAATATACAGCACCCTAAATTTTCCCCAGTCCTCAGCGCGACGATTATGCCTTCGCTGCAGTGTCGACACCTTTTACCGCAATTATTTATTTCCAATCATCAGAAAAAATGCCAGGTTGATGTTTCCAATTGGGTTTTCTCTAAATCAGATCTAAATTACCCATTTGCTCAAAATTCTACATTTTTTCTAATGGAAAACCCATTTTTTTCGTATTTAAGTGTAACCCTACATTTAGTCCAATTGTAAAATGTATAGCACCCTACATTTTTTCGAGTAGTACAGTTGCAGTCCTCGGCGCGACGATTATGCCCTCGCTGCAGTGTCGACACCCTTCACCCCAATTATTCATTTCCAATCATACAGGTCCTCTGATTTTATTCAATTTTTCTGATCTCTATGTTTAACCCATTTGCTCGAAATACTACATTTTTTTTTATGAAAATCCCATTTTTTCACATTTAAGTGTAGCCCTACATTTTGTCCAATTGTAAAATGTACAGCACCCTACATTTTTCCGAGTAGTACAGTTACAGTTGCAGTCCTCAGCGCGACGATTATGCCCTCGCTGCAGTGTCGACACTCTTCAACGTAATTGCGTTACGAGAAACTATTGTGTAACTGCTCTATTTTCAGCTGGGTTAAGTATCCTGTACTATTTGTTCTTTGTAATGTTTTGAATATTTAAAAGAGTGAATTTTGTATGTAAATTTCAGTTTAAAAATGGTGCACTCAAAAAATGTAGTGACTAGTGACTAGCTCGGTTGCAAATATATTTTTAAGTGTGTGTTTTACATTATAATTTTATTTATTATACATAAAGTTTTATGGATACTTTATTACGTAAAATTTGGTTTTTCTGACACTTATCTAGTATAAAAAACTTGTTATTTTACAACATTAAAATAATTAAGACAAAACTATTCAAATGTGATATTTATGTATTCTTAACTTTAGGTAGGTAGTAATTTTTTTGTGTGTTATCACAGAATTTGAGTGACAGCAACTCTTCCCTTTTTAGGGTTTCGTATCTGTAACGGAAAAACGGAACCCTTATAGGATCACTTTGTTGTCCGTCTGTCCGTCAGTGTGTATGTCAAGACTCCTTGTCTCGGGAACGCGTAAAGATATCGAGTTGAAATTTAAACAGTATACGTATATATAATTTCTTGTAGTTGTGTAAAAGAAAACCTTATCAGTTATCGTTTCAAAAAGTTAGAGCCGTTTATGTCGTAAAAATTGCATATTTCGACACTCACAAAAATCAAAACCTACAGGGTACTTCCCGTCGACATAGAACTATGAAATTTGGCGAGAAGCTTTGTCTCAAACTATACATTTTTATATACCTAAATCACAAAAAATAGGACCTGAAAATTCACAAAATATGGGTTCAAAATTCAAAGTGAGTAATTCGTATGATGTAAGGTATCATATAAAAAAACTTCATTAGCACATGCTAAAACAGGTTTTTGATTACTTTAACAATGTGTAATTTGCGATGTAAAACGAGAAAAGTGAAAAAAAAAACTTTTTTGTCACTAGTTATGGTATAGAGATTTTAACAACGTACTTCCCAATTTTGTAAAATTTTATGGATTGGAACCCTCGGTATGCGAGCCTGACTCGCACTTGTCCGGTTTTTTATATTCAAAACTCTTAGCTCATTCTAAAGTAGAGCAGTTAGCAGCCCTGGAACTTGTACCCTCTCCACGTAACATAGTTATGAGCGGTGGCTGTTAGTTTTTGCGTTTTGTTCGCCAGTTGCACAGCGTCATTGTTTGCTCGTGCGTTTCGTTGTGGTCCCAATTTAGGATTCAGTGGTGTTGTTGTTGTTGGTTATTGTTTTTGCTAAGCTCTCTTACAATTCTAGCCGGGAACGAGTTTAGTTAGTAACTGCTAGTTGACATTTGTAGAGCTGTTATATAACAGTAAAAAGAGTAGTGGTAGTGTTAAAGTTTAAAACTCTAGTTTGAAGTAGTATCTTAATTTTGCAAAGCATTTTAGTATCGTTTTCAAAGTAGTAGGTATCAACTTTCGCATCAATATCGTGTCGCCCTTACATTTCACTGCTGCGCATAGGCCTCTTCTCTTCATTCTCACACCATTTCTCCCGATGTGCGCTAAGATATAATGTACCTATTATCCTCTGATCTGGTGGTGTTTGCTTTTTTTCTACTCAGTACATTATTCTGTACTAAAGCACATACACATCTTCGGTATATTTGTCTTGCAATGAGACCTAATTACCTCCAAATTTATCCTTTTGAAGGTGAATACTATCAGGTAAAACAAGACATAAAAACAGCAAAAATAGTAACGACGCTTTAAGCCTTTTATCTTGCTCTATCATATGAAGCAAGTAAATTGGTACAAAAGAGATAAACAAGCTACAAACCTACTGAAACCGACCCAAAATAGCCCTCGCGATCTATTTCAAGAATTATTTAATGTTTCAAATACTGAATCAGACAATATCGTACCTATTTTTTCCTTTTTCTTTCAGACACATATATATTCCACATATTCATCCCCCGAGGATCACCTTTCGAAAGAAACTATTGAAGTTTTTACACACGAATAGCTTCGTAATACTTCGCTAACGATTCGTGAGCTGATTGTCGTTTTTCTTTGAGACCTTTGAAGGGTTCGGTTTATCTTATTTAGGCATTACAGGTATTGTATTTTTGGCACAATGACAGCTTTTAGAAACTTTTTGACCCAAAGTAAGTTATTGTTCGACAGTTTTCAATGTAACGAGTTCAAATAATCTTGTCATCGTAGTTCATTCGAGATAAAAATATTGAAAGTCTAGTAACTAGAGTAAAATGGCTTTTTATTTTTAATTTTTTTTAGTGGTATAAAAAAAACTTAGTTGTATTTCAAAATTAACAATAAAATAAGTCCCCTATGTTTAATCATTATAATTTACAAAATGTAATGATTGTGCGTAGCAGACGTGTATTGCCGAATTGAGTCTTGAGCCGTTATTTCTAATTAAATAAAAAATGGTACTGCATATGTACCTACTCAATCCTATTATATTTGTCATGTCTAAACACAAGGCATGGTAAATGTATAATTATACTATCCAAATTAAAGCAAGTTCGAAGATGGAACAACTATTTTATGACGTAAGTGACTTTTTGAAATTACCTGAATTGTATTAAGATTTTGTGAATAATTTGGTAATTGTCAAGTTCTTTTATTTTTTATTTTGTACTATATTGTATAGTGCCCTAATGTAATGTTTACTTATTGACTTGTAACAAATGGTGTTATGAATAAATGACTATATGATTTTGGTAGAAATAATCAAAATGTTTTGGATGGCATCTGGCGCGTGTATCAATAAGAAGTCACAAAGTAATGTTAAATATCACCCTTTGTGGGTAGGCCTACGTCTTGCAGTAGACTAATAAAAATTCTGGTACAGTATAATACAGTACAGTACAATGATAAATATTAGTTTTATTTCTTTAGAAAACCGATACTTCTAAGTAACATTAGTGTTATGATCATAACAACTTACAAAACCTATTTCAACTATAATAATGTTCAGGAAAGTACAACAATACAGTACAAGACCGAGAAAATCCCACTAAATCGCCGCGAGCCAAGTGGCTGGTACGCGGAGTCGAGTGGCTATCTGGCTATACTTGTAGCCAAGTGGCTGAGTTTATAGCGGAACGGTCAAGCTCCGCCCCGCTGTTTGTACGTCGTGAGCGATGCGAGAAGTTTTTGTTGGTTGTATAGGATTTTAATGTATTAAGTGTTAGTTTGCTACTGTATCTTGTTGTATTAGCTTTTAATAGCTTACAACTGAATATAACTTAGTAAATTTTAGAATCTTCTAGAAGCCTTGGTTGCATAGGTACTTATTAGTAGGCCTAACAATTTTTTTGTCGAATAAGTTAACGTCATAGCAAAATTGATGATGATTAATAGATTTGAATTAAAACTAAAAACTTTTATCTTTACTACACCTACGAGGTGGACAGATGATTTCACCAAGACCGCAGAATCACGCTGGATGCAAGCCGTTTCTAACAACTCCATATCCATTGGAGATCCATAAGGGAGGCTTGTGTCCAGCAGTGGACGTAATAAATTCAACCTTAAATAAATATTTCATCGTACTCTGGATCCCATACTTAAACTTACTTAGGATGACATTGTGTCATGTAGTCTCAGTTCTTCCCAAGATTGAAGGGGAGTTAACATTTACTCGTAGAACCTTTCATTTTGCTGTCGAATATGTGGCTAAAACTTATTTAGTAATAATAAAGCTAAGTCTAATTTTCTACAGAATTTAAAGTACAAATTTTCTTAAATAGACGAGCAATTTAGTCTATGATATTACATATTATGTAAATCGTATATAGCCTAATTTATATAATCCACTAACCTTAATACAGCTTCTGGGCTAGCACGGTGCATAATATAGGCCAATTGTTCTCTGAAAGTAGGCCTACGTCCAACAGTTGACTACTAAAAGCTGCCACGGGATTTTTAAAACACTAAAAAATCCACCTGCAAACTGAAACAGCAAACTGTCGTTTATTTTAATACAGTAGCCAATGTAAATTATTCTCGGCGAAAAAACCGGGTCACCCCAGATTACTTCGTAAACAAGTTATCCTGATTTATGTTAGAAGTTCCGAATAATTTTTAGAGGCAAAAGTTGCTGGCCAGGTGTCCCTTAATATTTTTTTTATAGCACGGCCATGTCTCAGGGCCTGCAATTATGTAAATTAAAAACATTTTCCATCTTCCCCGTCCTTCCATTTTCGATGACACGCGAAGTTTTCCGTTTTTGGGGTTCCGTGCTTCTTTTTTTTGTTCATTCCCACGTTAGGTGGAGTCAGCTTCCTTAATAAGCCTGCGCCAGAACAATCTGCCCTAGGTTGTCCTTTGGTTTAAAAAAACGGAAACCGTAAAGTATCACTTAGTAATTTGTATGTCTCGCCGTCCGCCTGTCAATATCATCTCTGATAACCAGATCTATCTCAAAAATGCGTGAAATTATTGAATAATAGCTAAAACCATATTCTTATGATGAGATGTATTGTCTCTCGCAACTGTGAAAAAAATGAAACTAAGTACACTAAGTAATTTTTGTGAACAAAAGTTCCAGTTTGTTGTGACCCAATAAGCCGATTTAATTCACAATAAATATTACATTATTATGTTGCATAAAATAATTAAGAATTGACTAAATAATAAATATGGTGTATATAGATGGGTGCAGAAATGACAACGGGTACAAACATTTTTTAATGAGTAAATTAATAATTTTTAACAGCTTAGTTCCCGGTTTCATTTCATGGTATTTCCGGGATTTGTACAGAACCCTCGGTAGATGAGTCTGACTCACTGTCATTCGGAGGTTTTTCGCAATTGTTCGCGTTTTTAACTTTTTACGAGCGGTTTGAAGTTTCAATTTAAGTGGCGTCTGAGTGTTTATGGCTGATTTTATTGTTTGGTATAAATCAAATGCACATTTGGGACTAAACACCGAATAAAAGTTTGATGGTGACACGTTTGTGTGTTATCGTGTGCTCGGTGAGGTATTTTGAATGACTTCACTTTCCAACTGCTATAAAATAAATTTATTATTCTATGGTATACTGCTTAGCTATACCAGCTATGCGGTGTAACTGTGGGCAATAATTTGATGAGGTACTGAACTAAACACACCATAAAAAAATAGTGGTGCGATTTATATAGGCCTTAATGGAAATCCATAAAGGAGGCTTATGGCCGGAAGTTGACGTCCTACGGCTGTTTGATGGATGGTATACAAAAGTGCATGAACTGATTTTCACATTAGTTTTTAGTTGATTCTTTTGTGTGTATTTTAACAGCACAGTTATAACTCCAAAACGAGTTTTCTTAAATATATGCTACGATTAGGTTAGGTACCCTGATCGAAGGCAAATGGCTTATAAGTGCATTAGTTTGCTTGTGGCGATTGAATTTTCAAACCACTTAATTTCTTCTGGGATATACAGGGTTATTCCTAATTAATTAGCATCTTTTTAGGGACTTATTCTGTACATTTAAACTAACAACTTTTGTTTTGGAATTTTTGTGAAAAATTTAATAAAATAATGTTGTTCCATAGGAATATATTATCGTTCAGTCGCGACAAAATGTATGCACCAACTGTTTTCTTTTTAGTTTTGACAAAAGTTGCAGAACAAAAGTTGTTAGTTTTGATGTACAGAATAAGCCCCTAAAAGGATACTAATTGATTAGGAATTACCCTGCATAGAATCTTTTTTGGACGTCGAATAAATACGAAAATTTATAAACTATCTCGAAAACCAAAGGATTTTTTCAAAAATATCAACTCACGTCTGACTACTAAAATTTTAACATGAAAAAGGGAACTAAAGCCCGCCCGAAATACGAGTAAAAGTTTAAGCCGAAAGCTCGTTTAACTTTTTTCATTGCACTTCCTAAGCGATTAGCCGAGCTGTAGGCGATAGATCGCAGAAGTTAACGGGTGGGTTTAGATAGCATCGCTGTGTAAAATGCCTTTATAGTTTCTTACTATGTGAATATGTTCGTAAAAATCACTTGTAAATGATATATATTTGATTAAAATTGTTTTTATTTAACTCTCAGATGAGATACCATAACAGATATTACAAACAAGAGTTTTTGGACGTGGGTTTGGGTTCCAAACTCAGCTAGAACTGTTTTTTGGTTACCCGAGTGAAGTTGAGGATTGACCCAGTGCGCGCTCTCTTGTTTACAGTAGATAGTAAAATTATAGAGAAACGTTTTGTATACAATAATAATATAAATTAAATGGGACGTATTTAGCGGGTGCCGTACCTCATTCCTAAGTCCAACTTTATATGTCATTTAAATTTCACCACAATAGACCAATTTAAATATTTGAAGTCTTTTTATATGCCATAGTTTGTCTACAACGTTGTTCTTTTATACATACTGCTTTTTTATATTTCAACATTGTAAAAGGGGCCTCAAAATGTTAGCTTAGGCTCCATTGATGCATAGTAAAGGACCAAGCCTAGCCTGTGAATGCATTTATATAAATTAGATAAAATAACATTATAATAATATGATACGTGGTTAGACAACTAAAAACATCAATTGAAACTTTAAACTTACTAAAATAAAATTCCTCAAACTATACAATAATTAGAATACAATTATTAGTATCAATACAACTGATAAAAATTCGTGACATTATTGCCAACAATAAGATAACTAAAATTTGAAATACATAGATACTATTATTTTAAAATTCAAACACCATTCAATCAAGGGTCGCTTGTTGCCCTTCGCATTAAACCTATAAAATTTTAACCAATACCACGAATGTACGGTGTGGATGTGGGAGTATCATTGCAATACACGCGATCTATGTGTGTGTCATCATCTGTGTATGTTTGTGTGTGTAAAAGTATAAGATAGTTTCAAATGACCTTGAATGCAATCCGTATACTACAGGTTTTATGGGAAATCCGAAAGGCATGCAATAGAATAGCAATGGACGTCTTAAAATTGATGGTAATAAATAAAAGTAAAATTAGAAGCCTAGGTTTTTACATAAAATCTGCACTAGAATTAGACCACTTCTTTGGGACACTTGATTCTACAGACACAATTATATACATACGAGCAATATGTATTGTATTGATAAGATAAAATACTACTAATATTATAAACGTGAAAGTTTGTGAGGATGGATGGATGTATGGATGTTTGTTACTCTTTCACGCAAAAACTACTGAACGGATTGAGATCAAACTTTGCAATAATATAGCTTATATATCAGAATACACATAGGCTATAAATTATAATGATATATTGCGTATGCGGGCGAAGCCGCGGGTAAAAACTAGTAGTTAATAAGAATGTCCCGGTTGTTTTAACCATTTCAAAACTGGCACCAGGGCTAGCCACCCGCCCTATACGATCACACTTAATTTTATAATGTTTCTCTTTTTGAGTCTTTATTTTAATCAGAATAAAATGAAAAAATTGAAATTCCATACTTGAAAATAAAAAATAAACTTTCAGTTAGTTTTCCTATAAAATAAAATCAATCGCAATTCTTCTATTTCTACACATTGCAGTGTCATTCCTCGTAGCACCCTCGTAGCATCGTAGATATCCGTAGCGCTTCGTAGAGGCGCTACGTGGAACCCGATCTATCTTCACGAGTGTTTTATCGCGACATCGTCGAGTGTATGAGTGTCTTTTGAATTTATTTGCATAGAGAATGGAAGAATTGGTAGCATTAGGTTTCGACGGTTTTGTAAAATGGATATGTGTTTTTTCATTCGACATTTTCGCTTTCAATGGTTTTTATTTCAGTATAATACATAGTAAAGAATACTGCCTGTTATGATCATAATAATATAGATAGTATGTCAATCTGAAGTTTGATAATATGGAAGCCATTACATTAACCAGATTTTCATAGATGTAGGTCTTGAATAAATAAATTATCTTGAATATAGAGTTAGAGATAATTCAAATGCTCAAGGCCAGCACTTAATGAGCAACGTTTGACATTGTGGCATTTACGACTGAGCGCTACCGTGCATTAGATGACTTACTAAAAACCGTTTAGCCATGTCGGAGGCTTTCAGGCGTACGCACAACTGATTTCAAACAGCTTAACAACTCTGACACCATAGCTGACCACCCAGCCTATCCGAACTTACTGTACTGTAGTGTACCAGTTTTTTATTAGTCCACTGCAGCGCGTAGGCGTACCCACGAAAGGTGATTGGGCCATATCTACCACGCTGACCCAGTACTAGTTGGTGGTTTCACATACGCCATCAAATTTCTTCTAAGGACGTATGCAGGTAGCCTCACGATGTTTTCCTTTACCGAAAAGCCAGTGTGCGAAATTCCGTACATAAATTCCGAAGAAATCATTGCTATACGGGACGGGAGTTGAACCTAAGAGCTCACGATTGTAAGACGGGTCTCATTATCACTAGACCACCACAGCTTATACAAACTTACTTAATCGGTTAAGTAGGTAGGGTGTTTAAAACTAGCCTGAAACACATTTTAAGCGGTAGATTTAAATGAAACAACTTAAACAAACAGTACTAAACTACTCCGGCAGAAGAACAAAGATCATGTAGAACAATTAGCCGCCCGCCCACAACATTCCGGCGGAAAGAGTTTAAACGCGATCCGCCGTCTATTCTGTATGATCCGGTTTAGGGTGTAAACTCACGAAGACCACAGAGATACATGCCATAGAGATAATGTGGCCGGTCGAGAAAATCTGACAGATATGTTCTTATTTAATAAGTCACGAGTTAGATAGACATGAAAAATAATTCGATTCAGTGGCTGTTATATGATTTTTTGTAACCGCTTGCGGGGCGAAACGACGCAGGACTCTAAATTCTTATCAAATTCCAATATGTAACAGTTTTGACAATTCGCATTAATATTTTTCATACTTTTTTATTTTTTGGCTTTTGTATTTTTCTGTATCTCTGTGACGAAATCGTATTTAAAAGTACTTAGTTTTTGACCATCGAACCACCGGAGGAGGTACTCAATTCGACGCATGACTTTTTTCATAGTAGTCCGATTTCAATATTTTTTTATTGGAAAGAGTAATATTTGGGGTATACTTGGAAATTGGTCCCATTTAAATTTTAGCGAAATCGGCTGAGCCATTTTTGATAATTCAACAATAATGTGAAAAATGCTACATCGATCCGTGCAAAATATTCGCGAATTCTGTACACGGGTAAAGTCGGTCATGCTATTTTTTGCAAAAAATAATTGTTTAAAATTAACATCAAGCGGCTTCGGCCGCCTAGGAAACCAGGGTTAGGAAACTGGTTTCCAAGCTATCAAAAATTATAATAAGTACGCTATCAAACTGATTCAATGAAGTTCGAATGTTTTTTGTGGCTGACCATGTCAGAGTTTTAATTCATATCATAGCTTTTAACTGAGTTAGCGGTTAAAATAACAAAATAAACGCAACGTATAACAACGATTGCATTGTACAGATATTACATACTGTCACCCATCCAAAAGATGAACGCGAAACACGTGCAAATTTTTGTATAGAAATCATGTCACTATAATCAAAATCCCAAATTTTTATTATTTTTGGATTTTTATGTCTTCCTTTGAAAAGTGCAATGTGACTTATTCTGAGTCTCTATACAATATATGTATACTGTATAGAGACTCAGAATAAGCCACCTTGCAGTGTTTTTTTTCCATAATGATGAGTACATACTCAGTATACATATATAAGCCGTGGTGGTCTAGAAGTAGTGACACCCGCTTTACAATCGTGAGGTCGTGGGTTCAAATCCCCAGACCCGTACCAATGAGTTCTTTGGAATTTATGTACGGAATTTCACACCACTGGCTTTTCGGTGAAGGAAAACATCGTGAGGCAACCTGCATACGTCCATAGAAGAAATTCGATGGCGTATGTGAATCCACCAACCCGCACTGGGCCAGCGTGGTGGATATGGCCCAAACACCCTTCGTGGGTAGGCCTACGTCCTGCAGTAGACTGTTAAAAAGGCTGGTACAGTACAGTACAGTACATACACAGTAATATGAGTACCTAATGATAATGATGAGTATATACTCAGTAATTTGAGTACATACATCATTACGGAAAAAAACACTGCAAAAACAACAAAGTAAAAGCGAAATAAAATTATCTCTTATAAATTTATGTGTTGAGACTAAATGCAATGTAATGCACTACCTAAAGTACTTTTATTTAGTAAGATTACAATTAATTGCAGTTATATAATACACAGGTTTATTTCTAATAAATTAACGTCCAGTTAGGGGCTTATTCTGTACATCAAAACTAACAATTTATGTTCTGCGACTTTTGTCAAAACTCATAAAAAACCGGACAAGAGCTAGTCAGGCTCGCACATCGAGGGTTCCGTACAAACACGTTGCGTGCTTAAAAAACCTGTTTTAGCATGTGCTAATGAAGTTCTTTTATATCATACCTTACATGATACTATTTACTCACTTTGAATTTTGAACCCATATTTTGTGAATTTCGAGGCCATATTTTTTTGTGATTTAAATAAAAATTTATAGTTTTCAGATTTATTCTTCTACTCTGAGACAATGCTTGTCGCCAAATTTCATAGTTCTATGTCAACGGGAAGTGCCCTGTAGGTTTTGATTTTTGTGAGTGTCGAAATATGCAGTTTTTTACGACATGAACGGCTCTAACTTTGTTAAACGATAACTGAGAAGATTTTCTTTTACACAACTGCAAGAAACCGTAAATATACGTATACAGTTTAAATTTCAAATCGATACGATTACGCGTCCTCGAGAAGAGTCTTAACATACACACAGAAGAACAGACGGACAGCCGGACAACAAAGTGATCCTATAAGGGTTCCGTTTGAGGTACGGAACCCTAAAGATCAGCTGTTCCATACATTTTATCGCGGATGAATTATATTTTTCTATGGAACAATAATGGCGTAGAAATTTTGGTTATAATGAGCAGAGGTAATGCATACGCACCCTAAACTGGACGTGGACTCTCCTTGCTATTCAGGGGCAGTCCAGCGCAGACAGGGCGAATGAAACTGTCTCGCCCCGGTCTAATCTTGCTGGGGTACTACTACCAGATTGATAAAATGGAATACTAAAAAAATAGTTTTTTTCATATATTTAGTTTATATTAGTATGAGGATCACCCTTCGTGGGTAGGTCTACGTTCTGCAGTGGACTATTAAAAAGGCTGGTACAGTACAGTACAGTATGAGGACAGCCTAATCCGGACAGCGAAAGACAGTTAATTTACTGGATTTGTCAACTTATTCCAATATTAATCTATAGGGTTTATTGATATTTCTCAATTTGGAGATTTTGCTAATTTTGTTATATTTATTTATTTACAACCTTAATAGGTAGGCAGTTACAGGTCGGCCCCAATCCACCCGCCTATATTACATTACAACTTAAGATATAATAAAATGTAAGATCTGAACTATATGGACTACCTTAAAAATAATTTTAACTTAAAAAGTGGTAACAATATTAAAAATCATCAGGCAAGTAAAAAAATAATACCTACTGTAGCGTAGCTTAGACAATGAAATTAAGCAACAAGAACCTTTTCTGGTGCTTTAAGAATTTGATGCTCAACCCTACCATGAAGATCAATTGTCGTTCTGCAAACATTAGCTTCGGTGCAATTAAATAGATCTAGATCTGAGTTCCGTTTCAGTAGAGCATTGAGCGTAGCCAGCGCTCTAGGCACTGGTGCCAACCTACCGTACTCGGTTCTGCACCACGGTACTCGAAACAGACCATGCAGACGCTCTGCCATATACCTAAGCGGGACAGCCAACGTCAACCTTTCGAGTACTGACGGTACGTACCTACAGCCGGTTATAATGCGCCACACGTACATCAGGGAGAGCGTTCGCTTTATGTCAAGGGTATCATAGTCCAACATCCCCATGACAAACTTGCTTGAGTACACAAGTAAAGATATCCGACATTATACCCATATCGCCTATCATATGGTAGAGCTATCTCAAAAATTTCCTATGCAGCTTCTCCACCATCTCAACATTTTTCTCCTCGTATGGATTCCATATGATGGCATTATATTCCATTTTGCTTCGAACAAATACATTGTAGAGGGCCTTAATCGCTGAGATAATATCCAACGGACGTGCTTGACGCATAACGAATCCCAGGGTTATAAACGCTTGAGCACAAATCTTTTGTATGTGCAAACTAAATGTCAAGTCGCTACTGAATAGAACCCCGAGATCTTTAACTGTGTCAGTTCTTGGTATCGTAATGTCCCCGAGACTATAACGCACCCACACTGGGTCCTTAGTATTGGTGAACGTAACGATTGAGCATTTTTTTCTCATTGAAATAGAGCTTGTTACGCTCACTCCATCGGAGAACTCTATCTATATCCCTCTGAAAGAGAATACTGTCGCTAACGTCCCGTATCCTCATGAATAGTTTTTGGTCATCTGCAAACAATAAACAACAAGCGGTGCTGACAATATCCAACACATCATTTATCCTAAATAAAAAGGGGCCCTCTTATGGGCCCAAATTACTACCTTGACTTATTCTTGAGTACTTATAGCATGGTTCAGAAACATAGCCTTTATAATTTACATACTGTCAGTGATTACGTAAATACTCAGACATAAATCTCAGCAAGTGCGGCATGCATCCAGCTTTGGAGAATTTTTCCAAAAGGATATCATTATCTACAGTGTCAAAAGCTTTACGAAAATCAAAATACGCCGCGTCTACCTGCACACTAGCATCTAGAGCCTCCGGCGTGTACGACCAAAATGAAAACAAATTCGTCCTTGTTGAACGACGGGCTCTAAAACCATGCTGGGTTTCTGTCAATTTATTTTCTACTTGTTTACTTATTTGACACTGTAGGATGGATTCAAATAATTTACCAAATACCGACAACACCGCTATAGGTCTGAAATCGCTTACATCAGATCCTGAGCCTTTCGATACTGGGACAACACGCAAAAGTTTCCAAACATTAGGGTAAAACGCCTTTCCATAGCAAAGTTGAATCACATGGCGCATCGGCTTAATTAGTTTTGCTCTACAATCTTTTACTATCACGGGATCACGGGATGCCGTCAAGTCCCACCGATCTCTTTGGTTTCAATGACTTGAGTGCCATTTCCACGTCTTCCTCTATTTTTGTCGAAATGTGTATGGGGGCACTTCCACAGTCAACGTTCTTTGAAGCTTCATTGACATCCAGTTTTGGTGCTTGCAATGCGTAGACAGAGCGAAAATATTTTGCAAACTGACTGGTAGCTTCTTCATCCGTCATTACCCTCCCGTCATGCTGAAGTTTTTGGAAGCATTGCCTTTAGGTCGCTTAGAGGCCACATAACCCCAAAATGTAGAGGGGTCTCGCTTAAAATCCTCCTCCGTGTGGCTTTTGTTATTACCAGCTAGTGGTGAATATTGATTAGACACATTAGACGATGCCACTCTGGCTTGACTCCGTGATTTTGTGCCTTTCTGCAACCCTGAGCTTGGCGACTGATCCTGGTTATTTATTGGTGCGTTACCCGTACCATGCTTCTCGCGAAGTTCATCATGTAAGGCCATTACTTACATCTCTAGCTTTAGCATACTTTCCCTGCTATCTTTTAACTCTTCCTTCAGTGTATTCTCATTGATGCTTAAATACCGCACTTCGGTCTTCAGTTCTTCGACAACAGTGAGTAATTTTTGCATGACATCTTTACGAGGCATTTCAGGCTGCACTTGCTGTAAATTAGATGATGTCATGACTTGTCCCTGGTTGTTATCGGTGTATTGCGCTCCAACCCCTTTAACCGGAGTTGATGGCTTATTGTCACGAGGCAGAGCGCACTTACAAGTGGTGCATAACCATCATGCCAACAAGCTTGCCTTAACGGGGATATTCACACATGCCCGATGATATAGTCCTGCGCATTTCTCGCATTTAACGCCCTCTTGCAACGTCATGAACTTTCCACACACTCCGCACTTAAGCATTGTATATGCAGCAAACTGTGTAGTAACAAACTTTAGCAAAAGTTCAGTAGATGGCGCCCTTTGCTATTTCCAGCTACTTCAACTAGGTGGCGCCAGCGGTACCTTCCGGCAATTTAGCGATTTTACTTCAAGCTGCCACTACTTAACGATAGATGGAGCCATTAATTACTTTACCGGTTTTTTAGTTCCTTTGTTTTGGGTAGATTGGGAAAAAAGTTCAAAAACCACCCTCTTGGAGAAAATTGTAATCGAAGTCCTATAATTTGATTCGTGAATAAAATCTGAGCGTCACTACTTTTCAGTACACAAACACTTCACTGTAATAGTACTCTTCAGGATTTACACCACTTTCAAACGTTCTGAAACGCAAGTCCGCAGAATTCACAATAATACATGGATTACAATTATAATGCACGTACGTATTAGTCGCACGACGATCGACTTGCTCCAATATTTGCTCTAAATATTGTTTTTTGTAACATTTTTCATATCGGTATGCACTGTGTTAATACTCATCGAAATTGTGAGGCTGTTAGCATAAGCCACTTTTGTATATGACATATTCAAGTTCAAAACTGCCTGAAAAGCTGTGCAAAACCCAATCCTCGCGCAGCTGATAAGTGAGCTCCAGTCAGGATTATCTGCAGCTTGTAGCTAACATCAAAGCCGCTAACAAGTTTAATTAGGCCTATAACATTATGCAAAGTGGAGTTATCTTCGGAAGCTGCCATACGCTTTGTTCATGACGTCATACTACCATACGAGCAGTGGTAGTCGCTGTAAGATGCGCTGTTGCAAGGCAAGTACTCAAACTAAATAAAAAATCAAACCAGAATGTTGAGAAACAAACAAGTGAAGCCGGAAAAACTACGCCTTGCTGTGTACAGACACGATTACGCACACATTCACGTACAAGGGAACTACGCCTTGGCTTGTCAGTCGAACTATGGCGGCGTAACACCGATGCACTTACCACATGTATAAAAACAGGCCTCACTTGACTGTTCAACGACGTTCTCTCTTGATTTTTTATTTGCTCTGAGGGCAAGTAATGCTCTTACGGTTACATAGGCGGCCGAAAAGCTTTCATTTTTCTTACCAACAAGCGGAAATATGAATAAATGTAAATGTAGTAATGTATTAAATCTAAGAGCGTCTTGACTTGTTAGGTCGGTGCCGTGGAAAAAAATTTGGGCTGCAGCGGCCAGACTGGCGGAGCACAGCGCAACGCCGTGATGATTGGCGCTTGTGTCTGAGGCCAGAGCCATTTTTGAGTCACAACGCTAACGTAGTATTGCAGTAATGGTATCTACATTAAAAAACAATACAGTTTGAAGACCACGAGTAGCCCCCTCACCCTTATCCATCGGCGGAGTGCCAACAGCTTTGGAAGCACCCGTCCGCTGCGCTGATGACGTCATGCTCCTTTTTCATTAGTCGAACAATTTCACCGATCCCTGCTCTGCTCGTTGTATAAGCATTTCAATGTGTATCTGGTCATTTTCAATCAGTCAATTTTATAATATTGGACTACCTCGTAAGTGGACAATTTTAAAACTATACAATTAAAATTTACATTAGAATTGTCATGATATAAATTTGCATGTAATAAGAGGACCACAAGGGAGCCCTGTGCCCAGGAGTGGGCATTCGCAAGCAAGTAATGATGATGCGTATGTTTTGAAGCATTTTAATGTACGTACTGTACTGTACCAGCCTTTTTAATAGTCCACTGCAGGATTCACATACGCCATCGATTTTTTCTACAGACGTATGCATGTTGCCAATTCGTACACAAGTTCCAAAGAAACTCATTGGTATGGGATCAGGATTTATACCCATGACCTAACCATTGCAGGGCGAATGTTACTACCCCTAGACCACTTTAAAGTTATTAAAATAGTCAGTTCATAAAATATATTAAACTGAATAGCTTTAACTTATTCACCGCCCAGAAAGTTTTCATTTCACTCCAAAAGACTTCCTCTGTTTTCTCAACTCCCTCATAAGTTTAAAAACTACGCCAAGTTCTTGATCCAATACTAACGAGTTCATCCTAAGTCCAAAGTCTCAAAGTCTCAGTTTTTCCGCCGAACAACTTTCATTAAGGACTTCGCAAGTTCTCTAATTAGATCCCTGTGATTGATTAGCAAAGATATTGGAATCTAGAATTTTCTGGGCTTTTTACTTTCATGACAGAGATTTGGTTTGACTTGATAAGTTTAGTAATCATTGAAAAATTGGACAGAAAACTATGTTAGAAAGATTTATATTTTTATAAAGATAAAATTAATAAAATTTTGTGTAGTAGATCAGTAACGCAAGCTTTTTGATTAACAAGGACAGTGGATATTGTAAATCATGTATACGGGCAACTGCAAATTCATTTACAAGACTCTAAGATGTAGTTGTTGTACTCATTGCCATGATCAACATGTACTATGGGACTAACTCGGAAATTGTCAAGAAAATATCAAATGTTTTTAAGTGAAAACTTCTTAAGCGACGATGTGCACTTTTTGGAATAGGTAAAAAATGTCAAACTCGCGTCAGGACATGACGTAACCTTACAGAAAATTCGTAAGACGGAGGGAGCAACTTTTCATATCTGCTGGTACTCCTGGATTGCAACTTGTTGTTTTTATTTAAATAATAATAATAATGAATATTAGGGGACATCTTACACACGGTCTCGGTCTCTGACCCCAAACTAAGCAAAGCTTGTGATATGACGGCCAGAGACTGATATACTACATATACATATTTTAAATACATACTTATATATATAGTATCTAAATACACCCAGACACAGAGCAAACACCTATGTTCACCACATAAATGCTTGCCCTGGGTGGGGATCGAACCCACACCTCTTTGATCCAGTAGTCAGGTTCACTAACCACTGAGCCACCGAGGCAGTCAGCTGTTACATCTAATATTTCGAAGCTCGACGACATTTTTGTATGAAAACGCTATTGTTGCGGTTTTAGGTTTGTTTTTATAGTAAAAGAAGACATAATGACGGGTACAACAGGCTATATCCCAGAATATTGCTAATATTCGTAGTCATCTCGTATACCACAAATAAATTGATGCATTTTATTTATATAAATGCCTAAATGTGTAGCAGTTGTCCATAGGCGACTATGGCTGTTTACCATTACGAAGCCCTCTAAATTGGCTCAAGTTTAAGATAAATTAATCGTAAAAAGCCGTGGTGGCCTAGAGGTAGTGACGCCCGCCTTGCAATTGTGAGGTCGTGAAGGAAAACATCGTGAGGCAACCTGCATACTTCCGTAGAAGAAATTCGATGGCGTATGCGAATCCACCAACCCGCACTGGGCCAGCGTGGTGGATATGGCCCAATTGCCCTTCGTGGGTAGGCCTATGTCCTGCAGTGGACTGTTAAAAGGCTGATACAATCGTAAAAAAGCGGTCGTAGCGTAGTTTGACTAGGTATTTGTCAGCGATCACCGAAATTAAGCAACGTTTCGCACGGTCAGTATTTGGATGGGTGACCGCGGGTGGCTTTTTCCAACTGAGCGCTATCGTGGCTCAGATGACACGTTAAATTGTAGGTCCCGGTTATTTACACCGTTAAGCCATGTCAAAGGCCTTCAGGCGGCCTAAAAACTCTGACACCAGGGCTAGCCACCCGGCCTATACGAACTTACTGACTTACTTTATCGTAAAAAAAATTAATCTAAATCATCGTATTGCTCAGTTAAACATTTTTGCTCATAGGCTAAAAAATCTTATAGTTGATCCAAAAATATTATACACAAGATTATTTATTTCAAAAATTAGCATGACCGACTTCACCCGTGTACAGAATTCCGGATTGATGTAACATTTTTCACATTATTGTTGATTTATCAAAAATGGCTCAGCCGATTTCGATAAAATTTAAAGGGGACGACCTATTTCGAAGACCTCTTTGCAATAAAAAAAATATTGAAATCGGACGCTACGTACTACGACACTACGTAAAAAGTTATGCGTGGTTATACATTAAAAAATATATACGCGTCGAATTGTATACCTCCTCCAGTAGTGGTTCGTCGGTCAAAAATCAAGAAATGTCAAACTTAACTTGAAACTCTGAGAGCGTAGTTAAGTATTTAGTAATTGCTGAAAACATTGTAGGTACCTAGCTGCGGTTCAACTATTTGCTGGGTTTGCTCTCGCCGCTTTAAAACTGTTTATTGCTAAACAGTGCCGGTGCAAAGCTTCCTCTAGAGACTGGGAATACCTCTGAGCTCTTTGTGGCAGTATGGACTTAGCCAAATTTATATCATCATTATAAATAAATATAAGCAAATATTTTGGGACATCTTACGCACGGCCTCTGAACCCAAACTAAGCGAAACTTGTGATTTGGCTGCCAGAGACTGATACATATACTTATTTTTAAATACATACTTATATAGATAGTATTTAAATAACACCCAGACACAGAGCATTGACTTATGTTCATCACATAAATATTTGTCCTTGGTGGGGATCAAACCCACGCTTCTTTGACCCAGAAGTTAGGGTCACTAACCACTGAGCCACCTAGGCAGTGAAATTTTCATTGGTAGCTCAGTTGTCATCAAATCTCTAGTTATTGTCTGGATAAGCGGGCTAGACTTAGGGCCACGTGTCTGCTTGATTTCAGGTAGTATGTGGTCAAACACATCCCTATACCTACTGTACAAAATGAGCTTAGTTCGACCTCAGGGCATAAACCAACGGTTTTTGGTGATATTGCCTGTAATTGCTGTGCCACTTAGTTCCTTCTTATTCTGTTCTTTCGTGTGTTGTGTTGGTGTGCACAGTGTTAGTGGAGTTTATCAATAAAATAAATATTGCCTGTATTTTATCTATCTGCAATAATTACGCTACAGTTAAGAGTATTTTGAATTTCTGTAGATTAAGTAGGCTATTTTACTCCTTGTACTTGCTGTTGTCCTTGTTGTCCTTATTACTTGTATTATGTCGACGGAGGTCTATCGTGAAAATGTCTGAACCCAAAGCTTGCACCTGCTTCGCTAAACTCAAAATGACTGTTAGGTTTTAGGAAAATTGAAAAAGCGGTTTATTTTCTTTCTAAACTTTCTTAACTTATTTTTAAACTGTAATAAAATTGAATATTAATGAATGCTTAACTTAGATTAGTGTTGTTATTAATTAATTAATTGTTAAAATTAAATCTTAGTAAATAAGTACATTTTTAGCCAATTATAAATGACTTTAAATTAAAATAAAAAATGGTTGAATACTTTAAGTAGGTAGGTAAATACGATAAATTATAATAAACGATTTCTTAATGGATTGTCTAAAAATCTATTTGTTTATTAAATCGTTTGTAACAATTTTGCGTAATATTATAAGTTTTAGCAGTATTTAACATATTATACCGCTGTAGCACAATATTGGAATAGTATTTAAAGATTAGATATTGGATAAGTCAACAGTAAAAAAAAATAAGTTGTCAAGTGCGTGTCGAGACACGCGTATGATGATGATGAAAAAAATATGATCCCACAGAGCTCAAAATAATTTTCAAATAAAGTTTTTAGTATAGTCTATAAACTCTATAAGATTCCAACTTGTATACTTTAGAAATTAAGGGGACACACGCACACACACACTCATTTTTCAACTTTTGCGGCTTATACCTCTGAAATGGTACATGTGACAAAAAAATGTTGAAAAAACCTTAAATTCATTTTATAAATCCTATTCAACGATACCCCACACGTGGGGGTGGGGTTGAAATAAAAATTTCACCCCCACTTTACATGTATGGGAGTTACCCCTTAAATACTTAGTTTTGAAAATTTTATGTATTAAAAATTGAGATCTATACTATCTATAATCTATCGAAATGTTGAATTTCATATTATTTGGTTCATAAATGTGAGAGTTTCTAAGACTTTGTAATATTAGGACTGACAAATGGACGGAAGGACAGAAGAACAGACGGACACAACGAAGTTATAAGGGTTCCTTGTTTCACTACGGAACTCCTCAAAAAGGAATTTCAAAATAAAGTAAACATAATAAGTAGTAGTAGACTTACTAACTATGACGATATATGCTAGGTTACCTAACCAAATATCACAGAGCATAAAACGAAACACAAACCAAAATACCATAACTCAGATATCTTCCTTCAACATCCACATTTCCTAATTAAAAAAACCTCAAAGACAGATGAAAGGCGCATCGCATTGTAGTTCGTCAAAAAGCGTACGTATCACTGAACTTTAGAGCCTAACAAAGTTTTGTGAGGGAAGAAAGCGAAAAAAGCGAAGGGAGGTAAAAAGCGCTTTTCATCGCTGGAGCGCTGTCGTGACACTCGTGTTGTCGCCGCATCTAATTGGCTTTGAGCTATCTCAAAAGGGAGCTCGCGCGATATGGGACTGTTCACGTTCCACCACGACTTTGTCGTCACATGGGATTTTAGTAGGGAAAACGCAACATGGTTTGAAGATATTTTAAAGTGAAAGTTTTATTACATCGCCTCAAACTTATTCGTCCATCGATTGCAAGTCGCGTGACGGTCGGAAAAAAATTCACTTTTATCGTGGTTTCATAAAACCAAAAAGCGATTTAGTAATTTTTTAGGGTTCCGTACCTCAAACAGAAAAAATGGAACCCTTATAGGATCACTTTGTTGTCCGTCTGCCCGTCTGTGTGTATGTCAAGACTCTTTATCTCGGGAACGCGTAAAGATATCGAGTTGAAATTTAAACTGTATACGTATATCTATGGTCTCTTGCAGTTGTGTAAAAGAAAAACTTCTCAGTTATCGTTTAAAAAAGTAAGAGCCGTTTTATTTCGATACTCACAAAAATCAAACCTACATAGTACTTCCCGTTGATATAGATCTCTGAAATTTGGCGAGAAACATTGTCTCAGAGTTCACATATAGGAATAAATCTGAAAACTGTACATTTTTGTTTAAATCATAAAAAAATAGGGCCTCAAAATTCACAAAATATGGGTTCAAAATTCAAAGTGAGTAAATCGTATCATGTAAGGTATCATATAAAAGAAGTTTATTAGCACATACTAAAACAGGTTTTTGATTATTTAACAATGTGCAATTTTCAATGTATGACGAGAAAAGTGAAAAAAAAAATGTTTTTTATGGTTATTAAATTTTAAATTTTGTGAATTTTTCTGGATTTGTACGGAACCCTTGATGTGCGAACCTGACTCACACTTGTCCTGTTTTTAATGATTTTTCGATTTTTGGTCCCAGAATAAAGCAACGCGGTCTTATTACCATCTTTAAGTAACGTTCCGGAAGGTTCCGCAAGTATGGTCCTATAGCTTAGGAGACTCTAATGTTCGGATTTATAATTGTGTTGGAGATTTTAATTTAATCTCAAAAACTATAGCTAAAGTAAATAGTCACAAAATGACGAGACCAAATACGAGCAGGAGCGAAGATTTGTTGTCCACGTCTGAAACCAGGCCTATCCACGAAGAGTGATTGGGCCATATCCACCACACTGGCTCAATGCGTGGCCAGTACATAATGAAAACTAATTAATTTGCCACTAAAAGACAAAATTACTTTTAATTTTAAACACATACAAATTATATCACCGTCATCTTTTCCTATAACGTCAATGGAGTTGCACGCCGCACTCAAGCCTTCATTGACATCTACTAACGTCCATTCATACCGCTCAAAATATTGACAGCCCTATTCAGACCAGCTTGAAAGGGCTCGGAAGAAAAAGGAAGGAGGCCCGATTTTTCCTTACCACCTCAATAGACGCACGAATAAGGCTTTGCGCTCGCAGCATCAAGGCACAGTCAAGTCGTTAATGGTATACCATGTGGCCAGATTTCACTTGATTTTGCTATGCACAATGCACAAATGAATACCAAAATCAGAAATCGGATCCCTTATAATCAATCTCAAGTGGTGTTGGTAGGACACTTAGCCAGATGCGGTGATGTCAGTTGGAGTAAGTAGGTATCTGATTGAGTGGTGGCCCCGTGATGGAAAGCTCGGTCTTGGTAGACCCATGTAACGATGGCGTGATGACATCCAAAACTTATGACTGTTCCAAGACTGTTGTATATATTCGTATTGTTGTGTATTAGACTGTTGTGTATTAGACTATTGGTCATACTAATATTACTACGAGAACATGTATATTTTCGTGATCATACTGGTATGACAATCTAGTATGATCATGAGGAAACACCCGTTTACTGAACTCCGAGGCGCGTAGGTATGATTCGCATTTCAACCGTTTGTATGATGACGGAATACTGCATAGATACCATTACCTTGACCTGGATGAGACTAGCACAAGATAGGGATAATTGGCGTGAGAGGGAAGAGGCTTATGACCTGATGACCTAGCTAGATGATGATGATGACATTATGGCAACTTGACGAATGACTGACTACCCCTAGTAAAAAAATAATAAGTTTTTAAGCGTTTGATAGTGTAAATACAGAAATACAGAAAATTTTATTCGGGACAAAACAATTAGGTACACAGAAACAAAACACGAAGAACAACTAAAAATAGAACAATTAAGACGAGGCACCGGGCCGAGAAACACGAAAACGGCAAAAACGAGTACTTTTGAATGCGCGATGTGAGAGGATGAATGATATCGATTCAAATTTAAAAAATGTCATAGATAAGGGAAAATCTTAATAAATTGAATGAACCGGACAAAATTTTGAAAAGTAACCGGCTTTATTAAAAAAAAAATAAAACAAATTGCTCACCAAAAAAATTTTAGTAATTCGAATGCTCAGAATTATCAGCGACAACACCCCATTATTTTTTACGAATAAAATAGCCAGATCCCTTTTCTTTATTATAAACCGAGAATTTTTTTTTTTTAAATTGTATATTATGAGTAATTAATTAAAAACTCAATCAAATCTCTTCGCGCCTACTCTAGTTTAGCTTTTACTCTACAGTGTTTGCTCAGAATATTTGATCCGGCACTATCTGGGCCGCCGCCGCCGTACCGGTGCGACGTTGCGACTCCGACGAGCGCATGATTCGCTCAGCGTCGGGCTGGCAACGCCGCAAAGTACGGACGGCGCGAGATGCGTGCTGTTTGTTTTTGGTTATTGTCTTCTAGGTACTCTGTGCGACGACAACCGAGTAATTTACTTCAGAATTATTTTCAAAATTATAAGTTAGACTTTAGTGTACTATATTATATTGTAGCTTTAGAACATTATTATAGTAGGTAGTAAGTTAGGTACTTAGTATTTTTATTTGGTAGTGTGTAAATAGTAGTGAACAAGTGTGCATAGAAAATGGGGAGGAAAAATAAGCGGAAAGAATTGTTTTTACAAAAACGAAAAAGAAAACCTAAAAAAAATGACGGAATGTTTGGGTAAGTCGAATTACATATATAATAAACTTGCAATAAATAGTTGCACTCTAATGCCCTAATAATAAAGTCTATATTTGGCAAATACACATTCGTCTACAGATTATGGATTATCACATTCTTACTACCTAGGTACTTCAATTTTTCTGCATTTACCTATATTTACAATTTTTTTAGGTCAAAAAAACGGAAACTGCAACCTGACGATTGTCAATCCACATCCTCAACAGGGCCAGTAGATAGAGAGTGAGTCCATGCCAAGTACCTATCTATCATGTCAGCAATCAATTTAAAGTATCTAGTAATAATACTCCGTCTATTCTTTATTTTCAAGTGTGTACCTACTAAGATTTGTCTGTACAAACTAACCATACTGTAGGAAACAAATATCAGAACAAAAAGCTATGGAGTCGTCTCTTGATATTTTAGAAACCTATCTAAAATAATGATATTTATTAGGTGATGTTCTATCACCTAAATAATTGTGTTAGCTTTAACTTTTTAATAATTATATAATTACATCATTTTATTTTGTAGCCACCCAGAAATATCACCAACATACGCAGAGTTACACAACGTGTTGCCGACATCTGGGGATTCAGAGGAAACGGTAAATTTAAACACTTTTTTTAAATTATCACGGTTATAGTATTGTCTTTTACCGACTTCAAAAAAGAGGAAGTTGTCGATAGGGTTATTATTTTTTCTTCTTTTAAATAAACGAAATTAAAATTATTCTCCCTGCTTTATCACAAAGATTTTCCAGGTATTTAGTGAGTAGTTAGTACCTATACCTCCGCCACTGTACTCCATTTTGTACATGTCTAATTCCTTTAATAGTAATGTAAGTAATTTAATTTCAGTTAAAAGAACCAAATCCTGAAAATGAAGAGTTACAAAATGTGTTGCCCACATCAGAGGATTCGGTGGAAACGGTAAACTTAAGTACCTTTTTAAACTATCGCGATTATTGTCTTGTCTTTTTACCGACTTCAAAAAAGAGGATGTTGTCGATTTGGTTATATTTTGAAAATGTCGTTTTTTACTTCGTCTGCAAGTTGAACTTGTGTAATTTTGTTTCAGTTAAATGAACAAAACCCTGAAAATGAAGATATTCCATACATATTCGAAAGTACCTCTGAAACTACAGTAAGGATTTTGTTATAGCTAAGGCATGTTTACATAATAAGAAATTCAAACTAAATAAATACTAAAATATGTGCTTAAATTTCAGATTCATACAGAAATACCCGACTTGGGGCATCGAGTAATAGATGTTAATCATTTTACATCACAACTAATACAACTCTCTCAACATGAATCTCTGTTTGACTGCGGATTAGCCTCAATGAAATTAGTTTCTGAACATCGAATTGGATTACAATCGGAATTTACATTTGTCTGCTCTATGTGTAATTATAAAAACAAAATAAAATCATCTTTGGCTGATGTAAACAAAGATGTTGTTGCAGGAATAATGGCAGCAGGTTGTGGTCACGCGCAACTGAAGCAGTTTTCCGCAGCAGTAGGATTACCCATTATGTCTGAACACACTTACAATAAAATGCAGGACGATGTTTGTGACGATTGGGAAGAAACTGCCTGGGAGGAAATGAAAATAGCCGGAGAAAAAGAGAAAGAAGCAGCTGTTATTGAAGGCAGGGTTACAAAAGATGGCATTCCCATGATTGATGTCATTGTAGATGGGTGTTGGAGCAAACGCTCATACAGAACAAACTATGCTGCATTATCGGGTGCTGCAGCCATAATTGGCAGACGTTTTGGCCAAGTTTTGTACATGTGTGTCAAAAATAAGTATTGTTGTATTTGTGCCCGAGCTCAAAACAAAAAAGAAAGTCCCAAAGAACATGTCTGTTATAAAAACTTTGAAGGAGTTCTGTTTGCAATATTATAGCGGGTATTTGGCTACCACTAAACAGTGCATCATATTGACAAATAAATGGTATGATAAATAGTACGTATTACGTACGGAGAATAAAGAACGTATTGTATGAAACGTTCAGAAGTAAGGTCTCGGAAAATAATCTAGGTGAAGTCAGTGACAACTGCTTCTGAAACCTAAGATGTTGAGCCCTACAAAGCACTGAATAACGCATTTTGTGCGTCGCTAACACACCAATAAATTATAAATTTAGTCGCATCTGGCGGCAGTATTATTCGGTTCAAAATTAAAATTTTAACGATGGAACCAAGTTTGATGAAAAATCAGTGAAAGTTATCTTGGCCGATTACTTTGATTTATTGTTAACAATATTGTCGTTACTGTTGATGCTAATTTTATTAGTGGTGCAATGGTACATAGACTTTATTGGTGTTATTCTATGGTTTATTGGTATCGATTTCGTTGTTGTTATTGTTGATGCTAATTTTATTAGTGGTGCAATGATACAATGACTTTATTGGTATATGTAACCAGGTATACACAAAAAAAAAAATGTAATCATAAAATAATGTACTTTAATCTTGACTTCTATTCTATTGAAGACTATTTTTTTTTGTTTAAATTACTAATTTATTAAGTTTAATGAATTTATTTTTATTAATTTATTGAAGTCAAGAGATATTGTAAGTAAGTTCACTAAATTAGTATGAACCGAATTAATACAAGGTGTGAGATGTGGTAAACGAAAGGTTTATAAAGCCAGTGGTCAATAGAGTGAACTCTATAGAACCAGGAAATAGATGAGAGACAATTAGCTCTTATCTGGTAGATCGTTACGATCTAGCGATAACGATAGTAGAATAGATAGTATAGAAGTTCTAACGATAATACAAAAGCCCGTTGTAGAATCAACCGACATAATGTTGTAAACATCCAGCAGATTTGATAACAATAACAATCATTTGATACATTTTAAAAAGGGACCTACTCGTACGATACTTGAAAGAGTTGAAAGGGACCACAGATTTAATTTAAAAAGGACATTTGAGAACTGAGCCAAATATTTATGTCACGAGAAGTAATGTTGTTATGATATTTATAGTGGTAGTGTATTAGAACAATCATCAAAGCACACTATTTGTTTGAATTCTTTGAACAATATGAATCAGAGTACAATACTATACCTTATTGAAAAGGTAGTTTCAATTACTGAAGCCTATGTAACTCACTGTATGCATAAATAAATAACATTTTGATATTTAAATTGTAGAGTTACTGAAACAGTATATTTAAGATGAATAATTGGTTTGATTGGGTTTTTCTGGGTTTTCCCCAATCCTGCGCAACAAATGTTGAACCAATTTGAATGTATCCCCAGACAAGGTAGGAAGGTGTGTTGTGTTATTTTAATTGTATAAAATTTCGTTATCAAAATAGGAATTGATTTTTAAATAGATTAATTTTTGAGGGGGCGTGTTGGAATATGATACAAAAACTAATCTATCTCACTCTAACATGTAATGTATGTGAGTGTTTCTCTTTCCTTCACGACGTTTACATTATAGTAAAATACCCCTTTGTTCTACAACTTTAATGCTTATTATGAATTCCTCACCACTGTTCTTATAGAGCTGTGCTAGACCGCACTCGCACCTATCCTACCAAATATCGGTAAATAAATGATTTATATTTTAAACCGATTAACTAAATATTTTATTTCTGGCATCCAAACCCTTTTCTAAGTGTGTGAAGCACGATAAAAATAAGTTCATTGATTATGATACCTGTACATAATCAACATTAATTTGTATACAGGGTTATTTCTAATCAATTAGCATCCTTTTAGAGGTTTATTCTGTATATGTACATCAAAACTAACAACTTTTGTTCTGCAACATTTCTCAAAACTAACAACTTTTGTTCTGCAACATTTCTCAAAATTAAAAAAAAAAAGCTGTTCCATACATTTTGTTGCGGGTCACGGGTAGACTCACTATTCTACGGAGTGTCTACCCTTGACCACGGTTGATGCAACTCGGACGAAACGTCGGGATGATGAGTTATTTATTTATCTCGTAATTTCAGAGCGCGATAAGTCCCGTAGTATATAATAATAATGTGTTCAAATCGCGAAAGTTTAAAAACAGCAGTTGAAATAACCCTGTATTGTATGAAAAAAAAAAACATTAAAAAGATCAAAATAATTTTTGCCTTTTTTTTAAATTGTTGATTAAGGACAAGGCGACTCCATGATTATCTATGCTCTAGGCAAATTGAGTTGACGCGTGCCGCCGCCGCGCCGTTAGCAGCGCCACGTACGCTAGCCCAGCGTTGCCGCCCGCCGCTCTGGCGTGATCCTGTCAAGTGAGACCGCGTAAAATTTTGTCCGAGTGAAGGGGCGCGGTACTCGATTTTGAAACTATAGTTTATCAATGCGTCACCTTAATACCCAATGCTTTGCCACGAAACTGATATGTAGGCGAACATTATTTATCGTACTTTGTGGGTAAGTCTATTTTCAACAGTGGACTATTAAAAAAGCTGGTATAGTACAATACGTGCAGTAAAATTTACATAGAAAATGTGTAGCGCCATCTGACCTTATCTGATCGAACTACGATCGCAGAGATGATGAATTAAAGAGTTTCCCACCAAGTTTGGTAAGTTTTTGATCTTTTAATGTAATAATGAATAAGCTCAATACAGCTTAACGTGCTATGGAGAAGGCTATGCTCCGTGTCTCTCTGCGGGAGTGAATCAGAAATAAGGAGATCCGCAGACGAACCAAAATTACCGACATAGCCCAGCAGATTAGCAGATTAAAGTTCTCGAATGGTAGACTGACGATATAATAAGGATCGCAGGAGTGCACTGGATGCAGGCCGCTTCTAACCAGCCTTATATCCATGGGATAGGCCTATGCCCAGCTGTAGACGTCCTACGGCTGATGGATGGATGTATTTGAAAAGTACCTAAGACATAGTACGTTTGTTCTATTCCATTAGTTTTCCACTACTTTTGAACGTACTTACGTCCAGCCATATCAGAGGTAGGACGCCGACTACTAGACATAGTTTGCGACTTGCACCCAGCATGCTCCTGCAGACAAAACAAGGTATATTCAAGCCACAGCATCTTACGCTACGCTTGCAAATGCGTTCCTTCTAGTCTTGTCTGCAATCAGGATCTTCAAGGCCATCAGTCGTTACTCCTACGTATTATGTACTCTACCTACTGTAATTTTACCTTAAAATCAGCTGTACGTCTATCACCAAAATTAAAATAAAATAATACTACTGCAAAAAACTGTACCCCTCACAGATGAAATAATAGTCACTGCGTCCTTTACGGCGATGTTTTCGCAAATTGCCAGTTTGTACGACGAAAATGACTGTTTGTTGTCTAAAAAGAGTTGAGAGGTATTCGTGAATGAAAAGATGGGTTTGACGATACGAAGATTGCTTTGCTCGCGGAATATGAAAAGGGCTTCAGATTCGCTGCACTCGGCTCTTGCTATTTTGGAGACGCGGGAACGTAAAGTTTATTTTACTTCCTCATTATTTTCGATTCATCTGTTGGCATTTATTTGTAAACTGACTGACTGACTCTTACCTAGGCATCTTAGCAAAGATATAAAATGAATGTACATAATAAAAAAATAATGAGTAACTTCTCACATAATAATATTATGGAAGTATTATTCGTTAGATAGAGCTTCAGAGATTTCAAAATGGAAAACAAGTCATAAATTCGAGTAATAAGAATAAGATACGAGAATAAGATGTTGTCGCTAAGAGACGTTTAAGCATTCCAAGAAAATTTTACATAAAATGTCATACATTTTTCAGCATGCGAACCTTAACTATTTATAATATCCAATATCTAAAAAGGCGCAAAAGTTTTTTTGCTAGAAAATAGAGAACAAAATGTCTTGTTCGGGTCTTTAGTACAAAGAAATATAAGGTCTGCCTGTTTTGAGCCGCGTTATGTTTCAGACAGAAGTTCATAAATTGAAAATAAAAGTAATATTCTCAATCCATCCATCCATCTGCCATAGGACTCCACTGCCGAACATAGGATTCCTGTAGAACTTCATTAAAACTGGTTGGAAGTGGTCTGTATACAGCCTGATCCGGCCTCAAATATTTCCGATAGAGTAGTAAAGTTCTCGTGCCAGCAATTGCAGCGCAGATCATCCAATACCTCAACAACATGGTCTCTTTAAGACCACAAGATCGCGCTGGATGCAAACTGCTTCTAACTGGTTATATAAATGCTCTATTCTTCTATAGATCACTTATAAAACCAGTTGGCAGTGGAACCATTGTCCAATAGTGGGAAGTCTTTCAGCTAAAAGGGCTTGTAGCCGTTGTTAGAGCCGTGGACTTGTGACACAAACCTATATTTTTAGACTGAAGGAATTAAAGGAATTATTCTAATAATTTTATTCTCTGCCAACAAACTATTGCAAGAATTAGGTACATTTTTATTTTGGGCCCTATAAACTAATAATGAAAGACTCATCAATTCTTACGGCACGTACTCACACGTGCCGTAAGAATTTTCTTATGAACATGAAAATAGCAGAGATGGTTTAATATTACCCATGTTTTTCGGACCACTGGTAATGTAGAGTGAATTGGGGTAATAACGGACATGTAAAAATACATCAGGTTATTTATGAATTTTTATTATTAGATGTTTGTAGACTATTAGATATAACATTTTTTTGATATTATCAGGGGAAACGATCTGATCTACGTAGAATATTCCAATAGTAGTAAAAAAGCCGTGGTGGCCTAGTGGTTGTAACTATCATTCTTGAGGTCGTAAGTGAAAATCCCGGCCCCATACCTATGAGTATTCTTGGAACATACGGAATTCCACACTACTGGCTTTTCGGTGAAGGAAAAGGTAGACGGTGGCACAAGGTGGACGGATGACCTTATTAAGACCGCAGGATCGCGCTGGATGCAAGCCGCTTCCAACTGGTCTTATTGGAGATCCATAGGGGAGGCCTATGTCCAGCAGTGGACGTCCTACGGCTGATGGATGGATGGGATGTACCAACTAACTGCGATGGGTTGCTCGTGGTTTTGTGGATTTATTTAACAAGTCTGAAAAATTTTACTGGCGCTAACACTGCTAACAGTACGATATTACTTAGTTTTTAAATATGGTTTTGAAAGAATGATTGTTTAGCATCCGATGATACTTGCTCTAAACGCGCTATCGTTTAGTGCGCACCGTTTCGAGTTTCTCACTCGATGATATAATGTTCATAGCTAGTTTATTATTTTTGTATTCACTACCTACGCCATAAATTACCAATCAATTTTCTCAACACAAACTACGAAACAAAATATTGATTTTAACTGACTTCCAAAAAAGAAGAGGTTCAATGTTCGTTTGTATACGAGTATACAACGTGTAACGGAAAGGCTGTATACATAAAAAGTAGGTTGATACTATACCTTATATAGATGCTGTATTCGAAATTCCGAGCCAAAATAACAACATTCACTTTTTAAAAAAAAATTAAATATGACTGACTAGAAAAACAAAAAAAGGACAGGAGTTCGAGGAGGTGTGGTCTGATTTTGATGGGCAAGGTCGTGTTATTGACCTCACAGCTGTTTAGTGTGATAGTGCTGTGCAAATGTGAATTAGTCATAAAAATTACGAGTTTTTCAAATAATATTAAAAATCAGCAAACGAACTTACACGGCTAAACATGCCCCCATCTAGTTTGTAACCGTTATCTGATTTGGTACTTTCAGTATGTATACAGTCTTTCCGTTACACGTTGTATATGTTTTGTGTATGTTCATCGATATTTTCGCCAATTGTGAACCAAATCGAAAAATTATTAAGTTTGAAAGGGTAAGCGCCCGATGTGATTTCATTTAAATGACATCAAAATTGGCTAAGCCGATTTTGAAAAATCAACAATATTGTAAAAATTGTATACATCAATTCAAGCGAACTATTCGAATTTTATACACGGTTTTGTAGAACTCGGTTTTGCCATATTTGCAAAAAATAATTATTTCCTAATTTGTTCTAAATTCAATTCAAAGATGTTACACACTGCAGTCTTACCCCACCCGCCCCAACCGACCGCACAAAAATTATTTACACATTTTCTCTAAGTCCAACCCAAAGAGATTAAGTCGTCACGTAGCCCCCATATTTCTTGCGCGACAAGATGGAGTACTCCAGATATCTGACTCGTAAATAAATAAAAAACAACGCGAAGACTACGGACGGTACGCTGAGTTATTTATAGTGGTCGGGACAGATCCGTTTGGAAAGAGGTTGTTTGTTTGATTTTCAAGTTGGATTGTTTTTTAAAAACTGCGAGCTTCTTGCGAGCGACCTCGAAGAGTCAACACGTCCTGAAGATGCCTCGTTGAGAGGCGAAACACGTGTCGAACAGAGTGTAGTGCAGTGAGAATAAGGGTGTTATTTATTAGTGAAGTGTTTTCAATATTTTGTCATATTATTTTTAAAAAGATTTTTATAATATTTACTAGTTGTTAACGGATTATTATTGTACTATTTTTAAAAATATATATAATACTAGCTGACCCGGCCTCGCGTTGCTGTGGCTAAACAAATTAAAATTGCGATTATAATTTGAGATTCAAACTATCCTATCTCTCAAGTTGGATCGAACTGCACATGGTGTGCGAATTTTATTATAATCGGTTAAGTGGTTTAGGAGTCCATTGAGGACAAACATTGTGACTCGAGATTTATATATATTAAGAATAGAGTGTAGTGAAAATAAGTGATATTTATTATTATTTTATCTATTTTGTAAAATTAAGTTTTTAATTGTATAATTATTGTAATATTAGAAATTGTTTTTTTTTTTTTTTATCATAAATGTCCTTAATGCACTTAATCCCCTTAAACTTATTTGCCTACAACAAGATAGCGGAAATACACTAAATATTAATTCAAAACATAGATTTTAAAAACTGTTCCGTGCCACCGAAAATAAGCATGACGCGAAGGCCACAAGCCCCGCCTTCCATTTTAGGGTTCCGTACCCGAAGGATGAAAACGGGACCCTTTTAATAAGACTATGCTGTCTGTCTGTCTGTGACCAGGCTGAATCTCATGAACCGTTGTATCTAGAAAGCAGAAGTTTTCACAGATGATGTTTTTCTATTGCCGCTATAACAAAAAATACTCAAACCAGAATAAATATTTAGTCTCCAATTAATGCAACAAACGTGATTTTCTAGGATTTTTTTTTGCTCGCTATTGATAACGGCAAGAGAAATGGGGCTACGGGGGCTTCAACGCGGTACGAAACCCTCCGAGCGCGAGTCCGACTCGCACTTGGTCAATTATTAAAATACTGTTAAGATTACTAATTGGTACAGTGCCACCAAAAATAAGCATGTCGCTAACCCTAAACTAGTCCCGCCACCGGTGTTTTTCATATGATATTCCATAAATGTATACAGGTTTATTTCTAATCAATAAGCATCCTTCTAGGGGCTTATTCTGTACATAAAAACTAACAACTTTTGTATTACTGACTTTCGTCAAAACTCAAAATAAAAATTTTGTTGTTCCATAGAAAAATTTAGTTCACCCGCGACAAAATGTATGGAATTTTTTTTTGAGCTGATTGAGTTTTGACGAAAGTCGTAAAACAGAAGTTGTTAGTTTTTATGATAAGCCCCTAAAAGGATGCTAATTGATTAGAAATAACCCTGTATACGAAGTTGTGGCCAATCAAATGGCGGTCTTTCCTTCGTCTGGCGTTAGTAAATGTGGAGTCATTTTCCCACTGAAGTGCCTACAACAGAGCTGACTTTAAATCTCGAGTAAATAGGTAGGTATCTTCTAGCTAAGCGTGCTTACACCCTAAACCACATATCTACATAATATCAGACACTATGTACATATATGTAATCAGACGCATACCTATAAGTAAAGATCATTGGTGACACACTACACACAAGTGATTGGTTTTAAATTTACTAAAAATCAGAATTGCAACGGGAAAAAGAAACTTTGTGAGGAAAAAGTTTATTTTGTGTTACACAAAACGCCTGTAAAAATCAAATAGCAATTAATTAGCTTGCTGTTTGATATTGATCAGGCGTTGGGGTTCTTTTTGTCAGTGAAAGCACTGTACTTAGATACAATTACCCTGGTGAAAGTATTCAAAATCTGTCTTTGAAAATACACTTCTAGAATTAAATGTACTTAACTAAAACTTAACATTATAAGCCTTGGGTCTTGGTAGGTATGTCTACGCTACGTTTTCCATCACTTTACCCTAAACCTTTACTCGTATTTAACAAAATTAATCAGAAGGATCCAATTTTCGTGAGGAAAAAATGCTGCTCAGGATTCTGATCGAAAGTCATTACCAAGTTTCGTGTTCAGTTTTCCCTGTTTAGAGTTATTGCTTTTATATTTCACGTAGGGATGTGACGTCCGGCTATTTCACTGTTAATAATGAAACTAATCCTACCCAAGTAAAGTTATAAAAATATGTTTTAATATTATTTTACATAATGCGTATAAATATTATTTGAATACAGTCCGTTATTTACCTAATTTTTACCTCTGACATATTTTGTCGCTGTGTCCTTGTCTAACATGTGATGCTGTGTAATGACTAGACTCTCTGAGCGACAATTATTAGCGGTAAACTAACTGTCAACAGACTGTATTCAATTAATCTATACGCATTATTGCTATGTTGGACTGCTCGTATAGCGCTTCCTCGACAAGTTAAAAAATTATAATGTGGGTAACTTTTGAGAGGCTATGCACATTTTTTTTTTTTTTTACTTTTCACATTTCTAATCATCCTAGTTAAATGAAATGCTCAAAACTCAATCTGTATTTAACGCACTACGAGGGTGGATTGATAAGTTTCCGGCCTGACCAAGAAAAACAACGTTTTTAAGATTTTTTTATTTTTATTTCTCAACATAATCTCCTCCAAGGCTGATACATTTCTCATAGCGGTGTTCTAGTCTAGTAATGCCATCATCTCTACAGACTGATTCGTCAAGCTCCTCAAAATACCCATTTACAGCTTCGATTACTTCTTCATTGTCCGCAAATCTCTTACCGCCAAGCCATTTTTTGAGGTTAGGAAACAGATAATAGTCACTCGGGGCTAGGTCTGGAGGGTAGGGAGGGTGCGGCATCAATTCGAACTTCAGATCGTTGATTTTAGCCATCGCAACGATTGACGTGTGCGCTGGTGCGTTATCGTGATGAAACAAGATTTTTTTCTTGGCCAGATGAGGTCGTTTAATTTTCACTTCGTGGCTCAAACGTTGCAATAAGTCTGCGTAGTATTAACCAGTGATAGTTTTACCCTTTTCAAGGTAATCAATGTATATAATACCTCTTGCATCCCAAAAAACAGTAGCCATAACCTTGTTCGCCGAAAAAATTGTTTTTGCCTTCTTTGGAGTTGGTTCCCCTGGTCCAATCCACTGTTTAGACTGTTCTTTGGTTTCAGGAGTGTAGTGGTGGATCCAAGTTTCGTCAACGGTTACGAATCGACGCAAAAATTCGCTTGGATTACGCTTATACAACGCCAAATTGGCGGTAGAAATGTTCTTTCGAATCAATTTTTGGTCGACTGTTAGTAAACGCGGCACCCATCTTGCACAGAGCTTTTCCATATACAAATGTTGGTGCAAAATATTTTGTACACGTTCATATGACATCTTACAGGTCTCAGCTATCTCACGCACTTTTAATCTGCGGTCTTTCAGCACTATTTGATGGATTTTTTCGATCATATCTGGAGTTGTGACCTCAATAGGGCGTCCTGAGCGAGGCTCATCAGAGGTGCTCACACGACCCTTTTTAAACTCGGAAACCCACTGCTTAACGGTTGAATATGATGGGGAGGATGTCCCCAGTGTTGAGTCCATCTCTTCTTTAATTTCCTTCGGCGTTAACCCCTTCAAATAAAAGTATTTGATGACAGCACGAATTTCCAGCTTTTCCATTTTTACGAAAAACACAGAGGCGTCTTGTTCAGCGTGCTCTCAAACCTAAACTAACATGGCGATCGGACTGAAACTATAGCTACAAGCTATCTAAGGATGGTACTATAGAACGCCACCTCAAGGTAGGCCTAGTGGCGCCATCTCTTGGTCAGGCCGGAAACTTATCAATCCACGTGGTACTATTAAAATAGTAAATATTACTTCCCTTATTTTATTTTGAACCGGAAGTTACAAATAGTTCCTTAGTCTACTCGAATGTTACATTTTGACTACGTTTGGGTTGATTTGTCGGCCTCTCCGGCAAAAATATTACCCGGTATAACCACATCCAGGTAAAGCAGCTCATCCCTATTTTATTCTATCAATTTATACTACACATGCTAGGTTGTAAAACAGGATTGGCGAAGTAACTACTGGCCTGCCGTGGCCGTAACTTTTACAGTACAAGCAAATAATAGTGCTATAAAGGTTGAATAATAATTCCTTGTTTTATAGCAGTGTTATAGAGTTTAATCTAAGGTAGGTATTGCTTGGTGTAGAGTATTAATGTACTAACGTGATTGTTTTATGGTAGATAAATCGATTCAATTATTTGGGTCTACCTAGGTTTGCTGGTTGGGGGAAAAAGACAGTCATAATTCTTTTCGGGCTAAATCTGAAAGTGCCGGCCAAAACAATTATTTAAGAAATAATAGTAGTATATATTATTCTGAGTATTTTATACTCTGAGAACAATTTTCTGGGACCTTTTTCTGGGTAGTTATCAAGTTTTCTAATTATTTAATTTTCGTTTTTTTGGCCTAGGAAATTATTTAATACTAGTTTTTACCCGCGGCTTCGCCCGTATACGCAATATATCATTATAATTTATAGCCTATGTGTTATTCTGATATATAAGCTATATTATTGTAAAGTTTCATCTCAATCCGTTCAGTAGTTTTTGCGTGAAAGAGTAACAAACATCCATACATCCATCCATCCATCCATCCTCACAAACTTTCGCGTTTATAATATTAGTAGGATAAGACTGAACATCAACGGTCGTTGTTAATAAACACCAAGTTGTTTTTGTATTAGATACTCAGTCTATTGTTTTAGAAGTGAAAACAACTGTCAAAGAAAGCAAAATACAAAACACGGACTAATTACTACGAGCTAAAAAATTCGGCAAAAGTTAGTTAAGAGGAGAGTTACGCTATCGGTTAGGACACTGCAAGGAAGGTACACCGCGACGTGTCGTGATTATTTCGTCGAAATTTCAACATCATGTTAAAAACTTTACTTTTACGAATTAATTTAATTTGTTTCTTATAAATTATTAATTAATTATCACTATCATCACTATCACTACATAGTATTAAAACAAAATTGCTTCCCGCTGTCTGTCTCTATGTTTGCTTATATCTTTAAAACTACGCAACGGATTTTGATGCGTTTTGTTTTTAATATATAGAGTGATTCAAGAAGAAGGTTTTCTATGTATACATACACCTGTGCGAAGCTGGGGCGGGTCACTAGTTCTTAATAAAACAAGAGTGTGCATACATTTTCACAGTTCGACAAGTCTTACTCGAGTTACCAAAAAATAGACTTTTCCGAGATTAAAACTCTCCGTTAGAATTAAATTTTAATATTTTGTATAATTTCCATGTTACCTACAGGCCCGCTTTTTCATAAGTCTTTGTAGAAATCTTCCTTTGATGAATTATTCTATAGCAAATATTTTAACTTTTATTACATTTCTACATTAAGTAAGTGCTAAGAGATAGTTATATGCGAGATTACAGCCCGAGGGCTATAATTGGATTGCCATTAGAGGTGTGACGATGACGGGAGTCAGATGGCGAATAAAATGGAATCGCCCTTTGTCTCGCCCCGGGCCCGCTCAGATTCAATTTGTCAGAATCTGTGGATGGCCCAAGGGAGTGAAGGAAGCGTTTTCGAATAGTTTTGGGTTTCGGAGTCGATTGAGAAGCGTGCCAAGAGGTTTTTTGAAAAACGATACGTTAGTACCGTCACAGTCTCCGAAAGCACCAACGAAAGAATCGTAAGTTTAAAAGAATCGACAGTAGAGTTTACATTTTTTCATATTTAATATTAGTTCGTTTAAATTACGCTTAATCCTCACTCAAACCTAATCCCTGATGCCTGAGTTTTTAACAGATTAAACTTTGCACACCTATCAAAGACAGATGACGATGCATTCATAAAAAAAATGATGACTCCTAAGCGTGTTTTTTAGTTTTTTTTAAACTATATCTAAATTATTTAACTGCCTGAAGAGCTTTGACATTCCTTAAAGGCCAAAACTACCAGGCGACTTTATTCATTTTTGTGTGCCGAAAAGTAGATTATGGCAAACTTCTGTATTATACCTTCGTAACTCATAAACTCAAGTAAATAAATGAATTATGAATTCGATTTAGAGACGGTTACATTTAGGCCAAACACGTGCATTTTTTAGTTGTAAGTCGCAAAATTTACGTTCCATTTGGTTTCACACTAAATTCCTGTTTTTCTATCACAAAGTGACCGAAAATGTGTGGACTCGGCGCATTTCAAGATTTTCGCAATCAAAATTACGTGACGTGAATTACGCGACTCACACATCACAGACTTACGCTCTTTGCTTTGAACCCATGCTTTGCTTTGAATCCATGAGTTTATTATGATGTAATTACCAACAAGCCGAATCAAACTTCATGACGGCTATGACGTTAGCTACAAGCTGCGTAAAACCTAATCCTGATTGACGTTCAAGCAACAGCTGCGCGATGAATAGGTTTCACTTAGTTTGAAGCCAACTTTAGATCCGTCATGACGTTAGATTCGGCCTATAATATATTATATTATGTCAAATTGCTGGTGTTCCATGGCTTATCCCACTCATCCCAGCGTCCTATCCGTGGAACGGTGACTATTGTCGACACCTTCCCAAAAGATCCAGTTTCTGAATGATTTAAACATATGTTTCAAATCGCTGGAGTCTCATGGTTTGGACTGCTCGTGGGACGGTGACGTTTGTCGCCCGACACCTGCCCGAAAGATCCAGTTTCTTGTTTATGAATGATTTAGTTATATATTTATTCGACCAATTGCTATATTGTATTGTACTGTACCAGCCTTTTTAATAGTCCACTGCAGGACGTAGGCCTACCTACGAAGGGTGATTGGGCCATTTCCACCACGCTGGCCCAGTGCGGGTTGGTAGATTCACATACGCCATCGAATTTCTTCTACGGACGTATGCAGGTTGCCTCACGATGTTTTCCTTCACCGAAAAGCCAGTGGTGTCAAATTCCGTACATAAATTTCAAGGAACTCATTTGTACGGGACTGGGATTTGAACCCACGACCTCACGATTGTAAGGCGGGTGTCACTACCTCTAGACCACCACGGCTTAATTGCTTGCTATATTGACTAGTTGCTAATTTGATCGTTTGCAAATACAAAATTGTGTAATTTGACTATTCGCGATATCGACCAATCGCATTTTTGACTGATCGCGTTTTTGACTGATCGCGATTTTGACGGTTTTACAGTGACTTGACCGTTTGCGATTTTTACCATTGGCGGCGGAACAGTTTCTTGTTTAAAAATTATTTAATTAGATATTATATTTTAGATCGCTGGAGTCCTATGGCTTGTCCCGCTTGTCCCGGCGTCCCGCCCGGGGGACGGTGACGTTTGTCGCCCGACACCTGCCTGAAAGATCCAGTTTCTTGTTTGTGAATGCTTATTGGGGACAACTGATAAGTACAGCTTTACAAACTACGACTTTTGCTTGGGATTACGCTTTATAAGACCTTTTGACTTGACAAAATTCTTGTTTAGTTATATTATACAGTGTTATTTCTAATCAATTAGCATCCTTTTAGGGACTTATTTTGTACATCAAAACTAACAACTTTTGTTCTGTGACTTTTGTCAAAACTCAAATGAAAAGTCAGTTGTTCCATACATTTTGTCGCGGGTGAACGATTTTTTTTCTATGGAACAACAATTTTTTTATTGAGTTTTGATAACAGTTGCAGAACAAAAGTGGTTAGTTTTGATGTACAGAATAAGCCACGAAAAGGATGCTAATTGATTAGAAATAACCCTGTATATGCACTTTCATACATATTTTAGTAAAATATGAAAAAATATCAACGTAAAATAATAATAACTATATAATTGTTTTTACTTTTCATATACGTTTCGCGTTTAGCGACATCCTGCTTGATGCTGATCAGATTATGTGGTCAAAGGTATTGTATAAAAAAATGTTTAGACTGAATATATCGCATTCAACGTATCTCAGAGTTAGGTGGTAGATCATAAATTGGAGGAAAACACCAAGTCCTCAACATCAGTACGACTTCTACGGATTTTTTTCTCAAGAAACGCTAGGATAATTCAATAATTCTTATTTTGCTTGCTTCTTCACTGATAGCAAAGAAACACATAATAATCTCCTTTTCAGTAGTATATATAATGTCTGATCGTACAGAATAACAGCACTCCTGCCCTCTCGGTACACAGGAGGAATCTATTAGCCCTCCGTGCCTCTGCGACACGTATCGAAAGCTATTTCGACGCAAGGAGCTATTGGAACATTCCTAGGTGTAGAGCTGGAATGATTTTGTAATTGAAATTGAGAAATCACATGAGAATAGTTAATACTAAAGTTCTACTAGAACCCTAGGTTATTTTTAACAAACTTAAAAAAGAAGGTTCTCCGTTCTGTTTTTTCGTGATAATATGTTTGTCTGTTGCGCGATTGCTCTGTCAATTATATACGATTTTCATGATTATTTTTTTTTGTTTGGTTGATCACACTTTAGAAATAATCCCATATTTTTTATCGAAATCCACTGAGTCGTTTGAAAATTCAACAATGATGTAAAAATAACTACATCGCTGAAACATCGATTCGTGCGATCTATTTGGATTTTATACACAGCTGAAGTCGGTTGTATCATTTTTGGCGAAATATCATTTATCCGAGTCGAATGATAACTCGACTGTTTAAGAAACAGAAAATAAAAATAAAAAATATATTATACACCTGACACCAGTACTAGCTACTCAGCCAATGCGAAATTGCTTTTAAAACAATTTTCAACTTAATTCGATAAAAAATAATGTTTTCGCCTTAACATGTCTTCGCATTTTTGCATTGAAGAGATTTCAAAATATTCATACAACGTGCAAATATAATTGGAGAAAAAAGTAGTCTCCGGAAATTTTTATCATATCAATTTGAAATAGCAAAATATATATTATTATGTACAAATTACACTAAATTACTAACACACTTATTCGCTTCGATTTTGGCATTCATTTAGCTTAATCATGGTATATGGTCCTTACGTATACTACGGGACTAATTGCGCACTGAAAAATATGATAATGTGTTCAAATTCCAAAAGTTTAAAAATAGCATAATACTTACATGGCCTATACAATATCTCAAAAGCCTGTCTTAGATAAATAATTTCATTTAAGTGAGAATAGATGAAAATTCAAGAAACTAAATTGATGAATAGCAAATGGTATCAATTTTTAGTAGAGTAGTTTTATCCAATATAAACTACTTGGAACTAACAAGTTAAGTTTCTAGCACGAACTCTACAAACCGGCGATGCAATCCCTTGACAAAACTAAACTATTTGCGTTATTCTCCTCACAAACATTACACAACATCTGTTCCGTTAATAAAACTGGCACAAAGATCGCTCCACGTCATAAGCCGTGCTAACTCATAACATGTAAATTCCGCGTTGCTACAAAAAAATGTTGGACTTAATGAAATATTCAGTAGGCTTGCTCCACGACGGGGTTATATCAAAAGTTTTGGGGAGATTGCCGTGGAGGTAGGAAGGTGAGTTGATGAGATGGGAGATACGAGTAGCTGCATATGTTGCGAAATAACAGAGTGAGATATCTTCTAATTCTGCGTACTTTATCTTCTACTACAAAGTCGCTTACCATCAAGTGATTAGGTGGTCAAGCGCAGACTTATTCGTGACAAAAAATTTATAAGTAACGTTTAGATGTTATGTTAGAAATATGTTACCAAATACTTAAATTAGCTGCGCTTATTATAGAGGGTACCTACACATGTCACAACACACTTCGGTATTGCGACGGTGAGGAGTAGATAGAATGAGGGTAGACAGAGAGATGGTTTGGGCGACGGGCTGGAGTGCCAGACTGTGATAGTGATCGGTGGTGTATGGGTAAGTGTGAAACAACTTCGATAAGCCAGTAGTTGGAGCAAGCCTTGTAAGTACTTTGAGTTTTATAATGGCTGCCGAGATATTGGAGGTCCGTATTATTGTCCAATGGTGTATCATCTGAGTGTCCTACTAGAATTTGATTAGAATGCACTTAGCAGTTAAAAATGCTCTAGCATTAACATTTTCAAACATTTCATGAAACCATTGCACCCCTTAAAGATAGAACCTCGTAATCACCACTATCACTTATTATTTTAGCGCGGTAGCACGGTATGTGACTATGGCAAAGTTTTTGTTATGCATTGGCATTAATTTGCTAGTCAAGCGTCGCATACTTTGCATAGGCATATGTTAAACTTGTTTAAAACAAAACCATCTGACACAGGAGTAGATAAAAGAGGGAATTTTGTATTAGCGATTCGCTTCTTCCTTCTTAATGCGGTCCGCCAGGGATTAAAATGCCCTGCCTCCGTCATTGTTTCCTGTCAATTACAATTTGCATTTCTGCAAGTCAAGAGTGAATAGGTATCTTCTAGGTCTACATACTCTATCTTCGGCTACAATTTTGCTCTCCATCAAGCGAGTTGGTGGCCAAATGTAGACCTATTATAAAAAAAATACATAAAAAAAATGTATACTTATTTTAAAAAAAAGTTGCTAAAATATTCATCTGTCTCAAAAAGGTCTGTTTTTATACAAAAAGTCAGCTTAAGTTAAGTATTTGGATTCAAATCCCACAAGACAAAGCTCAGTTTCACCGTACTCTCCTTAGAACACGTGTTCATTTAATTACCTTATACATAAATTATACTCAAACACGTATCAGTTATTGTAATTTAAGTGTGCTGCTTAACGCCACATCTCCACATAGTTTGTTCCCACATCCGAGGGTCATACAAAAACTTGCGCAGTAACTCGCGGCCGCAGCGTTATCAGTTGTCACACTTCGACCGAGTTTTCTGTTAAAGCAAGTGCGACTTCGCGACCTATTCAGATTGTAATAAAGATGTTTTATGGAATTTTAAAGTTGTGCGTTCAAAGGTTGGAGATAAGAGTTTTTGGAGTTGTTTTTGCTGGAAGGTTTTTTTTTGCGATTTTGCGGTGGTTTTAATTTAATTATGGCGTTCTTTCGGAAAGCCCCTTGTCTAATCGGGAACTAATATAAAATGAACTGATGATGATCAGATTTGAGTTTTATCTTAGTATCGATGCGCACAAAAGAGAATACATAAGTATTTTACATATAAATAATTAGTTTTCGACAAAAATGGCAATAACCGTTCGACCGTTCCAATCTACGTTCATAATTCGAAGAGTTCGCCCGGAGAGATGTATCATGTATGAAATGTTTTTTAAGTTTTTCAGCTTAGAAATTATAATTCTTTGGAGCATATCTTCATGTATGTCATTGTATGTATGCTCTTTTTACATTATTGTTGATTTTTTAATGAAGGACTCAGCGGAGTTCTATGAAATTCTATGCCTTCTAGGAATAAACATAGATATACATATAAACTGGAAAACTCATATAGAATTCATTAAGACATAGTTACCAAGATTTACATATGCACTCTTTGAAATTAAAACCAGCACTGACATAAAAACAGCTATATCAGCTTATTACGGGTATGCCCACTCCTGGCTTAAATATGGTTTAATGTTGTGGGACAACAGTGTCAATGCTGAGCAATTATTTATTATACAAGAGAAATGCATTAGGATCATTTCACAAATAGAAAATACTGACAGTTGTAGACCATTCTTCAAAAAAATACAACATATTGCCCTTACCCTAAGCTCCCTTTATATCCAGGAATTGTGCACATACGTGTATAAAAACAACAACACATTTCTTAAAACAATAGAAACCCATAATTTAAACACTAGATATAAAGATAACTTAAGTTTGCCATCATCTAGAATAAAAATGTTAAATGAAAGCCCATATTATATGGCAGTCAAAATATATAATAAACTACCAATCATCATACGAAATGGACAAAAATTTACATCATTTAATTCTAAATTAAAACAATTTTTAGTATTACATTGCTTTTATTCGTTAAATGAATACTTAGAAGTCACCACCTACAAAAGTAACAAATAAGCTTATTGCCAAGTAGGTATTTATATTATTTGATTATTTGTATGACGATTTCTTAATAGTTCTATAATTGCTTGCTACTAAACAATTCTTAAACTTAGATCATAAGAATAAAATGTAATTATTAGATAAATATATTTAGAGAGCGCCCTAGCAAGTTATAATTTTGCAATGCCCGACAAGGGCGGCTAAGTCGTAAGCACATAATATCCTAATTAAGACCTCAAATGTAACACTTAGTGGCAATAAATAAATATGAATATGAAATTAAAATTTGGTCCTATTTAATTTTCATCAAACTCGACTGAGTCCTTATTGAAAAATCTCTGAAATATTGTGATCAAAAAAAAGAATCATTAGATTAGGTTCATAATTGGCGCGGTAATTGCGTAATTTACGTACAAAAAAAACATATTTCAAGAGGACCTCTTCTTTGAAGTCGGTTTAAAAACATAAAAATATGTAGCAGCTTGTCACATCTTTCAACGTTACTGGAGAGATTTTTCAAAGTTACAGTGTTGTGTCAGTTTTAATCTACAACTTAATTAAAAGAAAATATAGTTCAAGATAGAAGAGTTAATAAAAATGGTCGCCTTTGAGCCTTTTGCATTTAAAACGAACACTGTTTTTGCAACTTGCTCGTTTAAATTTTAAATTAGCATTTTCATTCAACTATTCTACCTCTTCAGTGCTTTTACTTGAATATTTTACAAGTTTTGTTTCTTTGGTGTAAAATATTTTTGTGTTGTTGTATTATAAAGTGTTGGTATAATTTTATAAACTGATGTCATAATCTAGACACGCGGCAGCGTGTCCAGCAAAGACAAAGTAAATGGAACTGGCGACACAGCAGCCATGTGTTATATTCGAACCATATACACGAATCATTTCGAAAACTCGAAAACTATTTATTCTATGTAACTATAATACATTTATCATATTTATTGCAGTTTTCAGGCTTGTCTAGCTTACGTTTTTGTCATTTCATTAATAGTGCTATACTCGTAACTAGCCTACGAAACGGCCAAGCCGCATATATTGATTAAGCTGTAGAGTTTATGGAGTAAAGACTTGTAGTAGAGATAAGGAGTGTAGAGCTAAAAGCTTGGCTCTACATGAGATCTGACAACTTTTTGAAAGTGCGAACTTTGGTTTTGTCTTGGCTACATTTTACATAAAAAAGTTTTTGTTGGATTCTATTTTCTGGAATCCAAACGAGAAGCCTAAGTTCAACGGTGGACGTCTCATAGCTGATATAACAATAATCTTAGACGTATAATATATCCTGATGTTGTTAATTAATTATCATCATTCAGCACTGAGACTTTCATTCAACTTACAGACATAGGCCTTGACCGTACTTTTCCAATAATACTACTCAGAGAAGATGATTTATGAACTTATAAAAAAACTATGTTGTTAAAGTAACTCATAGGATAAAGATGGTGTAAAAACTGATCCGGTAGGGGTTGAAAGGTTTTTGAGTGAAGCCCATGTACCCGCAAGCACAGCGTAGGACGTCCACTCACAAGGTGGACGGATCATTTTATCAAGACCTCAGCATAGCGCTTGATGCAAACTACTTCCAACCGGTCATAATAGAGACCGACATGGGAGGCCTACGCCCATCAGTGGACGTTCTATGGCTTAAACGACTTTGACGCGACAGTAAAACTTAATGTTTTTTGTGCTTAACTATTGATTATTGCTTAATTGTTACACAACTAGCTACGAGTATCTTTTATTTAAATAAAATTGGTTAGAATCTTTTTTAAATTAAACGGTTTTTATGTACTAAAAACTAATAAATAATAACTCAAAAATAAAATCGTGGAACCGTCGCCTGAAAGATTTCATTATCTATGTTGCACCCCACGATTTTATTATTTAGCTTTTTAAGTACATAAACCCGTAAAGTTTTTTTTACCAATTTTATTTTAGAGTTTTTAGTTTTTATATTGTTACTACAAAAAGTGTTTTACATGAAAAGCTCTTTCATTTGATATCTATATTGAGAGGGTTGAGTGAAAAAAATTAACCCGCGATGTGTGGCGGTGGTCATTTTGTATTTACGTCAACACTGAATACAAAAAATTGTATTGTCATTGAAACTTAAGCTGTGAATCTAATATCATATCAATCTGTCTACGGAACCCTGGTCAAAGGTGACGTCCACAAGTGGTATATTATTCAGAGAAAAATCGAACCAAGATGATATTTACATAATTTGAAATCTTGATTTATAGGCTTCTCAAAAATATTTAATTTAGATTTTTTTATCCCTCCATTTTTTTTAAATGTGAAAAATAAATTGTATGAAAAACAATAATACAGCTATGTATTTTTTCTAGTTTAGCAGTAGTAAAGTGCTTCTATCGTTATTTTATTTGCATTCGTAGCTGATTCTTCCACATTCATCTCTTAATTTGCTAAAATTAAACATTATAACCGACCAGTGTGACCAGTTAGTAGGTACAATGTGACAAATAAACACTTAAAAACTGTGTCTAATTGGTAAAAATGCTTTTATTCAACGATTTGGAGGTTACTTAATCATGGTTGATAGAGATAAATTATCTATTGAGCCAAATATATTTATTTATCTTAATAAATTCAAAATTAAATTAAAAAGGCTCTTTTATATTTTTAACTAACGTTAACTTGACTCAGAAAAATATGAAGTTTCTCGAAATGTAACGAGTGTTGTGGTTTCAATTTTTGATTATTATTATACCAGCCTCCATACATTTTGTGGACATGTCCTTTCACGTACTAGATTTGACCCAAAAAACGGGCAAGCGAAGTTAAATAAAACCGTTTTAAAACAAAAGTAACTGCAAGTATAATTTAATTCTACTCTGAAACTCAAACCACCAAAATGCATGAATACGTAATAAGTATTCTCTTGAACAGTTTTATTCTTCTCATAAAAAAAAAACTAAGTGATAAAGTGCGGCTCGCTCGGGACATCCATTATTGCGAACCTGTTGGACGCGATTATTGACGCGATCCCGATGATCGCGATATCATCATGTCATTATCGCCTCGGGCGCGCTATTACCGCCTTAAACTCTCCAATTGCCGTGTTTTAAGGGGTTTAAGCCGTGTTATAAGTCTACCATTTTGCGTCATTGTTTTTCTTTTCAACCATATGTGCCAAAACGTATGCAATTTCACGCTTTATTTATTTAAATAGATACACCAACAGTGAATATATTGAATATAACCTTAAATCACATTTAATAGGTGTATTCAGCATTTTAAAAAAAATTACTTAGTGGTTATACATATTTAGTTGTTACAAACTATTATCACAATTAAAAAATAATAAAAATGTTATGTTATTAAAAATCAAACATTGAACGTCTCAGGTAGAAACTTGAGTATCTTATTTTTGAAAGCGGTGAGAAAATCATTAAAGATATCGAGGTCATCCAAAGTAGCATTAAAATCATTATAGGTACTACATAGTCTTTGTGTCGGAGAATTAAGAGGTAAGAAAAAACGCACTTACGCTTTGTAAATAAATTAAAATTCAACAGGTGGATTGCCTAAAACTATTTGTAGAATTTGTTTATCATAAAAAAATTAGTTATACTCGGTAGTTTTTTTTAATAAATTTCTTAATTTGACGTAGTAAAATAAATCCAAAGACACTTTCTCTTTAAAAAAACTAACTGAAAAGTTGGGGCTCGCCCGAGTCATCCATTTTACGCGAACCTGTTGAACGCGATCCCGATGATCGCGATATCGTCATGTCATTGCAAATCAAAAACTAAATGTAGCACAATGTCTATCATTTACACACGATTGCACACGATTTTAAGTATTTTTATAGAAAATAATCTCTTAATTTGACAAATTCAAATGAACTATGAATTAAATAAATGACAATGAGACTTATTTTTGATGTCTTTTGTTAATTAATAAAATTTTAGTAGCTATGTGCAGCTGTGTAACTCGCACATTCGCTAGTTATATGTGAAAATCATAAAAAATGTCTAATGTAAGATACTTTAACTGTTGTTTTGATATTATAAAATGAACATAAAAAATACATTTTCGTTTTTTGAATCTAAAACTTAAGATATCTATTAAACAATACTACAAGATTTTTGATATGCAAACGATGTAGGTTTTTGAAATGTACATTTCATACTCGTGACTATTAACGTGATAACGTCTTATAAATCGATAGAGCACTACCGTGGCTCGGATGACACGTTAAATTGTAGGTCTCGGTTGTTATAACTGTTAAGCCATGTCAGAGGCCTTCAGGCGGCCTAAAAACTCTGACACCAGGGCTGGCCACCCGGCCTATACGAACTTACTTTTTTTAATCGATGAACGCTAACTGCACACACGAAAAAGTGTTACGTTCCGCATAAGCCGAGCGTGCAAGCGAGAGCGTGGAACAAGCGACAAAGACAGCGTTCGGCTTATTCGAGTTGTTGAATCAAAAATGTTTTCAAAAGACGTTAGCACGTATTATCACGTCCGTAAATCGACTTTACGCACAACCATTTTTTTATTAATGTGGGAGCGAGAGACAGTGCGATGGAAAATTGGCTTACAAAATGCCCTTAAAGTGTAAAATTGCCGCTTATGTTTTAAATCGCCTACTTGACGGCAATAGCGGAGTTGACGGGTAACTTGCCATGATTACAGAGTTTAAAATAATCGCGGTAAGTGGACCTCGGTTGTAAATTACTCTACCAACTGCAGCCGGTTTTGTCTGTTGTAGACAGGAAATATAAATTATCCTTTTGGTAAAAAGTTGGATGTAGGATACAAAATATAGCGGTAGTTTACATACATTATCGGATTTCTTCTCCAGATTTAAACAGATTTCTACAAAACAATTTTTTCATCGGCAAGTAAAGCAATGCATGATAAAATGAAAAGTACATGTAAAAAATACTATACAGGGTTACAGGGTAAGTCGACCTATTCTCGTTAAGGATGTATAGTTTACTTTGTTTCTGGCTAATTTGTCTATGTAATACACTATCCTAAATTAAAAAAAAAACAAACATTTGAAATTGGTATTTATAAAATTCCCAATTTTCGGCTACCAGCTCAGATATTTTGAAACGTGTAAGTCGTATTATTATTTTTATTTGATTTTTACATGTAATATAATATTTTATAATCTCACTACCCAATATTGTCCGTATTTGAATTCAAATGTCTCGAAAACTGTGAGTTTTAGGATATGGTGTTTCATGGTCAAATCAGTCAGAAACGTAGTAAACTACACACGCTTAACGGGACAAGTCGACTTAGCCTGTAACCCAGTATAAGTCCACGTACTTCTAATCCAATGTGTTTACATAATAACACACGGGTCGAGGCTTAAAAGTTTTATACCGCTAAAAGACTGACTTTTATTTAAGTAAATATTTTACTGTTAGACAGATATCATTTACTATCTATAATACCGACTACTTAAAGTCATAATTATGTAAGCTATTATTGATCACGATATTATCGGCTTTTCCTTTTACCTATCATTTTTACAGTTAAGTACACAATGCGTAAAACCGGGACCTCATTACTTAATCCGTCCGTTCGTCCGTCTATCTGCCACCAGACAGTATTTCGAAAACCGTGAGAGCTAAACAAAAAAAAAATTCATGGTGTATTTTAGTTGTCTAAGGTCTAATAATCTAAGGGGACTCCCAAACAACAAACCTGTTTTTTTATCGATTTTTGCTCGATATTAATAACGGCATCAGGTAGACGCCTGAAATGGGCTAATGGCCCAAAACGGTACGGAACCCTTAATGCGTGAGTCCAACTCGCACTTGGCTAATTTTATTTTTGTTTTGCCTTGTTGCCATCCGCCCTAACATTGTTATCCTTCCATCTGTATAATAGTCTTCCAGCTAATCTTGTTGTTCTTTTATTGTCCATCAACAACAAGTGACAAGAAGAAAAAAATACCTTGTCACCTTGTCTTATCATCGTGTGACCGTATTAGACTATTAGTCCACCTGTCATCTATTCGTCTTGTAATACAGCTTGCTCATCTCAATTTAAATGATTTGTGCGACGTCAAACTAATACAATAAATATGATATCCGTACTAATAATGCAATACTGTAAATCCAACACGCAACAAAAAGTCCTCGGTTCCTATTTGCCAACCAATTTGTCCCGCAGCGTATCTACAAATTAAGATTTAAATTATCCATAATTGCACCCTAAAGACACGTTGCCATTAGTCATGCTTATCTCTGCATCTTTGAATGCCTACTCCATGGACAATGAATTAAATTGAACGATTATCTTCGTAATCGATTCTGGGATTTATTCATCTTGCAGTTGTGGGTTGGGTAAAATAGGAACGTATATTTGCACCGAACTGTAACATTGTAACCTCAGACCAAATAAAAAAAAAATCAAGAAAGAATATTGACAAAAAGCAAGTGAAATTACGCCTCGCCGTGTACAGACACAATTACACACAAAAAACACGTAAAACTAAACTACGCCTTGGATTATCAGTTGTACTATGGAGGCGCAACACCAACGCACTCACCACATGTATAAAATACTAGCCTCACTTGTCTGTTCACGACGTTCTGTCTAGATTTTTTCTTTGGTCTGAGATTGTAACATGAATTCTACTGACAAGATGTATAGACGAACTGACACGCTAAATGCTGCCAGCTTTCAACTGACTTTACCGGACTTAGCGACTGCCTCGATGGCCCAGTAGTTAGTGACCCTGACTTCTATGTCAAAGAAACGTGGATTTGATTCCCACCTAGAACAAGCATTTTTGTGATGAACATAGTTGTTTGCTCTGTGTCAAGATGCTATAATCCATATAGGTATGTATTAAAAATACTTATAAGCTAGGTATATTGTATCTATGTAGAATAATTAGTCTCTGGCAGCCATATCACAAACTTTGCTTGGTTTTGGGGTTAATTATTGTTATTTTAGGAGCCCGTTGTTGAATAGTAGGGCCTACTCAGAAAGGGCCGTTGACAAACGCCATCAAATATCATCTACGTAAGTATATGTTTTGATTCTGTCGCGGTGTTTTTCATCACCAAAAACCAGTTCGAAATACGGAAATTCGTTAGAAGACCAAGGTGGCAGATATCGTAGGTATTATTATTAAACTTAAGTGGCGTTGGACAGGACGCTTGCCCAGACGTAGTGATGGTGACATGGTGGAGTACCTAGGTCTGATATTGAGTGGTGGCTCCTGACGGAAAGCGCCGGTAGACCCCCGTAAAACGCTGACGGGACGATATACCTACAGTAGTTTTACGGGATAGGACAATCACTTCTAAAATCTGCTCTTTACACTTCGGTGTAATACGCAGCCTCGCTCCATCCTGCAACACTCCACCTTGTCAAGTTAATATTGATTAACATGTTTTAATATTCATGCAAACGATCCGCAACCATATTAAATGGTAATTTCGCCTTTTTTAACGGGAGATGAATTAATGGGGTGGTTAATCGCCTTTCACTGCGCCGCCATTTTGTTGAGAATGCGGAGATGTGCAGTTTCTGGAAAGTCAAGTAATTTGCGAGTTATATGATGTCAGCGTGTAATTAGGACCCAGTTTACGCATTAAAATGATGATAAACGTGAATGGGACTTGTTCTTACTGGGTAAGTGTGGTGGCAATGGAACACCATAAATACGACAGTATAATTTTATTCGTACAATATAGTGAATCATGAAAACGTGATACTGACATTTAACAGTATTATAATAGGTAAATATCAATTGTGATAGTAATCGAATGTGACAATGCAACATGCTTGACAGCATTATATTGACAGAATTGTGTGTTCAGTATTATAAATCATTTGTAAATAATGACAGAATAGTGTGTTTAGTATTATAAACCAGTTGCTTCAAAGTATTAATCCAGCAAAGCCCTCACTGTACAGACACACTCGCAACACACATCCACTCACACACCAACATGCACGCTACACACACATTACGCAATCGAAAAATGGAAATTAATTGTACTCGTATTTAAGTAAATTACTAAGAACTCATTGTTAAGTCACTCTTTTCATTACATTAGGTAATAATTATGAGATGTCTTATCTAAAAGCGGAAGAGACTAAATCTCACGACACAGGACCACCCTAGTGTGAGATTTAGGGTTCCACTCTGGAAGTTTGTAAATTTAATCTAAGTACCTACCTACTAACATTACTTTAAGCATCATCAAGATTTCCTAACTCCAAAACCTGTAACTTTTTGAGCAAAATAAACGTTATCTATCTTATCAGTCATTGGATGTTCATGACTGTGGCTTGCATTCAGCAAGTTCCAATTGCTTTACTTAGATCACCAGTCTACCATCAGTATATCAGTAGACGTCCTACGCTGCGCTTGCCGAAATTTGCCCTTCTGACTTAAATATATTAAACTAGCGGACCCGGCGAACTTCGTTTCACGCAATATCTTTATAAATCATAGCATATGTGTTATGCTGATGTATAAGCATTGCATTGCAAAATTTCATCTCAATCCGATCAGTAGTGCGTGAATGAGTAACACATCCATACACACATTTTCGCGTTTATAATATTAACATCTTCAGCGGCTTTTAGGCAATATGAAGTAGGAAGTAAGATTTTTACTATCAAATTGAAAACCTTTAATATTTATAATATTATTTGTCTAGTTTTTTTAGAAATATTTGATGTTATAATACTCGTAAATACACAGTCAATGTTAAACTGATAATTAGCACCCTTTTCTTTAGAATCGATTTTTTTTTATTCTATGAATACTTACACTTAAAATTAGCAGCTAGTTAAGTAGAAGCCTTAAAAACTTCACCAAATTACAGTTAACAAACAGAATTCCGCCTTTTTATCCGTCTCTAATGGGCCGCCATTTGTAAGATCCTTGCGAAGATACCATCGGGAATTACCCTTCTACCGGTGCACGTTCTTTCTTAACTGTGAAAAAATACTAGTTTAGGCCAAATCAAACTTCTTGGCGTCTGTGACATAGTTTTTTTTCGTTCGTTTATCATTATTGCGACAAGTGAGTGTCACAGACACTTTTGAATCGTCAAAACTAATCTACAATACAGTATACACTTAAAAGGAAACTAATTATCTACCTACATGTATATAAATTACCAACGTGAAATCACATTTACTTCTTATCTACATTCTTAAAACCAAGGTAATTTCAGTCAAAAACACAATTTCCATAATATATGTGTAAAATCCGTGGTGGTCAAGAGGTAGTGACACCCGCCTTACAATCGTGAGGTCGTGGGTTCATATCCCCGGTCCCGTACCAATGAGTTCTTTGGAATTTATGTACCGAATTTCACACCACTGGCTTTTCGATGAAGGAAAACATCGTGAGGCAACCTGCATACGTCCGTAAAATAAATTCGATGGCGTATGTGAATCCAACCATATGAACCATGATATATGAACCAACCCGCACTGGGCCAGCGTGGTGGATATGGCCCTATCACCCTTCGTGGGTACGCCTACGTCCTGCAGTGGACTATTAAAAAAAAAAGGCTGGTACATGTGTAAAAGTATATAGTGTTCAATTTTTGCTTTGTGGTTATTGATAAGGAGTTTTTTCTGTCTGTCTGCTCGTGCGAACACAGGATTCGTTCCTCAATTAAGTGGGTGGGATGGATTCCCATATATATTTGAAAATGAGGCAAACGCCTCAAATATTCCTGCCTGGAGTCGGCGTATGACTTCGTCCCTTTTGCCGTCGAGACGGCTGGTCCATGGTGCTTCGAAGCTCGGAAATTTGTGCACGACCTGGGTCGGCGCTTTAGAGAAAAAGGCCGCGACCCACGTTCGGGCTTGTATCTGGTGAAGCATATATCACTGGCGATCCAGCGTGGTATCGCGGCTAGCATTATGGGCACCTTCAGCCAAGGAACTATCAGGGGAGGACTGTTTGATTAGGATAAACACCTATTTTGTCATTATTTTCTCTGTATTGTTTATTTATTGTTATGTTTATTTTGACAATTTTGTAAGACTCACATTTTCCATTTTGTATGTGTAATGAAAATTTTTTGTAATGATTATGAATTAATATATTTGAAAATTATCGAAAAACTAAGTGAATAGTCACTTAAATTAGATATTATATAGACACTCCACATTTGAAACCTCATTCACACATTCTTAAAACAGAACTCTGTTTTTCCGCCGCGAGTTAACCGAAGCTCTTTTCCTTGTCACCTGAAACTTCGTTACAAACTACGTAATAAGTTGAGAACTAAAACAATTGGCGTTCAAACGGCGTGGCGTGACGTGGACGTACTCAAGATGTATTTGTTAGGGGGCCTGCTAAATACCTAAAATAATAGCTTTATCTACATCCAGTTTGATACAGCAAAGTATGAACAGCAAAATTTGGTTTGTGCCACTTTTCACTCAGATGTTTAGAATCATCTTGATCACAGAACTAAAAAGATCACATAAGAATTGAGTCGTTCGGTTTGAGAAATATGTATGAGACCACGATACTACAGTCATACTGATGGGTATAGAGAATAGTGAAGAAGTTAAATGAACGATTATTATTGTTAGAACAAAAAATTATAAAACATACGTTTCATTTCCTTTTTGTAATAAACATTTCAAAAATTGACGCGTTCGCAGGATTTGAACCTGCATCCTCTGGGACTCCGGCCCAGATGCTCTGTCCAATTAAGCTAAAACGCTCTCTGCGAAGGCGCCGAATTAGTGAGTGTTTATCATTTTTACCAACTACTACATTGTTGGAAGCGCCATTTGTGAGAACTGCTTTAAACCAGTCGGTCACTTAATGTGAAATTATTAGAACTTCTTACCATTAACGAGAAATGACGCATTGCTTAATCAATGAAATTATTTTTATCGTGCTTCACACACTAGGTGTATAGAAACTTTCTTTTTGTGATAAACATTTCAAAAATGATGAGCACTCACTAATGATGATTATGATAAACACTCACTAATTCGGCGCCTTCGCAGAGAGCGATTTAGCTTAATTGGACAGAGCATCTGGGCCGGAGTCCCAGAAGATGCAGGTTGAAATCCATGTTTATCACAAAAAGAAAGTTTCTATACACCTAGTGTGTGAAGCACGATAAAAATAATTTCATACGTTTCATTTTTGGAGCATTACAATCTATGTTTACCCACTTAAGCCATCAGACCGGCGGACTAAACATTGGACTATATTTTTTACAAGAGCGTTATATAAGAGTAAAGTTTTGCTTTAATAGGTAACCATTTAAACTACGCTTATTTCGTAAAGGTAAAGACAAAGGTACATCCATTACATCTCGAAAAGAAAGGGGCAATTTACAGCTAATTTGATTTTAACGATCTGGTCGATAAGGTGGCATTGTTTCTTTTTGGAATGGACTGAAAATACCTACTTTGTTGATAGTTACTGTTATTTTGTAATATACAATGGATTCTGTAATAATTTATCGGTTTATAATTACTAATTGCTCTCGCCTTATATTGAGTTGAAATGAGCTCTATTACAAGACATCAAAAAAAAATGTAGCGCTCGCTGCGTTCGCTCGCTTAAAAACTCCACTGACCATTGCTCTGAAATGATGACACCTAAACGGCTGTGGTCAATATTGTCAATTAATTGTGGTTAAGTTTTAGTTTTTGAAACAAATAAAATAACCAAGTACCAAAAATTTACCATAAAAACCTAAAAAAATGAATGGATGTCATCTATTCGGTGCGACGGTCAGTGGGGTCCTTTAGTCGCAGTATTATGGCAAAGGATTACTTAGACCACAATAGTCTTAGGGGGTAAATCTCTCCCAGGTCGCTGGTGGGTAGTGCTAAAAACCAACAGTGCTATTACCACCTTAACTACGTCCCTGTCCTAAGGGGCAGGGCAGACAGACAGACAAGAAGTGCGAACTTTCACACGTAGAGATATGGAACCTTTAAGTTACGGGGAGGACGCGTGGGAAGAATATGGGAATAGTATAAGATGTAATGAGGACAATAGACATTGGTCTTTGATATATTTTTTGGAGCTAAAACAGATGTTTGATTTAAATAATGACTACTACTACTATTAATAATGCTGTGATACTGAATTGCTAAACCGAATGCTAAATGTTATAGACTTTGAAAACGTTTGGGCAGTTTTATGTGCGGTAAGTATACGCTGCCATCAGTAATTTTGTTAGGGTGACGTAACGTTTCAGAAGTTTATATACTGAACTTTTTCTTGAAAAAAAATTTTTAATAGGTCATTAGTTTGCCTATTTTCCTATGCCTATCTATAAGTTTGGGAGTGGGAGTCGTGAAGTCACGTCATAAATCTATACATTTGTATGGCACTACTTGTGACGTCACGCGGAACTTTGACGTGCTATATCTTCAAATCTATGTTTTGAATTAATATTTAGTGTATTTCCGCTATCTTCTTATTAAGATAGCGGAAATACACTAAATATTAATTCAAAACATAGATTTGAAGATGAATTTCCGCAAAGTAACGCCTGATTCAATCAACTATCTGTGCTATATCTTCACCAATTTTTGTATAATTTACCAAAAAAAAAATACGTGGCTAATATTTTTTGATACTATATCTGATGGATTAATTATATTTTTTGTCATCATCCCTTTTGTGTCCACTAGACCAATTCACAGCATTCTCTCCAAATTCAGTGATCCGTAAAGGTCAGCGGGTGACATACATTACATACGGGATGCAAGTTGAAAATTAATTTGTACGGGACCCGATAGAATTTATGTTATTGTTGTTGCTTAGTTAACTTAATAACCCACTTCGGGTGTGTCGTGCAGGGTTAACGATGAGAGGCTGGAGCATGTACAATATGTAGGTTATAGCCCACATATAGATTATATAAGTTATAGGGTTAATTTTGTCCAAGGAGGGAGAAAGACAGCATAGGACTGGTACACATGATCAATAAAATAGAACTATCAATCTAAAGTTATCGTTATAATACAGTAGATGGTTATGATTAAACTGAAGTTTATGCTGAAAAGAAAGCTTAAACAACCGAAAGTGCAACGCATGGTCCTTTTGACCCATAAGTATGCACATAGAAACACGTGTTTTCTCATGACTTTTGATACCTTTATTCCTGAACTTATTTATAATTACATATACTTATGAAACTGTGTAGTAAAATTTAAATAGTAACTATAAAAAGACCCTGAAATATATTATATATACACCAGGGGAATAGATGGAGGGGGACGAAAAAAAATACAGTATATAAGCTAGTTGAAGTGGCAGTGGGTACATAGCATGTAAATAGTTTATGTGGTGTGGTTATAGCTAAATCTTCGAATATACGTCCTCCTTAGACGTTAAGTGCAGCAAAAAGAATACACCGGCAAGGTAGTCGAATTGCAATAATACACGCGTTCGCCTTGCCCATGTAACATTAGAGTATCTTTTTCTCTCAAACTCAATAGGCTATTTGACTAGCTTTTGGAAATTGTTTTAATTTATTCGTTAGTACATAATAAGCACACTACATTTATATTTCCGAGAGATCTAATGTTTTAACAATGAAAATCAAGTGTCAAAGAATAGATATTCAAGATCCCGCCAAAACGACATTCTGTAATGGCGCTGGTTTGTGACGTCACACACTAATAAATAACGTTAGTTATTCCTAGTAAATACGCTAGTTCACATCTAAAAATTGACAAAAAACACTTTAAAAGTAACTTACAGATCCAATAATATTACTCCAAAAACACAAAACACAAATTACACGAACAACAATCAATCGAGAAATTTTTGTTTACTAGCATGTACTGTCACCAGAGTTGCCGCCCTTCTCAGAGCGTTCATGTCACAGATAAAATATCAAAAAAATATCGTATTTTATTTTGCGAATATTAGACGTATTTTAGTTTAAATAAAGTGAAATATGTCTTTTTCAGGCTATTATCTGTATGGATAACCATAATCAATAGTATAGTTTCAATGTTGTCAAATAGCCTATTAGTATCAACGTTTTTCTCTCTACCCACTTAACCCAATATAAAAAATCAATTCATTATAAACAAAAAGTGCACCAAAAGTGTCGAACCACCGAAGCTAAAAAATGAAAAAAAGGGCCACATTTTAAGTACAAAATACAAAAAAGAATAAAAATAAAACCTATTCAACAAAAATACATCAAAGCGATCGCTTACAAAACTCTTCCAAATCAATTTTTCTCAATCAACCTTCTCCCATTATAATCGCGGCTGTAAGCCCATAAATATGAAAGAAAGTTCCAATATCATTTCAGATATCTATCGTCGCCCTCTCGATCCATTAGCCGGACGGCCGGTTCCGGTTTCCGGACAAGTCAGTTGTGCCGGAAGTCCGGACACGGTCCGGTTTTGTCGGAAAAATGCTGTATGAGTTATGGTGGCGGTTATGATGGAATGTGCTGAAAGCTCTTTCAAGGTTTTGTTCTCATTAAGACTAAGACTCGTATTTTTTTTGTTTGGGGGTTTGAACACCTTTTAGGCAAGATGATAACATGACCACAGCATATCAGCTACGTTGACAATTATTTTCCGCATTTGGTTGGTAACTGACAAGTCTTCAGATAGTTGTTGAACCATTTCAGTCATACAGATTACCTACCTATGTATGTTCATCTGCATTTGAAACTAGCGACAATCATTTAAAACAATGGCATGCAATTCAACCTCCAATCGTTTAAAAAAATATGGTATGTAATTCAATCCCAGGATCTTGTACTTAACAATCAACATACATAGTAGTAGTTAGTGAAGAGTACTATTCATCAATTTGTAAATACAATGCTATCGTTTAATTAAATCAGTTTTATACTTAAATTGCTCCTAGCTTTGTAGGAAAATATTATCCTTACTAATATTATAAATCCAAAAGTGTATTTGTTGGTTTATTGTTTTGTTCCTTTTTCTTGCAGTAAGGGAGCTACGGATTGACTTGATTTTTGACATGAAAATAGTTCAACAGATGGAAAGTGATGTACGCTACTTTTTATTCCAAAAAAAATAAAAAAACCCTTATGAGATAGCACAAAAATAAAAACATCGCGCGGGCTAAGCCGCGGACAAAAACTAGTAGTCTATATAATCTGTCTGTTCGTAATTTCTATATACAGCTTCATAGGCACCTTTCAGCCATGCCATCAGATCCGATTATTTAACCGCAGCAGCCCTCAATTAAAAGTTATTCGCTGTACAAACAAGGCTAGACCATAACAATAAGTCATCTTCGCCATAAGGATGACACAATGAAAGCAAAGGCAGTAGGAAACTTTTACAAAATTCTTAGAAAATCGCAAGTATCGTATTTACGCCGCGGTTCATGTTCTCCGAATAGTAAAACTCGCATCTATTTAACTGAGTCTTCACTAGCCTATTTCTCCACTTACTTTCGAGCGATTTTGTTCATACTTGCAAATGTTATTAGAATGATTTAGATATTAAGCAATGTTGCCAAATATTATCGAAATGGGTTGATAAATCCCTCGCGTCGTATTCCTCATGTCTGATGGTCGTGACCTCCACCTCCCATAAGCTTCTCTTTCACGATGTTTCTCCATCGTCCTCTGTCTTCAGCAACATTCTCTATTCTCTGTATTCATGGTAGGTAAGGTTTACTTGGGATCATAATCGTGGTGGGTTCCCACATCCGCATCAGACTTTTAGAGGGTGTTTAGTCCTCCCGGATTCTGTTTGCCGCTTCATGTGCGCACATGGGTGGTCATGGCATGATCAGGATATTTGCCGCCACCTGAGACTCGGCGTTGACCTTTGACGGCAGGTATGGTCTCTCATGACCAACCCTCCTCCTTTTTCATCCGGGCTTGGGGCCGGCAACGGCGGAGTTACTAACTGGTTGATAAATTGAGCTACAGCAAATTTCCCCCTTTTAACGCCCCTGTCCCAAAACCGGTTTTGACGTGACAACGTTTAATAAATCGATGAACGCTGGCTATACGCCCAAAAAATGATGATGCATTGTCCCGTTACGCTCACTACACGAGCGAGTGAAAGGCACGATCGGCGTGAGCGTTCGGTGCAATCATTTCATCAATGTTTTGTTATGATGTTGTCACGTTAAACTATCGTCCGTAAACCGACTTTACAGACAACCATTTTTTTTACTCACGTCTGCGACAGCGGACGGGCCGCTGAGAATACAGCGCAGCGTTGTGAATGTGCGCGGGCGCCAGTCGACGGAGGCGCGCATTCTTTGATAAAGTACGAATTACTCCGAAACTGGTCAAGCTCCCAGCAGCCTGGCCGCTATGGCAAACGTGAGTAAAACCTGGATTTTTTAGTGTTAAAATGGATTCTGACGCGAGTTTCAATGAAACTATTAATCTGGTTATATTTCAGTTACCCTCCTGCGTAATTCTTGCACTGTGCCATAATGGCGGGTTTCACTTAGGGCGGGCTCGTGACGTCACAATAATGGACACCGCGAATTTATCACGATCCGTGCATCGGCCGTGGGTGGTCCTGCCCCGGCTACTCTTTGTTTTCGAACAGTTGCCGTGCTCATTGTGAGAGCTTTGTGCTTTTAGTGGAAACTAGATTTTACCACGGTAATGGTACGAGTATATAACAGTATTCTGCCTTCATACAAATGGCTGGAACGCGAATCATACCTACGCGCTTCGGAGTTCGGTATACACTCGATATGCAACAGTCGCAGATGCGCTGTAGTGACGAACGAACGTGTGGTTTGTAATCAGTAAGCGTGCGATTTACCGATAGGTACGCTCTTTATCACGCCTTATCTGGCGGGCGGCCCTAGAGCGTATTACGTACTGCGTGGCTTAACTAAATTTTGCGCTCGGTTTTCTTCGCAGACCTACATTGTTCACTGATTTTTAGATTGCCATAAATCTACACATAAAACTCTAATTTTTGTACACAATACTTTAGACGTGAATGAAGCGAGTGAAATTTGCTGTTAAAACTCTTGCCGATGACTGTCAGACACCTATTTACTTCATCAGATATACAGGGTTGTACTGTACTGTACCAGCCTTTTTAATAGTCCACTGCAGGACGTAGGCCTACCCACGAAGGGTGATTGGGCCATATCCACCACGCTGGCCCAGTGCGGGTTGGTGGATTCACATACGCCATCGAATTTCTTCTACGGACGCATGCAGGTTGCCTCACGATGTTTTTTCTTCACCGAAAAGCCAGTGGTGTGTTATACAGGGTTATTCCTTATCAATTAGCATCCTCTGAAGGGCTTATTCTGTACATCGAAACTAACAACTTTTGTTCTGCGACTTTTGTCAAAACCAAAAAGCTAATTGATTAAAAATAACCCTGTATTTGTAGATTAAGTTATAACAGTTTCATAATAAGTTTGATATTTGTATGTTTTTCCCCGATATTTTTGCACAGTTATTCTAATAGTGACTGCCTCGGTGGCCCAGTAGTCAGTGACCCTAACTATTGAGCCAAGGAGGTGTGGGTTCGATTCCCACTCAGGGCAAGCATTTTTGTGATGAACTTAGGTGTTTACTTTATTTTAGTTGTTACTAGCAACTAGCACCGGCTTCACACAGGTGTATTAAACATTTCTCTTGAATCACGCTATCTATAAAAAACCGCATCAAAATCCGTTGGGTATAGTTTTAAAGATATAAGCATACATAGGGACAGACAGACAGGAAAGCGACTTTGTTTATACTATGTAGTGATAGTGATACTAACTATCTATATTGGCATGTATTTAGTAAATATATAAATAAATAGCTGTATTATTATGTCTCTGAATGCCATATCATATGAGTTTGGGTTCAGAAACCGTGTGTAAGATGTATTCTGATATTTTTAGGGTTCCGTGCCTCAGACGAAAAAAACGGAACCCTTATAGGATCACTTTGTTGTCCGTCTGTTCGTCTGTCCATCTGTCCGTCTATCCGTCTGTCCGTCTGTGTGTATGTCAAGACTCTTTATCTCGGGAATACGTAAAGATATCGAGTTGAAATTTAAACTGTATACGTATATCTATGGTATGTTGCAGTTGCATATAAGAAAAAAAATTCAGTAATCGTTTAAAAAAGTTAGAGCCGTTTATGTCGTAAAAAACCGCATATTTCGACACTCACAAAAATCAAACCCTACAGGGTACTTCCCGTTTACATAGAACTATGAAATTTGGCGAGAAGCATTGTCTCAGAGTACACATATAGGAATAAATCTGAAAACTGTACATCTTTATTTAAATCACAAAAATAGGGCCTCAAAATTTACAAAATATGGGTTCAAAACTCAAAGTGAGTAAATTGTATCATGTAAGGTAAGATTTTAACAACTTACTTCCCAATTTTGTGAAATTTTCTGGATTTGTACGGAACCCTCGATGTGCGAGCCAGACTCGCACTTGTCCAGTTTTTTTTTATATATTACTGTTATTAATATTAAAAACTCTAATTCACAGGTACATTGAATAATACTTTAGGTGGGTATTAACAAGTTTGGAAAACTAAGACCTTTTGTTTTTTTGCGAAAGTTAGTAAAACTATTTAGGAACACGTGGGTGAGGGTGAAATAGCTCTGTGTAGGAGGTGTACTAAGCATATAAGGTACGTGTGTATTTCACTAACAAAAATGCTAATATTGCCCTTGGATGAATTTTGCAACGATATTTTAGAAAACATTAAATTACCATATTATTATCATCATAGGGTAACTACGCAAAACGTGTAGATTGTACTCATTTACACAGAACATGTCACTTAAGTTGCTATTAAATGTAATAAAATGATTAAATAAGTATCGACTAAGTAGCCTGGCTTTTTATGCCTAAAACTCTTGTCCGAGATGATTATATTACGTTTTTGTAGTTCGCTATTCTACTATAGAAATAATACGACTGAGTCGTCTAAGCTTTCAAAGTAATCAAACCAAACCGAGCTGAAATTCCAGCGTATTTATCCAAAAATAGTAAATGCAGTCCAATCTCTGCGCAGACAATGCGGGCCAGAAAATTAAATCCAAGACCCATATCGCATGCTTTTGTTCCCCTTTTTGCGAACGACAGGTGAATACGAGTTATCTGAAATTAGCTTCTATGTGGACTGGATAAGATGTAGATTACATTGAAATGTCGTTTAGAAGTTTGGCATTATGTTGGACATGTTTTGGGAGAAAAACGGCCCAATTTAGTTCGCCGATTTTGAGCTAAGTTTTATTATTTTTTTATTCAGTTCAGTTATATAGGTTGTAACTGATTAGCTCCGCTTACAGAAGTAGAACATTTTCAATTTAGCACCAAAATAATTAATTATATGCCATACTTATAATAACATGATGATATCATGGCGTTTGTTGCCCGCGGTCCTACCAGATGTTCTACTAGTAGGACCACGGGCAAAATTTTTTCCCGTGGTCCTACTAATATTGCAATGACACATTTTCAAGGTTTTAGCCCCATTTTGCCCGTGATATTGATCTTGAAGTCAAAGAAAATCAAATGTGTTAACATTTACTTACTTTTTTTAGTTTCAAAAATGACATATGTCAAAGTGACAGCTGTCATAGCGACATGTGTCATGTTCTAGAATTCATACTAGAATGGCATAACAGCGGTGTCAAAGTGACAGCTGTCAAACTTAAAAGTGAATTATCCCCGTAACTTTCGATGCTAGACCATTGCTGTCTTCAGAAAAGTGATAGATCTCAACGATCAGTCTTTCATGCTCTGCCCATTATCTATTTCTACTTGACAATTGATATGTCGCTAGCCTTGGTTTCTCTGTGACTATCTTTATTCTCATTCGATCTCGAGGAGAGACTCCGAGCATAGCCTTTTCTATTGCTCGTTTGGCTTGGAGCTTACTAATAAAATCCATAGTGAAAACCTACATTAAATGCTTACAACGTCTAAGAAAAGGTCGGCACAGTACGGTAATTCAAAAACGGCCGTCGAAAAGAGTACCGGTCTTTTCTAATTCACTAATTTATAATTGGTCGTCTTTTCAAACACTTACCCCGTGAAGGGCGTCCTTATCGACTATTTAAAGGACATCATTAGCCAATTCCCTAATTACATTGTAGGCTCGGGATTCGAATTATTGTAAAATGGCGGGTTACTGCCCGCGGCCATCTGGCGCTTAGCTGATTAACACCGTAATGGCGCGACACCTTGTATAGCTGCTGGGGAGGCCTATTGGTTTAATAGACACGATTTTGCACTAGTTTTCTTTGAGTAAAAATTAAAAAAAATGTCTGTAAAGTCGGTTTACGGAAGAAAAGAATTTTTACGTGATAATAAGAAAACATTGTTAAATCACTACATTAAAACTCGCGTGAGAATTAATTATACTAAAGAAAACACCGGTTTTTACTCACGTATAATATTGCGGCCGGGCCGCTGGGAACCCGACCGGTTTCAGAGTAATTAGTACTCCTTCGTCAGGGAATACGCGCGCTCCCGTCGACTGGTGCACGCGCACTGACGCATCCGTGCGTTTGTGCGCCAGTGTTCGGGTTCCCAGCGGCCCGGCCGCAATATTATACGTGAGTAAAAACCGGTGTTTTCTTTAATATATTGTTAAATCAGAAACTGAAACAAACCGAAGCCTAAGACCGATGGTGGCTCTCTAATGTTTATTTAGCGCTCTCGCTTGTACGCTCGGCTCAAACGGAACGTAACAATGATTCATGCTTTTTCGTGCGTGCAGTCGGCGTTCATCAATTTTTTAAGACGTTATTTACCTCAGAAAATTTAAATACCTATGACGTCAAGTATTACTGAAATTAATAAGTTAAAGAAAATTTAATAAATAAGTTGGCCTATTGGGGAATACTTTATGGGAGTTACCGACATAATAAGTTGATTAACAAGTTAAAATGTGCAGTAGACAGAGCACACAGTTCAAATAATGGATGACCGATGGAGTCGTAAAGTTCTCAGATTGAGGCCATGTACCAGAAAGCGCAGCGTCAGCGTCGCACGTCCACCAACTAAGAGGACTTACGATATAATCAAAACCGCAAGGACCCACTGAATGCAGGCCGCTTATAAGCCTCTTCTATGAATTTTCAATAATGCCTTATAGAGGCCTATGTCTAGCAGTAAAGTGCCTAGGGTTGATAGATTGAGGTAAAAAGTGAGTAACTGCATCCGTCCGCAGAAGACTAGTGCCACGCAGAATTTGGAACTGGTACAGTTTAAAACAGTAGAAGTTCAGTAGTAGCCGTGGTGGTCTAGTGGTAGTGACACCCGCCTTACAATCGTGAGGTCGTGGGTACAAATCTCGGTCCCGTACTAATGAGTTTTTCGGAATTTTGTACGGAATTTAACACCAGCTTTTCGGTGAAGGAAAAGTTCGTGAGGCAACCTGCATACGTTCGTAAAAGAAATTCGATGGCGTATGTGAATCCACCAACACGCACTGGGCTATCGTGGATATGGTCCAGTCACCCTTCGTGGGTAGGCCTACGTCCTGCAGTGGACTATTAAAAAAGGCTGATACAGTACAGTTCAAAACTAAGTAATGGTGATCTGCTATGGGCACGTGTGACACAAAGTATATAATGTCTTTTCTAAGTTGCACCTATAAGCATATTATATTAGTTACATAACGATAACACTTAAGTTTTCACAGCATTTTTCATGCATAAGTTAGACTAAGGCCGCTGCGTCACTGGGTATATATACCCAACTATCCATTAGGGCTGTTACTTATAACAGAAAGGGTAGCAAGTGATCGTGTCGTGAGGGTGAAATGTATGAAACGGGCAATTAGCTTATCTCTATAACGTCTCCGGCGGGTTTGACCGCATTCTAATTAGGCTCGGGCCGAATTAGGGATGGTTCATTTTAGACTTGGCCGAGGACGAACCGAGCCTTGAGTACCTTTATAATACCTTTGCTTGCGGTTCCGCCCGCAACATATTTTGGTTTTTGTGTTACAAATCTCATGGTAACCTTTTAATTTTGCGGAATAAAAAGTGGCCTGCTCACTTTCCGTCTTTCAAACGGATGGACTGAACAGTACAAGGTGATATTACAAGTAGTCGATTCTTATTCGATTATACAAATCTAATTCGAACCGAGAGATTGAGCTGGATACACGCTACTCACGGTTGGCTTTATAATTAATATATTAGGAAGTAGAGGCATCCTCATTCCACAGCTGGTAAAATATTAAAATGATGATCCTAATAGATGCACAGCATAGATAATACAAATACAGCATTTATTGACACCGTCAATTTCATTGCAATAATTTGTTTTTGACAATTTATTGAGTAACAAATATACGAATTTCTGCACAAGCAACATGAGCTTATTGAGTAAAGGTACCTAAATATATGCAGTAAGTTTTTTCTAATACCACTTTAATGTCAATCGGATAATTTAATACTGAAAATGTTCCTGAATGAAAGAGATTTTTTGTCTGCTAGACCAAACAGGAGTTAAATTTATGTTACATCGAACTGATAGCGTTGAAAAACCATCGGCCTACAATAGCACGGAATGCTTCTATTCGGACATTTCACATGTCACGGCTTGTCCCCGTCCCGTCCCCGGCTCGTTGTAAAGTGAATCAACCTCACTCGGGCCGAATTAGCAATTTATTGGCAGTGGTGATACTTTGTCTTTATTGTGTTTTAAGTGTAAGGGATTAATTTTTGAGCACAGCTGCGTTATAAATGCCTTTGGTTTTATAATCAGTATTTAATTTTATGTTTCGGTAATTACTTTAAGTTCAGTATTAAGTGATTAGAAATTAATGTATATTTATTTTCAAGCAATTATGGATATTTCATTATTATTATTGTCATTTATTGACTGCTTCGGCGGCTCAGTGGTTAGTGAGCCTGACTTCTGGATCAAAGAGGCGTGAATTCGATCCCCACTCAGGGCAAGCATTTATGTGATGAACATAAGTGTTTGCTCTGTGTCTGGGTGTTATTTAGGTACTATCTATATAAGTATGTATTTAAAATATGTACATTTAGTATATCAGTCTCTGGCAGCCATATCACAAGCTTTGCTAAGTTTGCGGCCAGAGACTGTGTGTAAGACGTCCCCTAATATTTATTTTAATAATATTTAATCTATAAGGTAAACAATGTTACTCGATACAATTTTAGTAAGTAATATGTTAGATTTTAAATTTTCTTTTATCTCTGTGGATGTTTGTCATTTTGAGTTTCTTATTCAACGATCTTTACGAAAATTGGCACCCTAGTCCCAATTCTAGTATGATCTATTTTCTTATTTATTTACGAATCAAATTAGTCAAGATTGAGTTGATATGTAAGTTTATGAAGATTCAGATAAAATTCATTTTCAGAACAGATTAATTTGCAAATGCTAAAATATGTACTCGCGAGACTGTTTAAAGAAATACTAGTTAGGTATATCTATACCTTCTTACTATATTACGTATGCCAGCAAACAGCCGTGGTTGTCTCGTGGTAGTAACACTCGCCTATCATTCGTGAGGTCGTGGGTTCAAATCCCGGTCCCGTATCAATGAGTTTCTTTCAAACACCCTTAGTAGGATAACCTTCATCCTGCTATAAACGGTAAAAATGACAATATCCTATGACGTACCGCTGATGTATAATTTAACTTTTGCTATTATTTTATTTACTATTGCTTATTATTGTTTATGATTAAGAATTTTTAAGTTACATAGTTTCTATATTTTAATTTTGTAAACTGACTTGCCTTGTAAGACTGATATGTTATAAATGGCCAATAGATGATCTGAATCTGAATCAATAAAATAAAAACCGGACAAGTGCGAGTCAGGCTCGCACATCGAGGGTTCCGTACAAACATATTGTTAATATTTTATTTAAAAACCTGTTTTAGCATGTGCTAATGAAGTTATTTTATATGATACCTTACATGATACGATTTACTCACTTTGAATTTTGAACCCATATTTTGTGAATTTTGAGGCCCTATTTTTATGTGATTTAAATAAAAATGTACAGTTTTCAAATTTATTCCTATATGTGTACTCTGAGACAATGCTCTGCGCCAAATTTCATAGTTCTTTGTCAACGGGAAGTACCCGGTAGGTTTTGATTTTTGTGAGCGTTGAAATATGCGATTTTTACGACATAAACGGCTCTAACTTTTTTATACGGTAACTGAGAAGCTTTTCTTTTACACAACTGTTAGAATTCATAGGTTTACGTATACAGTTTAAATTTCAACTCGATATCTTTATGCGTTCCCGAGATAAAGAGTCTTGACATACACACAGACGGACAGACGGACAGATGGACAGACGGACAACATAGTGATCGTATAAGGGTTCCGTTTTTTCCTTTTGAGGTACGGAACCCTAGAAATGAAAAAAAAATACAAAATGACTATCAAAAGGCTGATACAGTACAGTACCAGCAAACAATATACTGTAATTAAGATGCATCCACCACACAGGTCCAGTTACAGCTTAAATTCCCATGTACCTATAATATACGTCATCACACGTGCATGCAATTTTCCTTTACCAACCTTATTATACGGCCAAAGTTATTAAAAAAACACCACAGCGAATTAGCGCAATCGATTGGCTATAAAAGCTGTTTATTAATGTAATTAACGGCGTTATTTTACGATAACGACGTGCGATCTGATGCGAGGGTCGTAAAACGGTTCGCGTTATTGTGGTGCGCGCGGGTGATTACGGATCAGACTCGTTAAAGTAATCTTCGAGCTAAAACATAGCTTTCCGAGCTTCTCGTGTTGCTCATTAGCTATGACATTGTAATTTTAATGCTTATGCTATTATGCTTATTATATTAGCTGACATTGTAATTTTAATGCATGTTAAGTAATTCAGGTACTACATTTGTAATTTTTCCTGTCGTGTTTTGTCTTAGTGATCCCAATCAACTGCACTTGAGAATAGAATTATTTTGAATTAGTTATTTTAAGTAACCAGATCAAAAAAGCAAAGATGAGGTTGAGGAACCTAGCGTGAGACAACATCCACGTCATTTGAAGAAATTCGATGATATAACGTTAATCCCTCAAGATGCACTGAACCAGCGTAGTAGACATAGCTCAACCGTTATATGTGGGAAAGCCTATGCTCAGCAGTGGACTATTCGAAAGACAACACAGAAGAGTAAAATGACCTGATAACCGATAGGGTCCAAAAAATCTCGAGTAGAGACCACGTACAGGCAAGCGCAGCGTAGGACGTTCACCCTCACCCTCATGGTGGACGGATGACCTCATTAAGACCGCAGGTTCGCACTGGATGCAAGCAGCTTCTACCCGGTCTTATTGGAAATCTATAGGGGTGGCCTATGTCGTGAACGTTCAATGGCTGAAACGACGACAGAGGGGTAAGTACGATTTTATACGTAAAACAAACTACAGTAGGTGCTATCTGGCTCTATAATGCCTGTATTTCTGACCAGCTCTCCAGGTTTGAACGAGTGAAAACTAGCAAATATGTATGGTAACTCTCGAAAACGATAGTAGTTCTGGTTTACTTCTTATATAAATTCATACAGCTAAGTATAGATGTACTATAGAACAAAGATTATTTCCCGGGCTCTACAGAAAAGTCCTAATAATAATTAAGAGTCTTACTTCTTAACATAAGGACTTCGACAATATAGATACGAATATCCAAGATTACAGTCCCTACTCCCCGAAGTCTCCGACACATCTGCCAAACGAGTATAGCGCGTATTGATTTGTTCTAACAAATGTGAGACACGGATCAGATAGTTAAGAAAGTGATGTTACATGGAGATAGAACAGCTAATGAATAAAATTAACAAAGTTCGTATAAGCCGGGTGGCAATCCCTGGTGAGTTCTTAAGTCGCCCGAAAGGCTTTGACATGGCTAAACGGTTTAAATAACTGGATCCAGCAAGTTTCCCCTTTTATAGAGGGATAATATTCCCTCTGCCTATATTCCCCACCACTGCAATCAAAAATCGCAAATGATTAAAAAAGTCCAATAATGTATAGCACCGGGGTGCACCAAATATCGTTAAGATGCGTTGATAAATTCAACAACAACACTTTATTAGTCAACCACATTACATAAAAAACAGATGATAAGGACAAAACAAAAAATTTGGCAGCCTTATCGCTGTAAGCGATTTCTTCCAGGCAATCAAACACGGACAGAAAATAACAGTTGACAAAAAACGTGGCCATAACTGCAAGGAAATTTAAATAGCATAGAACTTGAAAAAAAAATACTAGGCAATACCTAACAAATATACAACTAAATTATATTTAAAGAAATATATACACACATACATAACATATAAACTACATTTATACAGTAATACACATTATACTTAAATAAATATTATATTAATACCTATTTTGTACAAGAACAAAAAAAAAACTAAGATGACAAATAATGTAGTGTGACTTTACTCTTAAAAACATTTAACGATGGGGCACGTCTGATTTCTACCGGCTATTCATTCTACAATCTAACAGCTTCAACTGTAAAATATGAACTATATAAAGTGGTTTTGTGTTGCGGAACGGTAAGCTTCAGAGACTCTTATGATTTCAAAAAGCGGGTTAGAAGAGAACGACGGAAAATGAAACGTTCTTGAAGGTAGGTAGGAGAAGAAGGGTTGAAGAGAGTGTTGTGAAGAAGAGAAAGAATATGAGCATCTCAACGACGTCGAATGGGGAGCCACTTGAGCTTAGCACAAAAAGCTGAGACGTGGTCATATTTACGCAGGCCAAATATGAACCTAATGCAAGTTTTGAAGTCGTTGAAGTTTATTTAGCAAATCTTGAGTAAGATTCAGATAGCATACGTCAGCTTATTCTAGGATCGGGAGTAAAAGGAATTGTGCGAGCGCAATTTTCGTGGTAATAGGAAGAAAATTACGAAGCCTACGTGACGTATCACACCAAGAGGAGTAAGATTTCTCCAAGCGGACTCTTTGCCGTCGATCAAACAGGTAATTCTGAAGCCAGTCAACTGCCGTTGGAGATGTTAGAAGAGCGAAGTATGGCGAGAAGGGTGTCAATATCAACAGAATTGAAAGCATTGCTGAAGTCTAGGAGCGCCAACACGCTCAAGTCTCCGTTCTCCATCCCAAGACGAATGTCGTCTGTGATTATAAACAAGTGCGGTAACCGTGCTGTGCCCTTGACGAAAACCAGATCGAAAGAGATTAAGGAGATTGTTGCGAGTAAGGAAAAGGTTTAGTTGATTATAGACTAGAAGTTCAAGGACTTTGGATAGGAATGGAAGAATTGATATAGGGCGATATTCAGAAAAGGTGACAGAGTTGGCTTTGTTCGGCAATGGAATAATTTGTATTGTTAAATTCAACCAGTAGAGAAGAATCGACATCAGGACAAAAAAAAACTTGCCAATCTCGAAGCACAGACGCTTTGTTTGCTAATTCGTATAGGCCGGGGGGCTAGGCCCTTTTTTTGTCCAGAGAAAATTTTATAGAATCCGTCTGAGAGTCTGGGAAAATCCGTCCCGTACACAAATCCTGGAGAAGACCCACCTCGGTTGTAATAGCTTCAGATCACGGGTATTATTCTTCTTCGTCATGTCAATGGTTCAAAAAGTTTTATTATTTTCTCCCAATATTTGGCAGAAGAATAACTCAGAAATTATCGGGGTATTAAAACCCTCTTACTGTCACACCACTACAAGATGAAAACCCATGGGGGACACCAAGATTCTACTACCTTTTTAAGGCTCCGTACCTCAAACGGAAAAAACGGAACCCTTATAGGATCACTTTGTTGTCCGTCTGTGTGTATGTCAAGACTCTTTATTCGAGAACGCGTAAAAATATCGAGTTGAAATTTAAACTATATCTGTGGTCTCTTGCAGTTGTCTAAAAGAAAAACTTCTCAGTTATTTCTCAGTTATTTCGTAAAAAACCGCATATTTCGACACTCATAAAAATCAAAACTTAAAGGGTACTGTTGACGTAGAACTATAGAATATGACAAGAAGCATTGTCTCTGAGTACACATATAGGAATAAATCTGAAAACTGTACATTTTTATTTAAATCACAAAAAATAGGGCCTCAAAGGGAGTAAATCGTATCATGTAAATTGTAAGGTATCATATAAAAGAACTTCATTAGCACATGCTAAAACAGGTTCTTAATTATTTTAATAATGTGTAATTGTCTATGTATGACGGGAAAAGTGAAAAAAAAAATGTCGAAGGTTATACTGTAGAGATTTTAACAACTTACTTCCCAATTTTGTAATTTTTTTTGGATTTGTACGGAACCCTCGATGTGCGAGCCTGACTCGCACTTGTCCAGTTTTTTTCTGAATACAATAAAATTACTACTAGAAAACTAGCTCTCTACGGAGAGTTACTAGAAAACTAGCTCTTGTTAGGACCGTTCTCTGCAATTCCAATTCTTTGCTGCCGGTCCAATACGTTACCAATTACTGGTAAAGTTTGAAGCCCGACGCTGGAATTTTAGTAACTAACGTGTAGTTTATCGATCTCTCCCGGAGGATCACAACTTACTCCGTGGAAGGAACTTGGGAACAATTTCACTTAGACATGGGAGAGGGGACTTACTCTGAGTACCTGTGAGAATTTCACAAGTTAACTGGCCTAGAACATGTTTAAGCAAAAAAAAAATGGCTTCTTATTACAACTTTCATTTAACTTGTAATTGATGTACCTATGTAAGTTCGGGTGGCTTCTTGTAAGTTAAATTTGACCTACTTCCCGGTTTCCGATCGAGCAGAAATTTTGCAGGCATATGTATGTAACGTGACAATGCAATAATATATCCATGGAGCTGATCTGATGATGGAGTCGGAAGGTGGCAATAGGGACTAAACAAGATAGACCAGTCGCCGCGTGTTTGGGCTCGTTTTACTTGTCTTGCCTAGCACCTGCTGCTACATGACATCCAGGATCTCAAAAGCTTGTATTTTTAAAATGTTATATTTTATAAGAATTTATATCTTCTAGGAATTCTAGAGGTAAGTATAAAAATATTCTACGTTCTATTTACTGACTTACAAATATACTGAAATAAATTATAATAATCGGTCATGCCGTTTGGAGTTTGTTTGGGGAGTTTGCAGCGTTTAGTTACAAACACGATACGAAAATTTTAACCTAGACACTGAAAGATAACTTTTCACACATAAATATATCCCACCAGAAGCCATAGTACGAGCTTGCATTGTTAACGAAACAAAAATAAGTATCGTTTTTGTGTGGCTCCATACATTTTATTGGTTCTTCTTAGATTCTGCCAGAGGCGCTGCAAAAAAATGTATGGATCCATATGAATAGAGTTTGTGCAAAAAAAACCGTCGTGGCGTTACGGTGCACTAACAATAAGATTTTTATCAGCAGCCAAGGTACCGACTATAGGTACTTGGTAGACGCGAGTACTGATGAAAACCAAATTGGTGTCTACCTAGTATCAAATACTTTTAGTTGTACTAGTAATGACAGAGCAGTGTTGTCAACGTAACAGAATTAGTGAAATGGCACACGGGCGACCTCACCTACGACGCTTCTCGTTCAGCACAACTCTGTATAAATTAATATAGAATAATTATTTTTTTTGCAAAAAATAGCATGACCGACTTCAACCGTGTACAGAATCATTACATAGTATAAAACAAAGTCGCTTCCCGCTGTATGTCCCCATGTATGCTTATATCTTTAAAACTACGCAACGGGTTTTGATGCAGTTTGTTTTAATACACCTGTGCAAAGCCGGGGCGCATCGTTAGAACGCAAATATTATGCACGGATCGATGTAACATTTTTCACATTCAATAATGTGAAAAAATGAACGGATCGATGTACGATCCGTTCATTTATCAAAAATGGCTCATCCAATTTCAATAAAACTTAAATGGGACCAATTTCAAAGTATACTCTTTCCAATAAAAAAAGAATTATTGAAATCGGACTACTATGAAAAAAGTTGTGCGTGGTTATACATAAATATGTATAACCACGCACAACTGCACGCACAATATATATATATATACGCGTAGAATTAATTTAAAAAAAAACGCGTCGAATCGTATACCTCACCTCCTCCGCTGGTTTGTCGGTCAAAAATTAAGCTAAAAGGATTAAGCTCATATGGAAAAATACCAATACAATAACTTTCTGGAAATTTGTGTTCCACATCTTTGACCTCAAAGTTAGTGCCTAGGAAGTCGAACGCGGGCTTATTTGCAAAAATATAACAAACAAACAAACAAACAACAACACTTTATTAGACAACCACATTACATAAAAAACAGTTTATAAGGACAAAAACAAAACAATAGGTATCTAAATATAGTCTCTTTATCAATAACCAGATGTTGGTACTACTTTTAAAAAAGACAAAATGAAACAATTCTAATAAAGTTCCTGCTTTAAATACTAACGACCACAAAACCAACGGCCGGTAAGTAAACTTAAAAATAGAACTCAATTAAAACTTCCCTACCACAGACTATAAAACGTTATAACAAAGAAAGGCGGAGTAAAACCTCCTTTACAAGATCACGACCATGACAATGTAATTCCAAATTCAAATGTTTAATTAATCCAAGTGTGTCCCCTGGCGAACCAAATTGGTTCCGTAGTCGAACTTTTTCCATTCCAAATTGAAGGTCCACGCTAATTTTCTTTTGATTGCCCTCCGCTGTAGTCTGAGAAGTTTTCTTGATTAGTATTGAGTTTTGGGAGTTTGTGCTACGAAGTACGTTTTTTAGGGTTCCATACCTCAAAAGGAAAAAAAAAAGTAATGTTTATTCTTCGTTGTCCGTTGATACATCTTTTTGTCTATCGAGATTTACTATTTCAAATACACGTGAATGGACTACGTTCAACATTAAACCAGACAGGGTTATTTACAAAGAGTATACGAGCAGAAATAAAATTACTTTAATTATTTAATTAGTGAAATTACTTTTTCTAGCTGATCTGGAATCCAAAATAAAAATTTGTTGCCTCACAAAAAATGGCAACTTAGAATCCACAAAATGCATGAAACAGCTGAGTATTGGTTTCGTATACCGGAATGACCCTTAGTAAAATTTATTCATAATTAATAATCTTATTGATTAGCCTCTTTTGGTTTAATATACTGTAGAATAACCCTGTATAAATCAGGTTTTTTTTGGTTTAATACACTCATTACAAATAATCCTGTATATGCATATAATCAATTCGCAAATTAGAATTGTCTAAACAGTCAACAAAGTCTTTAAAATCATTATTTCAACTCGTTCAAACCGAGAATATTTATTTTCATCACCATTTTTTACGCCAAGACCTTATTATTAGCAATTTCTTGAACAGGAGATCATTCCACTGATAAGAATAATGACGAACCGCTAGAGGCAAGTCTGCAATCTTTGAATCATTCCAATTTACACGTCTCTGGTGTTTGCTTGATTTCTGATTAAAGTGCAGTGTACTCTTTCATCCACCACTCCGGACCAGGCCAGCGTAGTAGGTATGGCCCAATCAACCTTTGTGGGTAGGCATATGTCCTGCAGTGGACAATACAAAAGCCTGGAACAGTACAGTAATTTTAAATTATCATCTTTTAGAATAGGGCATTACAATCATTTTTGAAAAGTATCTCTCGTTAAAATCTGTTGGTCTAATAAACCACTAATAAAATAGAAATAAAATATTCAATCATTAAGTGCTTTAAAAAGCATTTTAATTTTACAGTTTCAAAATTTCGCACGTAATTTACGAAAACGATGAATGTCATTATTTTACTCTGTGGTCATGAATGTCGTCACTAGGCTATGTAAACAATGCGTGAAAATATTTTTCACGATGGTGTCTTTGTTTGTAACTTTGAGATTTAAGTTGAAAAAAGAGTTATTATAAAGGGTTAATAATGAGTTATCATTGGTGTGTTGTTCCTGGAATAGTAGTGTACAAACATCGGACAAACTATTCAATGTTTACATAGCCGGATGACGTCATAACATAGCGGCGACTATTTTATACACAGAAAAACGGAATATTTTGTATTGATTCTAAAATGTATTTTGTTAATTTATGATCTAAAACGAACGTTTCCCAATTGCTTTTTGCCTAAGCTATCTTAAAAATACATTTACAGATTTTATCTCGTTTATAGCAAAATACCCTATTGATTTAATTTTTCTGCTCGGCCCAGAAAAATGCCAAGTCGATGGCTCGGCCAGTAAAAACCTCCTATCAATAATGAGTAAACGTTAATATTTTCCCGAGGTCCCGACAGAGGCGAAACTATTGTACATTTAGTACGTTGATACTGTGTGTCTCAAAATAACGATCGGTACGCATTTACAATATTAGTTTTGTATTTTCTATTCTCCATAAATCTTCCGCTCCCGATACATCAGACGAATGGGTACATAAAAATTCATTGCTTTCCTTCGATTTATACGCGAGTTTTCTTCGCATTGTGTTGGTATTATTTTATGCACCCTTTGCGAGGAACCGTTTACTGGTAGAATGGGAGCTAGTGACGATTTTATTTACTCATGTTTTATAACTGTTTGATTGTTACGAATGTTAGGTACAATTAGAAATATGATGAGCACTTTAATGTTTATTTTCATCACCTTTCAGAATAAATGTATTTTATCATCGTTAGTACAGCGATGAAAACAGGTCTTGCTATGACAAGCCTAGTACAAAGAGACAGGTACTTAATTGAATTATTTATTCTATAAAAAAACTGACTGAAACTTTTCCAGATGCTTAAACAATTTCTTTAAATATGTAAGTTTGAAAAAAAATTACAAAATGAAAATTCTTAAATTACATATGGTTATTATTTTATACTACGGGACTAATCGCGCACTAGTCCCGTAGTATAAAATAATAATGTGTTCAAATCGCGAAAGTTTAAAAACAACACACATATGGTTAGACAAATAATATAATTATATTTTTCATACTATGTACTCATGTATTATTTTTCTGTAATAGTGTAAACAATAAAGAATTAATGCATTCATTCATTCACTACATTCAAAATAATATTATGACCTCAATCTCTTGTCTTTTATTTTAATTCAAATCTAATTCAACTCATTATTATCAATAGTGTATAGAGACAACTTACATCAATCCTAGCAAAGTGTAGAAATTACTTTCCTTCGTCAAAAATAAACTAAATAATCGTTTCGTAATGAAACCGTTCCCTGACTGCTCGACTACAATCACGTACGGTTTACTACGCGTTCAGTGAGTTACCATCCGTAGCATCGATACGTTGGCTCTGATTGCCCCAGGAGCAGAAATTATTGTGTCTGTATTGCCCCAGAAATTATGACGCTCAATGGAATGGAATTCGAGAAAACTATGGAACATTGATGCCTTACTTTTTGTGTTACTTTTAAGAGATGATCTTATCAGCCAGAGAGATAATATTTAATGGTAAATTATTATCTGTTTCAACTATAATATGATCTGGGTCTGGGTGTTGGTTGTGTTTGCCTTAATATGTGTTCCAAAAGCAATCTGAGTAGAGAACTAACAAGTTAAAAGCGTTTACTGAACGAAGAAAGGGAGGAGGTACTCAATTAGATGCGTATATATATTTTTTTGTGTATAACCACGCATAACTTTTTACATATTGTCATGATTTTTAATCGTTCCTTGAAATTTTGATCTTGTTTTTGAATATATATGTCGAATGATATTTATTAGTATTTGTAAGGTTAACATTTCTCTAGTTTATGATTGGCCGATTTAATAACCAGCCTGCACTTTAACCAATAAGAACTGCTTCCGGCGTAGTTTTAAAACAGCCAATCAGGAAACGAGAAAATAAACTGAAGAGATGTAAAAATATTAATCTTTAGGTGAGATCATTCTAGATTTGCGCCTCGAGACGAAAGCACATATTTTTAGTCAATCCAAGTTGTGATAATTATTTAAGAAACTAATGTACACTTAAAATAGTTTATGGTGACCAAATACACATCATAATGGGCTTATTAGTTTGATTTGTAACAATAGTAGTCCGATTTCGATAACCATTTTTCATCAGGAAGAATATTCATCGAAACTGGTCCCATATAAATTTTATTAAAATCGGCTGAGCCATTTTTGATAAATCAACAAGAATATGAAAAATGCTATGTAATATTCGCGAATTCTGTACACGGTTGAAATCGGTCATGCCATTTTTTGCAAAAAAATAATTGTTATTGCATAAAAAGCATTATTTTTGCTATTCCATATCGGATAACAGTCAAGAAAGTTGTGATAATTGTTATTTTTCGAGGAAAAATATTTTGATGTTAAAATAATTGGCATAGGAATTTATTTTTGCGATTTTAGGGTTCCGTAGTAAAATTAGTCTTGACGTTACGTACATTAGAATGCATAGAATATTCTAGAACATAACTGTCGTTTAGAAAAACGCTACGTATTTACGTACTACAGACTTCAATTTGGATTCAGAGTGTACTTCAATTTGTACTTCAAATTATTCAAAGCGAGATTCAATAATCTGGCCCAATAGCGCGACACTTGTAGAAAGGGTCAGCACTTAAGGCCCTAGCTCCATATGTCTCTAGAATTGGCCCGAGCAGTTTAAACGTAGATATATTGCCCCCGGAGTATTGTTAAGGGCATGGCGTTTAATCTAATCTCATCTGTACTAAGAGGCCTGGAAGGGCTAGTTGTGTGAAAACATGCGGGAAGGTTTAACACGCAAAATCGTGTTTCCTTTGGTCTACGTGAAATTATCCATGTCGTTTAGAAAATGTCCAAATCTTTATCTTGATGTCGGGGTTGAATTTATCGTAAATGTTGCATTACCTTAGAATATTTCCGTCATCTAGAGAACACTGTCTGACAGAGTAACGCTACAAAAACTGCGTATCTTTCTCACCATGTGTTTCTAGTCTAGTCTTATAAATCCGAGGTGAATGGTAAACAAATGAACAGAACAAGGAAAGAGAAACGGACAAAATATGGCGGCTGCCACTTGTCTGATCGTTAAGTTTTTTTTTCTCTTTTTTTATATAAAGAATTTCACACCACTGGCTTTTGGTTGGTGAAAAATATTGCGAGGGACCCAGCATCTGTAGATGAAATTTGATAGCGTATGGAATCCACCAACCCGCTTTGGGCCAGCGAGCGACGTAAACCTGAATATGGCCCAGTTACACTTCGAGAGTAGGGCTACGTTCAGCAGTGGACTATTATTGGGTTGATACAGTACTCTGTATATTGTATACTAATGAAATAATTTGTCAGTAAAGTTGGTCGATAATTTTACGTAAATATGTCATAAAAAAAACATTAATGAAACATCACAAGCCAACCGCTTAAGCCGATCGTGTCTCTTTATCGCTTGTTCCGCGCTATCGCTTGCACGCTCGGCTCAGTGGGAACAGGACAAAGAGCCATGCTTTTTCGTACGTGCAGACGGTGGTGTTCATTGACAAGACGTTATCATATCAATAGGGAAAGACCACGGAACACATTACTAGACCAAATAAAAGAAAAGATAGATGTCACGTTGTATCGGGTGGTGAAAATACTAGCAAAAGACCGCGAAACGTGGAAGTTGCTCCGTTAACAAAGCCTTACTCTTAAGTTATGATGATGATTATCAGATCACCACTTGAACGTTCGCGGGTAATGGTTATCCCGCGACTAATGTTGACGCATAAATGGGTTGAAGACGGTGACGTCCAAGTGGTATAAAAAAAACGCTACAAAAACGGCATAGTTTCGTGACCGTATGTTTCCTGTCATAGATCCCCAGGTGAACGTTAACCGAATGAACTGCGCGAGGAAAGACAGACGGACAAATGGCGGCTGCCACTTGTCTGTTCTTTAATTTTCTACTGGCCATCTCCAGCCAGTACTTTATTAGTCTTGGAGGCTTTTCTTAGCTTGGAGTTCAGGGTTTTTCGCTGGAAAAATCAGGTTTTGCTTGATATTTTATGCTCGTATTAGTTGTTACCACCGAGCGCTATCGTGGCACAGATGACACGTTAAATTTATGTCTCGGTTGTTTTGGCCGTCTAACTATGACAGAGGCCTTCTGGTGATGGTAATCTTAACACTAGCCAATCAGCCTATAGAGTAGGGACTTAGTCTTTGGATGGGTGATCCATCCAAAAAACTGTCCGCGAGTGACATTTACATCTGGCCGTCGCCGTGGCTCGATTGACTCTTCAAATTATAGGTTCCGATGTTTTTAACTCTGTCAGACCTTTATGCGAAATACCAGGAATACTCCGATACCAGGGCTAGCCCTCCGGTCTATATGAACTTGTACTGTACTGTATCAGCATTTTAATAGTCCACTGCAGGACGTAAGCCTTGGGGCACCCGCGAAGGCTGATTGGGCCACATCCACCACACTGGCCCAATGCGGATTGGTGGATTCACATACGCCATCGAATTTCTTGTACGGACGTATGCAGGTTGCCTCACGATGTTTTCCTTCACCGAAAAGCCAGTGGTGTTGAATTTCGTACATAAATGACAAAGAACTCATTGGTACAGGACCGGGATTTGAACTCACGACCTCACGATTGTAAGGCGGACATCACCACCACTGGGCAACCACGGCTCTATATGAACTTACTTTTACGTATATCCATCTATGCTATCTATTTCCTGAAGGATATTGTTGGTAACGGCTTGGGTCCAGTGCCATCATGCAGCGTTAACTTTATGACCAGGTGTTTAGTAATGATGATGATAAATTACACCAGTGCATCTTTTGCGTTGGCGCGTGTAAATCGCGTGCATACAAGGTGGTGCGGAATTGAATTACTCGAACCAATCACGCGGTCGCCCCGGGAGGGTGATGGAATTAGAATTAACGCCGGGAGAAAATAAATAAAAAGTATTAGAGTTAGAAGGGCGTTGTAGTATGCTATACAAGATGATCTTTTGCTCAATTACGGAAACTTTAGCATACTTGCTATATTTACAGCGATAGCAAAGAAGATAATAATATAATAATGCGATAGATAGATTTGAACTTGAGATTCACAAAAAACATCTATTTCATGCACACAATTCCACCTCTATCTATTTCATCTGTTATACTTACATTTTGAATTGATCTAAAATTACGGAATCATAATTATTTCAATGGTAATATTTAAAATGTTTCAAATATGTAATAAGTAAAAATAAAATCCAAATAACGCTTTCCTCCTGTCGATGTCGTGTCAATTCTATCTAACTCAGTGTTGTTGCAAATGTAACTAAAATTGTTTTACCTAATACTTAAATTTCTTTGACTCATTAATGAAAATGTATTAAACAGCTTCTAAATTATTTCACTTGCATTTTTGTTAGTAAATTAATAGCGTTTCAATAAACAACTGTCATTAACTCAACGAATTGTCAAACCGCAACTACCGCAGTCGTGTGGACCAACCGCGGCGCACCGGTTTGCACTGGTTAAATCAGGTTAAAATCCGGTTTTGATTTGTTTAGCGTTCGTTGCGTTGGACTGTCGTCCTTTTTTAGTTTTTACTGATTAGAGCCTTGAAGCTACTGATTTCGAAAAAGTTTTTTTATGCTGAAAAATTAAGATTTTTTTTAATGTTTTTAATTGTTTTTTGCCATTGCAATAATTAATTTAAATGAATAATTGTATAAGACTAATGTTAATTTGTAAGTTCATTAAGTAATTGATTTTTACAAGTTGGTATTATTTAGAACATTTTTTATAAGCATTTTATTTTATTGTTTTAATAAAGATATGTCAATAACTCAGCACATTGTCAAACCGCAACTACCACAGCCGTGTTGGTCAACCGCGCGTCACCGCAGCGCACTGGTTCGCACCGGTTAAAATCCGGTTTCGATTCGTTTTGCGTTCGTTACGGTGGACTGGTATCTTTTTGGGTTTTTATTAATTGTGAGCGTTTTGTTGGCGAAAATTGATGGTGTAGAAATTTTTAAGTTTCTTTTCTTTCTAGATTTAGCGAATAGTATTTTTGTTACATCTTTGTAATAGTCTTATTATGCCATTTTGTTTATATAGTGAGTTACTTAAGGCTAAATATTAATTGGCAAAATTCAGCTATAACATGACTCTAAATTATATTATTGTCGTTTTTATATGATATTGCGCTATTCTGGATCTTAATTTATTCTGTATGTATAATATATCAGTGAATCAGCTGTTATTTTTAGTAGCTAGTAGTCCGCCGCGCTATTTCTATTTTATATCATAAATACCTACTGGGACTTGAAAAAAAGGTAACAATATTTGTACGAAAATTTATTTTAAACAAATGTTGAAAGACATAAAATATTCGGTGAAATGTTTAAAATAGTCCGCAATGCCATTATGCCCCTTTTTACCACGGCCCTCGTATCTTTGCAACCACCAAACAGAATATGCTCATATTAGAATTTAAAAATTCTATAAATATAAACGTTTATGCTAAATTTCAAGGAGATCGGTTGAGCGGTAGTTATCGTCAAACAAATATACATACAAACATATACATCCAAATGCCGGCTCGTCCCAGTAGACTCTGAGACCTCACTTAAGCTCGGTCAATTAACTGACTCATGAGTCAGTATCATAATCAGCCAATAATTTATTATCTCTCATTTTTGCATTGTCACTTTAACCGTGTAGTTAAGTATATAATACATATATTTTTAAATATGTGTATGTAGATATCAGTCTCTGGCAGCCATATCACAAGCTTTGCTTAGTTTGGGGTCAGAGACCCTGTGTAAGATGTTTCTTTTTATTCATCATCATCATTTCAGCCATAGGACGTCCACTGCTGGACATAGGCCTCCCCTAATGATTTTCAATAAGACCGGTTGATAGCGGCTTGCATCCAGCGCAATCCTGCGGTCCTAATGAGGTCATCCGTCCACCTTGTGGGTGGACGCCCTACGCTGCGCTTTTTTTTTTATTTCGAATAGGTTCGCATTTGACTACACACTGAATGATGTTCTTTGTTCCACGCTTCTGGCGTTATGCCCTCGAGGATGACGATGTTAGAGAGCATCTGAAGGACTTTTAATAACGGCGTTCCACCCGCTTTTAAAAGCTCTGAAGTGATTCCGTCGTCACCCGGCGCCTTGTTGTTTTTAATTTGATTCAGGGCCATTCTAATCTCGTACAGGCTGATGTCCGGGATGTCTTCGAAAAGTGTCGGGTCAGTTTGGCTCTTGGGTCTTTGGCCGCGCTGTTTACAGGCTTTGCTACCGAGGCGTATAACTGTCCGTAGAACCTTTCGATCTCCTCCAATACCTCTGCCTTGGTCGACGCTATACTGCCATCTTCTCTCTTTAGCTTTGTCAACTGGCTTTGCTCAATAGACAAATCCCTCGCGAACACTTTGGGGCCTTTGTTCCGCTCTATTGTCTCTTTTATATGTTTAGTATTAAAGACACGAATGTCGCACCGCACCGATTTCGTAATTTGTCTATTGAGCTGCCTGTATGACTTGGCATGATCGGAAGACTGCAGTCTTAATGAGCGTCGTTTGGCCATGAGATTTAGAGTATCATGGGAGAATTTCAGAGGTCTTTCTGAACGTCGGGATCTTAAGAACTTAGAACCCACAGTTTGGACAGTTTCTATGAGCCTGTTATTGATCTCGTCCACCAACGAAAGGTTTTCCAGGCAAGCAAAGCGATTTGAGAGCTCGAGCTGAAAGTTCTCGGGGTTTTGTATGTGGGCACGTAGTGTGGCCCTTTTAATTGTTATTTATTAATTTGTTGATGTCAGAGGTCTTAAAGCGGCCTAAATACTCTGAAACCAGAGCCAGCCATCCGGCCTATACAAACTTACTCTGTTGGTTAGATTCTATGCCATAACGATACCATCTACAATGTAATTTAATTTCAAAATTACGCGTTAATCTTGTAGAATATCCATCAGGACGACATGCGAACATGAATACCCATAACCTATTCAGTTCCCGAAAGCCCGATGTTTGCCGACGTTTTCCGATGAGACCCGATGTGGCCTTAATCTACCATACAGTGTGGGTAATTGAATTTTAAAATATAATCATTTTAGGAGCATCCTGTACGTGAGATATGATTACGCTCGTGTTCCAGGGTTTCAAGGTGAGGTGAATTATGTTTTGGGATTTGTCTCGGGTTTTACGATACGTACTTCGTAAATTAAGGGTTAACTGTAGGCTTTTATTTTATCAAATCATATTATTTTTGGATGTCAAGCTGTGGTAGCCTAGAACAAAATCTTGCAGGCTGTATCTACATGTACCTGTAACCATTACTTTAAACTCATGAAGCTCTTGATACAAATGCCCCGGACCTATACTGTTTTTTTTTTTAATTTAAACTAGGATTAAATTTTATATTGCTATCTTTTAGGTTGGTTTAGGTTTAGGAAAAAAATATGAAAAAGGATAATAATGTCATAGAAATCCACTCACATAGGTACCTACTTACCTACCTATATTATACCTTTTTTTTAATTTACCCGGGGCAATCCTTTATGGATACCACTACACCTCGTGGGCAGGCGGGTGGTTATGTGGGAGTTCTGCCACTGGACGGTATACTCACCAAAACCCCTGGGTTCCTCCACTGCGCTTGGTGTTGGGGCTACGGGCACGCTTTCGCACTCCTACGCGGCACCCGTGAGCGCTGGCCTAAACCGGGCCCCACCTCGGAGCGTAGGCTCCCTCCAGAATGACGATGTGCGAAACACCAGACACATCGTCATCCTCCACCTGGGACCAACCAGCACTGCGCGTCGGACAGCACCCGTGTCCGACAGCCCTGCCCCCCTACCGCCTAAGCAATAGCAATCGTAATAGCAATCGTTTATGACTTCATTTTAGTCATTTGGCACCGCCTATGTGACGTTAACCATCAAAGTTGTTCATTCAACGATTGCTTTCGCAATCCGCACAAAGCAATTGATGGCTAACGTCACATAGGCGGTGCCAAATGACTAAAATGAAGTCATAAACGATTGCTATTACGATTACTATCGTTTAGGCGGTAGGGGGGCTGGTCCCAATGCAACGGGTCAATTAAAGTGGTCCCGCGCCTGCCACTACGGCTGCAGAGAATAGGGAGAGCGGCCGACGCCATACCGACACTCCTCTTTCCCTGCAACCCCACCGCCTCCGTCAACACGTTGGCGGCACCCGTTAGGGCCGCTGGCAGGATGGATAGGCAGCGGCACAATCGCCGCCCGTCCATCCCGTCGCCGCCCCCCGCCTCGTTGGGCTCGGCCGCGGTATCGCAACAGGCGCGACACCGCAATCCACCTCAGTTGGCGAACCGACCTACTGGCCAGCCTCTACACGAGTTTGGGAAAAAATCCCGGAGAGGCGGCCCCACCACGGGTTCCTCTTCGTTCACCAGGTTGAGGCAGACCTGGTCCCCCCCCTGCCACGACAAGGCGGGAACCCACTCGGGGGGTACCTATATTATACCCGGGTCAAGATATTAGATATGATCAAATCGCCCTTTGAAAATACTCAATATGTTCATTTGTAGGCTTTAAAAGGCTGGTTTAGTAACTACAAAATAGAGAATACCAGCAAATTCTTAATTTTTCGTAAATATAGTAATATTTATGTTATTAAAACAAGAATAATTATAAATAGTCTAGTGACTCTAGTGAAATAATGGCCTTATGGCTTACAGACTTGAAGTAATTTCTTCCAATAAGAAAAAAAAGTAGGTAAGTAATATGCAACCAAATATTCATATAGGTACCTGAATCTCCACAAAATGTTTTTTTTCATTCTAGGGTATCCAACCTCCCTCCAGCACGCTTCACAAGAGCTGATCACCGACCCAATATCTGTCGTCGGGTTTCCACACGATTTGCCCCCTGACACGACCCGGGACGCCCGGGACGGATCCCGACCGGATCGTGTGTTGGATGGTGGATTACACTTTTAATATATCGACGCTAGATTGCTGTTTTTCAACCGGAGAACATTTTCAGTTTAGATAATTTTTACATTGCTTTTTTAGGGTTCTGTACCTTAAAAGGAAAAAACGGAACCCTTATAGGATCACTTTTTTGTCCGTCTGTCCGTCTGTGTGTATGTCAAGACTCTTTATCTCTGGAACGCGTAATGGCATCGAGTTGAAATTTAAACTGTATACGTGTATGCCTATCTATGGTCTCTTGCAGTTGTGTAAAAGAAAAACTTCTTAGTTATAGTTTAAACAAGTTAGAGCCGTTTATGTCGTAAAAAAACCGCATATTTTGCACTTACAAAAATCAAACTTACGGGTTACTTCCCGTTGACATAGCACTATCAAATTTGGCGAAAAGCATGGTCTTAGAGTACACATATAGGAATAAATCTGAAACTGTACATTTTTATTTAAGGCACAATAAATAGGGCCTCAAAATTCACTAAATATGGGTTCAAAATTCAAAGTGAGTAAATCGTATCATGTAAGGTAGGTATCATATAAAAGAACTTCATTTGCACATGCTAAAACAGGTTTTTAATTATTTTAATAAAGTGTTTGTACGGAACCTTTCGGCCCAATCGGTCATCAGTCCTCCGCTCTATGCTATGTCGGTAACTTTGATGCTTATACGTATCTCCTCATCCCTGATTCGATCTCGCAGAGAGACTCCATAGTGTAGATTTTTGGCATAGTAGATCATATATCTGTAAATAGATACCATAATAATGTCACCGTTCCGTATCATTTGACCTTTCAGTTCTAACTTACACATAAGTAATACAAATATTTCATCTTCACTTTCAGGGCAGTTTTCGTAAAACACCGTCGTCAGCGAAAGTCCGATCTCATCCACTTATAAGGTTAGCGGAGGAGGCCCACTCGATCAAAGTTCAACAAAGGTAGAGGGTTCGTTTACTCCGTTTGTTTAGGGATCTCCGGGCAACGAAACTTATACACTGGATTGATGTTCGTTTGGAAAAATCCTGAGCTAGCGTCTGAGACTAGGTGAGGGTCACGTTGAGCTTAGATATCGAATAATTCAATTTTGGTACTGTACTGTATCAGCCTTTTAATAGTCCACTGTAGGACGTAGGCCTACCTATCAAGCGTGATTGGGCCATATTCGCCACGCTGTCAGGTTGGCGGATTTACATACGCCATCGAATTACTTCTACGGACATATAAAGGAGTATCAAGGTTTCCTCACAATTTTACCTTCACCGAAAAGCCAGTAGTGCGCATTTGGTACGGGACCGGGATTTGAAACCACAACCTCACGATTGAAAGTAAAATCAAATTCTGAACGAAAAAGAAAATTCATTACAATAGGCTCACCGTTAAGATAATTAAAATAAAACACGCGTAAAAATTACTCTTTTGATGCTCCTTTTGTGTTATCTTAATTAATTTTAATATATTTGGCACCTAGTACCTAGTTATAAATATTATGTGTTAGCTTATGCACGCAGTAAGTTTTTCAAATTTTCTGGATTCCTTCGAGTCTCACTCAAGTATAAATTCAAATGCGTTATTCAAACACCCTCATGAATGTTGATAGCGCGTGTCAATATATGGTTAGCATTCTCAAGAACGCGATATCAATCTCTGTCACTCTCTTTCTTGTGGTATTTTAAACGTGATAGAACGGGATGGGAGCTATTTCTAATATTCGTGAATACCGCCCTGAAGCACCTGCATTGCTCATTATAACTTGTCTCGACTTCAGTATTTCACACTTTCTAGGGTGACCATGAAGAAATAAGGCGTCAATTTTAAGAAGTTGATAATTACGGTGAATGTCAGCAGCAAATGATCAGATAGTTGGTCCGATCAGATCCAATACACTCTCGACACATCAGTCTATAACGAATTAGTAGTCGATGCACTAGTTGTGGTCATCTTAGTGTCATTTTGGCCACTTTGAATTTTAATGATTGTATAGATAATTTTAACGGTAAGTATAATAATATTTTAAAGAATTTTTTTACCTTTGACATAAAAAAATTAAACAATATTTATAGTGTTACATTGTATATAATCTCTTTACGCAACAATTTTGACATCGAATAGCCAAAACCGGGACAGTGGCCACATCCGGTGCATATACTCTGTATTTCGGATTGTTTTTTATTTTTATTTTTTTATTTAAATATTTTTTACAAACATATTATAACTAATGATATGGATATTAAAGATGGAGATAGAGAAGCATCATGAAAGAAAAACTTTTTTATGAGAACGTCACGGCGCTCGGACATTAAATTAAATTAAATTCATTTATTGAGCTTATAACACGGCAAAACCATTAGACATGGGCATGAGTTATGTGGTTTTTCTTAAAAAAGAGAAAAATTTGCTGTTGCACTTTAAAATTTACCAGCTGATTTCAATAATATTCGGCAAAAGAGTTAAACATATAATTTTAAACAAGATTTGCGAATATAAACCAAATCGGTCAAGAAAGAGTTGAGATATAGTCTTATGTTGAGATATAGTCTTATGAAGAGTCAGTTAAAATAATATACCACAGAATTTCCTGTTCCAGCACAAACATTTTAATAAAGTCGATTACTTATCTTATAGCATCAATATAGTAAGAAAAAAATGCCAGTCGATGTCCCATAGTGAGCAAATATTACAGACACCCGATGACTGATGCAGTCTCTCTAGGCTAATAACTGAAATACCGCGCGCAGTAAAGCGGTATAGTTTGCCGCTCGTGTTTCCAACACTTCTAATAAAAGGTGTTTTGACTGTATTAACTATCCATCCATCAGCCGTATGACGTCCACTGCTGAACGTAGGCCTCCCTTGTGGATTTTTAATAATGCCAGTTGTAAACCGCTTGCATCTAGCGCATTCTTGGGCGCGCTGCGCTTGCGAGTACATGATCTCCATTTGAGAACCTTACGGCCTCATCGGCCATCCGTTCTTCGAACTATATGCCCTGCCCAATTTAACTTTGATTTGCTAATCTGCTGTGCTATGTCGATGACTGAGGTTTGTTCGATCTTCTGTTCTCCTCATATTTTCTGATTCGATTTCTCAGAAAGACGTCGAGCATAGCCCTCTCCATAGCTCATTGGACTATGTTAAGTCTTTTTATAAGGCCAACAGTAAAATAATAATTACAATATGCTATTTACGACAAAAGAAAACTTTCCGAAAGTCACTGGAAGCCATATTTTCCCGATTTTATTTCTCGATAGACACTTATTTACAGAATATTAATCAAAACAGAAGTCATGCTTCAGTCTTACTACATCAATTTCCGACTTCTACCGGATTCTCGAACCAATTCCAAGGAACAGTAACGGACCAACAGAATGAATAACAGTTTCTACGTGGAAGAATAACAATACTGTAGAGTCCTAACAACAGACGGAAGGAGCCAAGCACAGAATTGGAAAAAAATGTTTCTCGCTTTTGTGGAATCCACCTTTAGGCTACGTAGTACATAGAATAGGTTAGTTTACTTACCTTCGCTACGTCATAACTGATTCCACAGCAGTTATTCTGAATGAGGCTAAGTAATTGAAGCAATTCTATTGGCTATAAACACATCCTTTGCGACGCATCCTCAAGGCATCATGATGTGGCTACTTTATTCAAAAGAAACAATTTGATTGCGCAATAGGTATTTGAGATACCTTTCATATAACACTTTACTTTTAGGGTTCCCTACGATGGGGTAAAAACGGGATCCTATTACTAAGACTCCACATTTGTTGTTATTTATAACAAAGAGCGAAGGATAAAAAATTAGTTTTGTTGTATGGGAGCCTCCCTTTTCTTTTTTTTTGGGATTTTTTGTTATAGCGGCATCAGAAATAGGTAAGTTATTTGTGAAAACTTCATCGTTCTAGCTATAATCGTTCATGAGATCTATACAGCCTGGTGACAGACAGACGGACAGACGACAGACAGCTGAGTCTTGGTAATAGAGTCCCGTTTTTACCCTTTGGGTACGGAACCCTAACAAATATATGTACGAACCAACAGCCAAATTTTAGCGGTGCATAGATACACGTAGGATGTTATGTATTGTATTATAAGTTCTGGTTCTATAGTATTTTTGTTTGTAGATCTATGTAACCATCCAAGTCTATAGCCGACCGAGTAAATCCTAACAATAACTGAAAGCTACCTGCTTGTACACCACAAAACACGCACCTACATTCAACATTCTCGACCTTATGTCCTTGATAATAAGAGCGATCTTAAATAGTTGGTCAGTCGATTCGGCATGTCCGGTCCGCTCTGCCTTCCGGTTCGGAAGTACTTCCGGAAGTTTACTTAAGGCACAGGGTTGGGACGAAAGTGTTGGTAGTATTTGCTTTTATGAGGGTAGTTTTAAAACGGGTGTTAAGTGCTTAAAAATAGGAACGGTTTTACCGGAACATGAGGTTAGATTTTTCGTGAAAATACTCGAGAATCTGGATGGTCATTGATGTACGAAAAAATCAGGAAGTAGGTAGCGCTATATCGAGATGCAGGAAATCAGTTTCTATACGTTTAGTCTTTGATTATACATTTGTCTAGACGGACAAACATAAACATTAATCACAAAGAAAACGGCCCAAATCTTTAACAGTGATCGCATACTTAATATGTCAAACCTGTCAAAATTTGTATGGATAGACACCATATTTATATTCAGGGTTATTTCTAATCAATTAGCATCCTTTTAGGGGCTTATTCTGTACATCAAAACTAACAAATTTAGTTCTGCGATTTTTATCAAATATCAAAAAAAAAATTCGTTCTTCCACAGAACAATATCATTCACCCGCGACAAAATTATTGGAACAGCGGTTTTTTTTATTAGCAAATAATGAATTTTATTCCAATTTTTCTTTGTAGTTTTACGATTCACAAGTTTGTCAAAATTAGGGATTTATTTTACAGTTAAAATGGTGAATAAAATTTTCTAATTAGACCCACAAGTAGTTCTAGTAATCATAAAAGCAGTAGGGAAAATATATACTTATTTTATACTATATATAACGGGACTGAACTCACGTGTGGGGATAGTCGTAACGACTATAGTTTCGGTCGCATTCGGCGACTCGCAATGCACTGCATTGCGAGACGGCTCCGCGTTCGCCACCTTGAGAAAGGTCGCCGAATGCGACCGAAACTAGTCGTTACGACTATCCCCACACGTGAGTTCAGTCCCGTTATATATAGTATAAAATGTGTGAAAACCACGTTAATTTCCATAGTAAAATATATACTTACTTAAAGAAAAAAAATCAGACAAACTAAAGGTTTAAACATTTTTAAAATTACTTTTAATCGCTGTTTTGATACAGGTTTCTCCAAAATGAGGTTTTAGAAAGTTGAAAATAGCTAAGTAAGGTTTTAAAACAGAAGTCCACACAATATGCACGATGACTAAAAAAATATAATAAGTCCGTCATATAGACTAACAAAAAATATTAGACACGTGTTTTTTCTTTTGGCTATTAAACAAAAATTAATGAAGATATAGCCCGTCAAAGTTCTGCGTGACGTCACAAGTGCCATATAAATGCATGGACTTTTGTAAGAGAAATGACGTCACGACCCACACTCCCAAACTTTGACAAGGTTTATCTTTGTCATTTGTTGTTTGATTGACAAAAGAAAAAAACCGAACAAGTGCGAGTCAGGCTCGCACATCGAAGGTTCCGTACAAACACGTTGTTAAAATAATTAAAAACCTGTTTTAGCATGTGCTAATGAAGTTCTTTTATATGATACCTTACATGATACGAATTACTCACTTTGAATTTTGAACCCATATTTTGTGCATTTTGAGGCCCTATTTTTTGTGATTTAAATAAAAATGTACAGTTTTCAGAATTATTCTTATATGTGTACTGTGAGACAATGCTTATCGCCAAATTTAATAGTTCTTAATAGTCATTAAGCCTATTATTGGATTTCATTTAATGTCGGCGGCAGCTTCCAACCATATATTTATTAGGTATGTTATGTATAGTAATATGAAAACTCTACACCCTTAACTCACGTGTATCTGCCAGTTGCAAGTGAAAGGTTCGCGTGACCTCAGAGGATGTCCTACTGAGAACCAATCCTGCTTACGTAGGTATTGGCAATTGACATGCCTTGCAACTGATGGGAATGACATTTGAATTTGTTAAACTGTCACATAAACATGATATCGTTTTTTCTTCACGTAGAAATCCTGTGTAGAGTTTGCTTTGGAATTATTTTCAGTGTTCACTTGATTTTGAGATAAGTACCTATTTAAATATTTATATGTATGTAAATTATCTACTATGTTTTATTATTCTTTTGCTACTTGTATGTTTTAGTATTTTAGGTAATCTACAAGTTAAGCTATTAAAGATGTTATTAAAGATGAATTAGGCCATTTTTCAGGGCATCACGCAGTTATATTGTCCAATTTTTCCAAAATTATGTACATATCCACGGTATCATGATGACATATTTTGACTGCCTCGGTGGCTCATTGGTTAGTGACCCTAACTTCTGGGTTAAAGAGGCGTGGGTTCGATACCCACCCAGGGCAAATATTTATGTGATGAACATAGATTTTTGCTCTGTGTCTGGGTGTTATTTAGTTACTATTTATATAAGTATGTATTTCAAAATAAGTATATGTAGTTTATCAGTCTCTGGCAGCCATATCACAAGCTTTGCTTTGGGGTCAGAGACTGAGTGTAAGATGTCCCAAATTATTATTATTATTTATTCAACGAAACTCGTTTCTCTCTTGCAACAGGAGGTTTACTTTGCACGGGTCAAAGCCAAGTGCATTATAATAATTATCTTAGTTTAAGTATAATATGTTTAAGTATAGTATACATCCGTGGTGGTCAAGAGGTAGTGACACCCGCCTTACAATCGTGAGGTCGTGGGTTCGAATTCCCGGTCCCGTAACAATGAGTTCTTTGGAAATTATGTACGGAATTTCACACCACAGGCTTTACGGTGAAGGAAAACATCGTGAGGCAACCTGCATACGTCCGTAAAAGAAATTCGATGGCGTATGTGTATCCACCAACCCGCACTGGGCCCGCGTGGTGGATATGGCCCAATCACCCATCGTGGGTAGGCCTACGTCCTGCAGTGGACTACTAAAAAGGCTGGTACAGTACAGTACAGTAAGTATTATATATAAGTATATTTTTATACGTAGTTAAGTGTTTAAAAATTTCCGGACTGTTCTGCAGGTGTTGAAAATTGCAGCCTTTTGGAGAAGAATGTAAGTTGATGTTGGTATTTCTAGAATGAGTAGGCTCGTGTGTAATGTTTTTGGTATGACGCCTGTTGTAGATACTACTATTGGCACTGTATTGATGTTATTCACGCGCCATTATGTTTTTATTTCAATAGATAGGTCAACATATTTTGCAATTTTTTCAGAGTGAGTGGAATTAAGATTGTATTATATTATATAGAATCCACTTAGATGATATTGACGCAAGACCGAATGAAAATATTATGTAGAAGGAAAATAAGACTTCTAATAAAGATAATGATGAAAGCTACAATCTACTTAGTTAAAAGCATTCTTCGATCGCTAAAAACTCAACGTCATTACCATACACTTAACCATTACTGTTAACTTTACAAATTAGGAAATTCCCCAAAAAATCCCCAAAAAAAACTTCTTTTGCCTTATCAGCAACTTTCTCTTTATTATCACCCTCATCAGGGAAGCATCCAGACTACGCTATACCACAGGGTTATCCAGAACTGAACTTGTGTGCTAAGCCAAAAGGAAGTGTTTCAGACCAACATTGTGAACAACTTTTACTAAGACGCCAATCCAGGATTCAAGAAAAAAATTCATCAGTTTAATAGATTTTGTCCATTACGAAATTCAATTCTTTTTTTTTTGGCGGGAACGCGGAAAAATCATGTCGCCTCATTGTATTATTTTGTTAAACTTGTGTTTTTATCAGTGATAATTAGTGAACAATGGTGGTATTTCGTTGATTATGAGCTGATTTACGTGCATGAGTGTAGGCAAGTGATATAATGTGACGTGTCATGTTCTTCCGTGTTGTTACCAAAACTCCATAGACGCCTCTAGTAAAGTCTCCACTGCTTTACTGAGGTATGACTTGGACTATGATTGGACATGACCGCGACTTTATTGGACTATGACGAGACTACGACAGTGACTATTTTGATAAAATATTATCAAAAATTATTAGAACTTAATACTTGACACTGGCAAATGCACAATAATGCGACGCCAAAACTAAGAAGAAGAAGAAGAAATTCAATTTTGTATAAACGGCAGATTTTATTTCTAGAATTTCGTTGGCCCCTCAATAAAACTTGTTAATAATGATGGTCATGATCACTGTCTTTTGATTTAGTACAGGGCAAGTGTATAACCATATAAGCGGGTATAATAGCATATAGTTTATAGCCTTCGAGCAAATAACTATAGTCACAATCGTGCAAAAAAAGTGTCCGAACCAAAACCCTGCCCAAGCTACGTAGTGGGCAGGCTTTTTAGTTAGTTGTTAGGTGATTGCAAGCCGACCACAACGCCGAGCAATGCCAAAATGCTCGGTTACAAACACTAATTAGGTGACATAACGTCGAGATTCGAGAAAACGGGTCATTGTGTATTATTTAATGTAAATATCTAATGATAGAGGATGCGCCTGCTTCCCCTAATTTAGTTAGTGGTCGGTCGTGGGCGTATTATAAACACTGATATAGCACCGATTACACTTTAAATCCAATCGTTATTAATATTAATAGATACGGTCGCGCGCCATTGCGCATTCCCTGTTTAAACTGTAGCGTCGCTAGTGTTGTGCAGCGCGTCCGTCGCGCGTTAGTGTTGTACCGCTGTCACTCGATTTGGCGAGTCGAGAGTGTGGCTAACACTAAGTATGTATGACGGCGACGGAGCTCGGACATTTTTTTACTACTCTCAATTAGGGATTGTGGTTATGTAGATATTTGTTCGAAGATAATAGCATATAGTTTATAGCACTAAATTATCGCGCATCAATTGATTTATTTTATTGTCCCCGTTTTTGAGGGAAATACCTCTCTAATCGAAAATCGCCGCCGACAAAAAATAAATATATTAATGTAATTATAACCTGTGTACTAAGTTTTATCGAGATTTGTTGAAAAATGCAACCCGTAGACGAAAACCAACAACTGGACAAACAAAAGCAAAATCGCCGAGCTCAGAGCAAATAAAAGAATCAAGAAAGAACGTCGTTGAACAGTCAAGTGATTTTTAGGGTTCTGTACCTCAAAAAGAAAAATCGGAACCCTTAATGGATCACTTTGTTGTTCGTCTGTCCGTCTGTGTGTATGTCAAGACTCTTTATCTCGGGAACGCGTAAAGATATCGAGTTGAAATTTAAACTATATACGTAAACCAATTCTCGCAGTTGCGAAAAAGGAAAGCTTCTCAGTTATCGTATAAAAAAGTTAGAGCCGTTTATGTTGTAAAAAAACGCATATTTCAACGCTCACAAAAATCAAAACCTACAGGGTACTTCCCGTTGACACAGAACTATGAAATTTGGCGAGAAACATTGTCTCAGAGTATACATATAGGAATAAATCTGAAAACTGTACATTTTTATTTAAATCACATAAAAATAGGGCCTCAAAATTCACTAAATATGTGTTCAAAATTCAAAGCTAGTAAATATAATCATGTAAGGTATCATATAAAATAACTTCATTAGCACATGCTAAAACAGGTTTTAAATCATTTAAACAATATATTTGTACGGAACCCTCGATGTGCAAGCCTGACTCGCACTTGTCCGGTTTTTATATATGTGTAAGTGAGTCGGTGTTGCGCCGCCATATTTGACTGAAAAGCCAAGGCGTAGTTTCGTTCTACGTGGATGTGTGTGTAATTGTCTGTACACGGCGAGGCGTAGTTTCGGTTGGCTTCACTTGTTTGTTCACAAAGTTCTCTCTGGATTTTTTATTTGCTCTGAGTCGCCGTGTTAAAACGAAGATCTCTCTCACTTCGTTTGTTCGATCAATTATAACGTAGTCTGAAGCTTCCTTCAGGCGTGCCAACCTAATAATCATTTTACTACTCCACCAATACCAACATTAAGCAAAGTTACCTCATTCACTCCCGGATAACGAACAAAATTGCCTGGTAAAAGCTAACGACTGTAGTTAACAAGGGAGAGTAAAAAAAAGTCGAGAAGAAAATCACAACTAAAACGAAATAGGACTACTATAAAAGTATTCGAGTTCGGAGAGATAATGAAAAAAGTTGGTCAAATGATCGCCCGGCTTCCGCTCGAGGGCTGCGTATTTGCAAACTGCTGTTGTCTGGAATTACTTACCTGAGATTACATGTTATTAAAAACAACATAAAGCCCAGGTATTGAATTGTTCCACTATGTTTGTTAAAACACTACTATTTTTCAATTACTATTTATCAAACATGGTCGCCATATACACATGTCATTTTTGTGATCTAAAAACTTTATTGTAATATTTATATTATTTAATTTTGTGCGTAACACAATATTCTACTGATTTTATTCTCTAATACACTTAGTGCTAGACTATTACTCTCGGTGAAGTTTTAAGATACCAATCAATTTGCAAACATACATTAAAAAATAGCCAGCTATTGACAGGAGATAAAGCAATCATAACCAAAAATGCATAAACGTGGCTGTATAAGTGGTGGTGGTTTGACTAATTTTAGACAGATTTAACTAGGAGAAATTCGAATTGAAACGCTTTGTGCTATATGTCAAAAGTCAATGATTGTGGACATTTTTGATACGTTCAAAAAGCGTTTTGATTCCACTAACAGCAAGAGTGTATTTTTCGTTTGTTGCCCGTGGTCCTACCAGATGCACTATTAGTAAGACCACGGGCAAGATTTCCCGTGGTCCTACCAAGGACCAAGGGTAGGACTACGGGCAAAACATTTCGGAGAGTGCGCAAGAGTTACACAATCTGGTTCTGCCCCTTTCCCCTTCTATCGTACGGCTAAGCGGACGTGACCAAAGCGCCACCCTTTTATGGTGGACATTTCACGCGTTAGAACTAAGCGTTTCGAATCCTCATTACTCATACAAACAGCCAGAAAGTGGAATGCTTTGCCTGAGTCTGTCTTCCAGCTTAAGTACAACGTGGGTGTCTTCAAATCCCGAGTGAATAGGTATCTTCTAGGTAAGCGTGCTACACCCTAGACCGCATATCTGCTCAATATCAGGCAGTATGTAGTCGAACGCAATCCTATACGGAATAAAAAAAGAAAAAAAAAGTCCTGCCCGTGGTCCTATTAATATTGTAGTGACATATTTTCAGGTAATTATTATTGAACTTGAAGTCAAAGAAAATCAAATGTATTAACATATTATTATACTTATTTTAATTTCTAAAATGATAGACGTCAGATTTACAGCTATCATAGTGACATCTGTCATGTTCTAGAATTCATACTAGGATTGTATGATAGGTGTCAAAGTGACAGCTGTCATATTCATATTCTGGAATTCTTATTCTACCACGGGAAAAAATTCTTGCCCGTGGTCCCACTAGTAGTACATCTGGTAAGACCACGGGCAACTTTTATGTTTGTAATTTTTGTTGAGTGCAATAAAATTTATAATCAGTAATGCAGGTAAAATATAAATGTCTTCTAGGCAAATCTGTCTAAATTTAGTCATAACCACTATGCTATTGGATCGTGTAACTCACAAATCTATTTTCTTTTAAGTTAAACTTTAAAAGCACTTTGTAACTACGCAGCCGTACTCCTCCACTCCTGATTCCTTACAACTTCAGAGAGATAATTACTTCCTAGATGTAAAAACCGGCGCCTCTTATATCCAGACAAGAAAACTTTTATATTTCTTTACTCATTTAAACTGGGAGGCTGGTTGGGATTTGAATTATAGAGTCCGTTGAGCATTTTAATATTTTGATTTGAAAATCGTAGTTATTATGTTGATATAGTTATATTATTATAGAATCACCATTCACTATTAAGGAACACTAAGTATAAACCTACAGTCAAAAAAAAGCAACGGGGTTCACTCAGGGATTGCCGCCAGAAGTGAAAACTTGGACATATAAAGAACTATCATTTAAGTGGTAAGATACAATATCACAAGCGCAAGCGCTCTGGGCCGTATTACGAATTTTCGATCAGGTTTTCCCTTCCCGAAAAGAAATGTTCACTTGTTAGAAAAACTATATATTGCTACTGAAAGTTAGTAGGTAAGTTCTTAAAAATCAATCCTCGTATTATAGAGTTTTAAAGCCGCCTGAATGCTTCTGACAAAAAAAAAAGAATTATCGAAATCGGATCATTATGTAAAAAGTTATGCGTATGTGTAACCACATAAATATATATATATATATATACGCGTCGAATTGAGTACCTCCTACGGTTGGTTCGTCGGTCAATAACTAAATAGGTACATCAATATTTTAGGAAAGAAAAATGCCAAGTCGATGACTAATGACGATTAATACAACCGGGGTCTAGCATTTAACGTGTGATATGAGTCTCGGTAGTGCTCAGTTGTAAATTGCAGCCGCAGGCACACATGCAAAGACTAGCTGCGTCTTAACTTCAGCCATCGCTAAAAACTAACTAACAAATAGTTTACGAATTTTCCAAAACTTGAAGCTCTATTTTGAATGTTTTATTTTACAGTTAAACTTACTAACTATAGCTGTCTTTATCATTGCAATCTATTCGATAAAAAAAATAACTATCAAGCCCCTGATAGACGTACAAACTTCGACTTTCAAACTCGGTAAAAGATTCGGTTTTTAAAACCAGGTTTTTAAAACTCAGTTTAAAAATCGACGACTTTTTGATGTTCCATTTGACTCTTTACTTTATTTCAGATTACCATTTTTTTAAAAAATAGCCATCTCCAGTACTTAAGTATTGCGTATTTGCTTAAAAAAGTACTGTTTAAGTCGTAAAGAATGCTAACAGCTCTATCTCAAGAAAAAGCAGCTGCAGTTTAAAACAGCTGAATCTTCGAGCTAACCATTTCACCCCGGGATAAAAGGAAGCTGTGAGACAATGCTCCGTTAAACACCCGGAGTCCTGCATTAATTTGTGCGTTAAATTTCATGGTTGCCTTAATGCTGGGACTTATCGTTTCTTTTGTGTGGCTGCACGCGAGTTGTACGCAGTGGCAGGCGGGGAATAGACGAAGCGTATAAAAATATGTTTGCGCGACTGTAATTTACAAAAAAAAAGATGCTTAGTTCTTAGTATTAAAAATAAAAATCTTTATAAACCCAACATTGTTTTAATGCGAAACTGACACTTTGTCGCAAAATTGCGAAAAAGACGCAGAACAGTCGGCAGTTTTGCCGGTGCAGCGAGAAGTGATGCGAGGACTTGTCGGTTTCGGGTCAAATAAAACTTTATTATATATTACCCAATTCACAAGAATATGCAAAATATTACGTTGTAAACTTTGAAATTATCAGATTAGTTTCAAAGTTTTCAAGTTTTTGGGAGAAAAACAGTATTTTTGCGAGAAAAAGTCACATAGTCGCTAAAATGTCGCAAAAATTTGAAAAAGAGTCAGCACATCTGTCGGCAGCTTTGCCCGCACTGCGGAAGTGATGCGAATCCGATTAGGTTTTGCAACGGGAAAGTAATTTTTTTCAACTTCATCCATCCAAAACTTCACAATTTTGGAATAACTGTCGTATAAAAATTAAATCTATGAACTATTTCTAAATTTACAATAAATTAACATCCTAAGTCCAACATCTTTAGATGGCAAAACTGGTACGAAAATTGAAATAAATCTGACTATTGCGTGAAAATAACAGCATGTTTGCGAAGAAGTCACATAGTCGCAAAAATGTCGCGAAATTGCGTAAAAGTCGCACATCTGTCGCCAGCTTTGCCCGCGCAGCCGGAAGTGACGCGGGTACGCGTCGGTTTCGCGGCGGGTAAGTAAACATCCGGTGGCGCGCATCCGACCGCGACCCCGTCCACAGGATATTGTGTAACGCCGTTTCAATTTTGCCATCGCACTTGACCTGAAAAAATGCGGATGAAAAATGGAAATTGCTCTTTGAACTGACTGAGAACTGTGCCCCAAACAACTTTTGTGCAAGAAACTTTCCAATATGTTCGATAGCAAAATGTTTCGAAGTTCAAAGGTTTTTCTACCTACTTTTTTGATACTTTGTGTCGTGTTTCTTTTGCATTATCTGTATATCATTGTAATTTCAGACATTTGAGATTATTTATTTTGTCCTGTTGCTTTAAAGTTGAAAAACGTTTTTATTTTTATTTTCTCCAGTTTTTTAGTACTTATTTAGGTACATATTTTAAAAAAAAATTGGTTTGGGTTATTTTTATAGTTTATATTTTATTTTAACAGTAAATACTACTGATGTCAGTTAGTGTGTTGGGAACGTTTGGGTCACGACCCACGCGCGAGGGGCTTTAATTGTTTCTTGTCTGTGACAAGCACTTGACGATTTATATTGAATTTGACATGTAATCATATTTATTGTATATTGACTAATGCCATAATTATTATTTTTCTGTGTAAAATAATTCTGTGAAATGCTGTCTATGGATTTCAGCTATGTGAAAATAAAGTTTCTTTACTATTATAAACCTTCTAAGAAAAAACATCTAAAGACGCTTAAAAACTAGGTGTAAAAGAGGCCTATGTCCGGCAGTAAACGGCAACCTGACTACTTTTCGACTGAAATAGAGCTTATGTCTCTCTCTTGCTAACCAAGCAGTTCACATACATAAAAATCAGTTTAGCCACTTAGGTTTTTAGCTTTTAGTAGTTGGTAAAATACATTGAAATATGTTGTAAGTAATATATAATATTTAAAAAACCAGACAAATGCGAGTCAGGCTCGCACGCTGAGGGTTCCGTACAAATCCAGAAAATTTCACAAAATTTGGAAGTTGTTAAAATCTACTACTACTAATACTATAGTAAAAAAAAAATTTTTTTGTTCACTTTTCTCGTCATACATCGAAAATTGCACATTGTTAAAATAATCAAAAACTGTTTTAGTATGTGCTAATGAAGTTCTTTTATATGATACCTTACATGACATGATTTACTCACTTTGAATTTTGAACCCATATTTTGTGAATTTTGAGGCCCTATTTTTTTGATTTAATTGAAAATGTACAGTTTACAGATTTATTCCTATATGTGTACTCTAAAACAATGCTTCTCGCCAAATTTCATAGTTCTATGTCTACGGAAAGTACCCTGTAGGTTTTAATTTTTGTGAGTGTCGAAATATGCGTTTTTTACGACATAAACGGCTCTAACTTTTTTAAACGATAGCTGAGAACTTTTTCTTTTACACAACTGCAAGAAATCATAGATATACGTGTATAATTTAAATTTCAACTCGATATCTTTACGCGTTCCTGAGATAAAGAGTCTTGACATACATACAGACGGACAGACGGACAGAAGGACAGACGGACAACAAAGTGATCCTATAAGGGTTCTGTTTTTTCCTTTTGAGGTACGGAACCCTAAAAAATATTATAAAAACATTTATGATAAGAGAGTATATACTCATTCCATAATCTTTTAAGCAAAGCAGTCTGGTAAATATTCTCCAAAGAATATAAAAACGAGTAAATAACAAGTGAACTAATTCCCATAAAGTCCCATCGCCCCGTAATCTGCGATCGGAAATATTGCGCGCCTTGTAAACCTATTCCGAGGGATTACGGCGGACGAGCTGGTATATAAATGGTAATCATATATGAATGGCAATAAAATAATGTATATATGGTAGAAGTAATAACTCGATCGGTTTGTTTGAAGCGATGATTGGACAGTTTGGTAGGATGGAACAATTTTTGACCAACGAAACAGAGGAGGTACTCAATTCGACGCGTATATTTGTTTTTTTTTTATGTGTAACGCTTAACTTTTTACATAGTTGATTGATTTCGATAATTATTTTTTTATTGGAAAGAATATACTTCGATATTCCTAAACGCAAGGAAACCTAGCTAGCAGTTAGAGTTCAGCCATACGACGATCAAAATGTACTATTTTTATTTCCATTGGTAAAATAATAAATACATGAGCCAATAAATATAATGTATAAATAATAAATACAGAAACGTCATATAGGCGGTGCCAAATGACTAAAATGAAGTCATAAACGATTGCTATTACGCTTGCTATTGCTTTAGGCGGTAGAGGGGCTGAGCATACTAAGTGACAGAGGTCTCCGTTTTAAGTATGTAGTCGATTTGGCTTTCGTCGGTCCGGTTGTTGATTTTCTTCTACAAGTCTCATATTTCAACGAATTTCAACGAAACTTGCAACACCGATTCTTTATAGAAATTAATGAAGAATAATCTGAAATATAATGGTGTGTAACGACTTAGCTGATATATAAATGATAAAAGCTTAGCCGATTTGTTTGCGGAGGTGAGTACAACTTGGCTTGGTAATATTTTATACTAAACAACTCAAGCAAAAGCTATTTTTACCGACTTTCGCAGGAGGAAGTACTATGATCGTCTGTATGTATTTTTTGTGTTTTTACACCCTCGAATTTCGGACTATGGGGTCACCCATAGTAAAGGTATAAAAATAAATATTTTGGGACATCTTACACACTGCCTCTGACCCCAAACTAAGCAAAGCTTATGATATGGCTGCCAGAGACTTATATACTACATATTTTTAAATACATACTTATATAGATAGTAAATAATAACACCCAGACACAGAGCAAACACTTATGTTCATCACATAAATATTTGCCCTGGGTGGGGATCGAACCCACGCCTCTTTGATCCAGAAGTTAGGGTCACTAACCACTGAGCCACCGAGGCAGTCAGAGTTGTTCGTAATGATGGTCTTAATCACCCCCGGCGCAATACAGGGCAAGCAGATAACCCTGTAGATGCTTAGGTTAAGATGTAAAAGTTTTTTAACTAGATCAAAAACTTATAAGTAGAAGCATTTTTCATAGCCAATTTAAAATATTAAACAAGATAAACCTTTCAGACTAAAACACTTAAAAATTTAGTACTCATCGCGAAATGTCGCCTTTAAAGGTCAGCCATTTTGAAACCCAGTTAGGCAGTTAGTTTGTAGCGCCCATTACATTATTATGGAAGCCTGTTATGCAACACTATTATAGCGGTTAATAGAAGCTTAATCTTTACCTCGATCTACTGTAACAATGCTTTCCACTATATAAGAAAATAACTTGACTGACTGGCTATTATTGTTTGAGCTGGCGATAAAATCCTGCACTGATGTTCACTGGGAGTAATTGTGCTGCGTATATTGTGTATTTAAATAAATAAATTTTAGGGGACATCTTACACACGGTCTCTGACCCCAGACTAAGCAAAGCTTGTGATATGGCTGCCAGAGACTGATAAATAACACTAAATAACACTCAGACACAGAGCAAACACTTATATTCATCATATAAATATTTGCCCTTGGTGGGGATCGAACCCACGCCTCTTTGGCCCAGAAGTTAGGGCCACTAACCACTGAGCCACCGAGGCAGTCAAAAGTATATGTGTTGCGAGTATTTTATAAGTACTCATATTTAATCTTAATAAAAATAAATTAATTAATTAATAAACTAAATTAAAATAAACAAGTTAAAGTGCCATAAATAAATATAGCAATACACACAATGGTATCGAAGATAACAATTTATCTAATAAAATTTAGGATGACCTGCTCCTTTTGTTTTATTACCACGAATATCGAATTTTTTAACTAAGCTTGGCTTATAACGTGGTGGAAACGTGGTCTCTCACCATGGGCCTTATTAGTAAGCCCCAAGTAGCCCAACGAGCCATGGAGAGGGCTATGCTCGGAGTTTCTCTGCGAGATCGAATCAGGAATGAGGAGATCCGTAGAAAAACCAAGGTTACCGACATAGCCCAGCGGATTGGCAAGTTGAAGTGGCAATGGGCAGGGCACATAGCGCGGAGAACTGATGACCGATGGGGTCGAAAAGTTCTCGAGTGAAGACCATGTACCGGCAAGGGCAGCGTAGGACGTCTACCCACAAGGTGGAAGGATGACCTTATTAGGACCGCAGGATCGCGCTGGATGCAAGCCGCTATCAACCGGTCTTATTGGAAATCATTAGGGGAGGCCTATGTCCAGCAGTGGACGTCCTATAGCTGAAATGATGGTTAGCTTATAAATGTCTTAGAAATTCGTGCTGCTTAAAATGATTAATTGAATTAATGAACACTTCCTTTGAAGCTGGATACTTGCCTCAAGACTGGAAGCATGCGATAGTAACTCCAATTTTTAAGAAAGGTGACAAAACTAAACCGGAAAACTTCAGACCCATTAGTCTCACTAGCATTGTGGTGAAGATTATGGAAAGGATTATAAGCGAGAGAGTAGCACAATTTTTAAATAGAAATTGTGTGATCTCAACAAAGCAACATGGTTTTGTTGAAAAAAGATCAACTGTCACTAATTTATTGACATGTGTTCATTCCTGGAGTGTACAAGTTGATAAAAAAGAACCTGTTGATGTTGCATACCTCGATTTTGAACGTGCATTTGACAAGGTACCTCACCAGCGCTTGTTGTTCAAGCTTGAACACCATGGGTTGCGTGGTAAGTTGCTTGAGTGGTACCGGAGCTTCTTATCGGGTAGAACATTTCAGGTTCGAGTGGGGAACTCACTATCGGACCGAAAAATGGTTTCCAGTGGTGTCCCGCAGGGTTCTGTGTCCGCTCCTCAGCTGTTTGGAATTTTTATAACGGATCTGATAGAGCTCATAGAATGTCAGTCAGCTTTTTTCGCAGATGATGGGAAGTTTTTTGCTAATGCATTGATAAAGTCTGGAGAGCTTCAAAAGGATCTAGACCGCATTCAGAACTGGACCAGGGACTGGATTATTAAGTTGAACACAACCAAATGTAGCGTGTTACATCTTGGTAGAACCAACCCTAGAGAGACATACACACTTGATGGAGTTGCCTTGGCATCTGTAGACCAACAGAAGGATTTGGGAGTCATCATTACTGCAGATTTGAAATGGGAAGAGCATATATCTATGATAGTCAAACGGGCTAACTCATTTATTTATATCATACGCAAGTCTTTTCAGACAGTAACAATGGATGTTTTTACTAAGATTTACAAAACCTATATAAGGCCTCTGCTAGAGTATGGGTTCCAGGTATGGAGTCCTTACTTTAAGAAAGATATTGATTTGCTTGAAAGTGCACAAAGAAAAGCCACCAGGATTCCATATCGTCGCTGTAGAGCGAAAAGTCACTAAGTCGAAAAATCATGTTTTGAGATACGAGCGTTTAAAGTTTTAAAAACTAAAAAAAAATATTTCTCGGTTTCAGTGTTGGATATTAATGATTTTATCATTTCATATTGTAGGAAATATCTCAAAGTTGAACTTACACCTATTTACTTACTAAAAAAAGCTACTTTTCATGGAAATTTTAAGGAAAACAAAAAATTAGTTAATTTTTACTTTCAGTTTCCTGCCCATAAATGTTTTAGTTATTTTTCTTCCTTAATTAATGATTTCTCGCTTAACTGAAGCTCTTGGATACAGACAATAAGTTGACTTAGTTATATTATTTCTTATTACCTCAAATACTAATCGATACAAATAAAAATTAACTAAGTGATATAACTATCCATTTTGGATTATTTAAGTAGGTAAATTATAGGACACGTTTTTAAGAAACAATCAGTGGACAAAAATAACTTACCTAACTTTATTAAATAAGTAAGAAAAAAAACTAGCGATAGGTACCCTACTATTTTTCAATATTTTTCTTTAATTCAATCTTCATTAAATTCCTCTAAAACGTCTGGCTCACACAGTGCATCTTTTACATCTATGCTGGTAGGTAGAGAGTGATACCAGTAACGTAACTCTTGTGGAAGAGATCAGGATCAGGCAGATCTCTTTTTTTAGCCTCTGAAATCTGGAGAGGGCTAAGGTAAGCTTTTGGAATAGTGTAACTTTTTATTTCTGTATGACGATCGTATTCCAGCTATTGTACTAAGGACTTGTGCGCCTGAGCTGTCGCCTGTGTTGACCCGCCTCTTTCGCCTCTCTCTGAAGACAGGTCAAGTGCCTAAATCTTGGAAGCTTGCTAACGTGCAGCCTGTTCCGAAAAAAGGTAAATCTATACTTTGCAAGAGTATGGAACGTGTTCTTAACAACAGGCTCCTGGCATACCTGGAAGCGAATAACTTACTCGGTGATCATCAGTACGGCTTTCGCCGAAACCGGTCTACTGGGGACCTTCTGGCGTACGCCACACACATCTGGAGTGAGGTCATCGAGAAACACGGAGAGACGCTGGCTATCTCCTTGTCATTTGACAGAGTCTGGCATGAGGGCATTATTGGCAAGCTTCCTTTTTACGGCATACCTGCTGATTTCTGCGCTTAGATATCTGATTTCTTGAGGAATTAGTCAATACGAGTAATTGTAGATGGTTGTTCCTCTGACCAAATGGCTATCAATGCCGGTGTTCCTCAGGGGTCAGTGCTCTCTACGACGCTTTTCCTACTGCATATTAACGACTTGCTAAAGCCTGGTATTTTTGGGTACGCAGACGACAGTACAGTCATGGAGAGCTACACATCCGAAGCAAGAACGAGCGGGCCACAGATCGAGTCACTCAGAGAGGCTATGGTTGAACGGCTCAACTTGAGTCTGGAGGCGGTATCTGAATAGGGTGCTGCTAGCCTGGTCAAGTTTAATGCCTCGAAAACTCAAGGCTGTTTGTTTTCGGCCAAAAAGAGGCCCTTCCTATTGTCTCCTGCTTTCCGTGGTGTGTCCGTTCCGGTAACTAACAGTCTGGAACTATTAGGTGTCAAAAGAACAATTAGCCTCAAAAAAACTTGGTATTCTCTCTAAGGTGAGACGGTATTTCACACCTGAGCAACTGATTAGTCTTTATAAAGCGCAAGTCAGGTCTTGTATGGAATACTGCTCTCACTTTTGGGATGCCTCTGCTGAATACCAGTTGAAGTCCATTGAAAGGCGAGCCAGGCGGCTGATAGGCAACGAAACCTTGACTGAGTCGAAGCTGCAAAGTCTCGAGCTTCGACGTAGGGTGGCGTGTCTATCAGCCTTCTATCGGATACACTTCGGTGAGTGCGCCAGCCCAGGAGTTGCACAATCTGGTCCCACCTGCCCCTTTCTTCTATCGTACGGCTAGACAGACGCGACCAAATCGCCACCCTTTTATGGTAGACATCTCACGCGTTAGAACCTAGCATTTTGAGTCCACATTCCTCATACGAACTGCCAGAATGTGGAACGCTTTGCCTGAGTCTGTCTTTCCGCTAAAGTACAATGTAAGTGTCTTCAAATCTCGAGTAAATAGGTATCTGCTAGGTAAGCGTGCTGCATCCTAGACCGCATATCTGCTTAACATCAGGCAGAGTGTGTAGTCAAACGCAAACCTATTTGAAATAAAAAAAAACATGCCCATCGTATTATTTTAATTTTTAACTCCATTAGTCGATTTGCACTATCGTATCGAGTACATTTAGTGCACAGATCTTTCTTTGGTCAAAAGAATGCGCGCCAAACTTACTTAAACAACATCAATGTACGTTGAAGTTGTCAAAAAGATCAGTAAAAGCTTTTAATGACCGCTTAAAACTATATTCAATAGCTTATTAAATAAGGAAAAAGGTACTTAAAAAGATTTGGGAATTTCATACTTTCGTTAAGTAGTGCTAAGGTCCTTAGGACATCAAACCGAAATTCGCTAAATAGAGTTAGTTAATTTTCGCTCTCATATTTTAAGCGAACAGTGTGTTCTAAAATTAAGTAAGTTGTTTTAGTGATCTTACGAACGGATACTGGTCCAGATTGAGGCATTGAAAAGCAGTGAAAAAATAATTAAAGCTACTTAGGTATGAAGATGATATACATCTACGTGAACCAAAAAATAGTTAACTAAATTAGGTAGTTTTTCCTTGTTATGAAATGAGACAAATGACATATTTAACCAGTTTCAGAATTTTCTAAAACAGGAACTATACCACTTATAGCTGCAGCGATAAGACTGAAATTTGGAGAAAAATACGACGATTCCAATGACGTTCCTAACTCAATTCGGCCATTTTACGACTTAGTGACTTTTCGCTCTACAGCGACGATATGCTCTGCGCCGCAAGACCTATGAAGATAGGTTAAAAGCTCTTCGTCTCACAACCCTCGAAGAACGACGATTGCGTGGAGACTTGATTGAGACCTTCAAAATTCTCAATGGCTTCTATAATCTTCCGGATATCCACGACATGTACACCTTGAAGGAAAATATGCGCGATAGCAGACGCCATACAGTCCTCTTACAGCCTACACCATCACAAACCAACACTGCACACCACATCCTCTGCAATAGAATTGTCTACAATTGGAATAGGTTGCCTGAGGATGTCATCTCAGCTAGAACTATAAACACATTTAAAAATAGACTAGACCTTTGGATAAAGAAGGAAAAAATTTCCTTGACTGATAAATACTAATTTTATTCGACACTGCTTGATATAGGCACATCAGTATACACTGCTCGCCTATAAACAAATAAATAAATAAATAAATAAATAAAATGCTAAAAAATTGAATTTTGAATGCATATGCGCTTTGTCCACATACAGTTAATGCCGACGTCTTCTTGTAGACCTATTTTATTGCAAGAAATTCCTACAGTAATTGATAGAGAAATTTGATGTATAAAATTTTCGTTGTCTAACTAAAGAACTAGAGTCGATTAGTTCTATATCTTGCTTTTGTCTTCATACTGTCAATTACTTCATTCATTATTTCACTGTCCACAACTTCTGTCCATTAGACAGAAAAAATAGTTTCTATTGGTGTTTATAAATTCTAAATTAGCTTACTTGTATTTCAGACTAGCTAGGTCACAAATGTAACTTTCATTGTCGTCAAAATAAAAACTAAGCACAGACACGGACAAAAACTAGTTCTAAAGCAAGTATACATTAACGAAGGTACAAAGGAAACTAGGCAATAAAGGCCCCTCGTTTGGGCTAGTTTTGAGTCCTAGACGCAATTTGTCAAAATGGCGTGTACATAAGGCAACAAAGCTTAGGACAACTAATAGCCGAATAATTGGTTATGTAATGCGTAGGTCGTTTGTCTGTCGGGCTTACTTTGTATCGATCAAGCACATTTTAGAAGTTATGTGTACAAAAGAATTGAAAGTACTACACACTTATTACGTAGAGATCTAGAGAGAGGCTTTTTTGGCATACTAGACCCTTATATGTAGCAAATACACACATCGTAAAATGCACGTTAACAAAGCACACATTGTACGCCATTTGACTTGTAGGCCTTATTAATGATTCGATTTGCAGGCTGCACGATGTACTTATTTAATGTAGGTACTATGTGTATCCGTTTTGTATAATCCGTGATCACTTAAATCAGAGCATATCTTAGATTTACTTACTCTGTGACATTTAAACAAAACAAACGCTTCCTGACCTTTTTGAAAATTATCAAAATTAGCCTTATATAATTCAAAACCATTGTTTAGTTTTCATCTAAATTGACTAATCGTTTTTATTATTAATTGACACTGACATTTATTTTCTTGTCATACGTTAAACTTTTGTATATTTCTTACTAAATTTTATAACATTGACATCATTCGTTTATATTAGCAGTTTTGAATTATATTTTCATTATAGTTTATATTATTTTTGCCAGACGGCTAAGATTAATATAATTATGATTTTCTTTTGATTGTAAATTTGGCGTACCTAATGTAACACACGTAGTTATAAGGTCAATAAAAAAATCTAATTCTAATTCTAACTAAATGCCAAATAAATAAAAAGCTTCTTTTTTAGGGTTCCGTACCTCAAAATGAAAAAACGGAACCCTTATAGGATCACTTTGTTGTCCGTCTGTCCGTCTGTGTGTATGTCAAGACTCTTTATCTCGGGAACGCATAAAGATATCGAGTTGAAATTTAAACTGTATACGTATATCTATGATCTCTTACAATAGTGTAAAGAAACCGTTTATGTCGTCAAAAACCGCATATTTCTACACTCACAAAAATCAAAACCTACAGGGTACTTTCCGTTGACATAGAACTATGAAATTTGGCGAAAAGCATTGTCTTAGAGTACACATATAGGAATAAATCTGAAAACTGAATAATTTTATTTAAATCATAAAAAATAGGACTTCAAAATTCACAAAATATTGGTTCAAAATTCAAAGTGAGTAAATCGTATCATGTAAGGTATCATATAAAGGAACTTCATTAGTACATGCTAAAACAGGTTTTAAATTATTTTAACAATTGTCGATGAATGACGAGAAAAGTTAAAACAAAAACTTTTGTCGATGATGATTATGAGTATAGAGATTTTAACAACGTACTTCCCAATTTTGTGAAATTTTCTGGATTTGTACGGAACCCTCGGCGTGCGAGCCTGACTTGCACTTCTCCGGTTTTTATTTTATTGTAACCACCACTGCTGTAACTGCTTTACTTGGATCGCCAAACGGCTTTTATATTAGAAAATCTACCAACATAGTACATGAAGGCCAATGTATGACACTGTTAAGAAAATATTTAGTGAACGCTATAGGAAATACAATAACAAATATCAAGTTTGATATAAACTGACACTGGTGAAATCATTATCACTGCATAGTATAAAACAAAGTTGCTTCCCGCTGTCTGTCCGTATGATTATATCTTTAAAACTGCGCAACGGATTTAGATGCGTTTTTTTTATATAGAATGATTTTAAAGGAATGTTTATACCTATATGTATATTATGTATAATACACCTGTGCGGAGCCGGAGCGGGTCGCTAGTTTAAAATAAAATAAGAAGGGATGCAGATTTTCCAAGTAAATTCTCTGATTTCAACTGTTAATGTACCATCCTTATTCCATAAACCATAAAGACCGCCGCTGCGGCTCTACAATGGCCGAAGTGGCATCGCGTGCTCCACATAACACGGTCCTGAATTAATACTAACAATTACCCGGTACTGGGCCAGCACGCACAAAAAACGAACAAATTACAGCTGTGCGTGATGGGACTGGGTGGGGGAGGGAGTGGGGGTACAAGAGAGAGTGAGAAAGAGTTATGCCGAGTGTTCAGAAATTCTGACACCAGGGCTAGCAATCCGGCCTATATTTACGCATTTACAAAACCTTTTTTTAGATGGGATAAATTTTCTTAATACCACTTTACTCATCATTATAACCAACTTTTATTTACTAAGCGCCCGATCCCGAGGTCTCGGGAAAATTATTATTATTTTATTTTCCTATAGCTTCCACGGATATTTCAACACCAAAATTAGCCCAATCTATTCAGACGTTCTCGAGTTTAGCGAGTCCAACAACCACGATTCAGTTTTAAATACATGTAAGATATGTTATACCAAATACACACTGAACTCACGCTAAAGTCTCCTATAAAGCTTGTGGTATTTTCCAAACAATATACCTACCACGTGTGTGGAGAAACCCTGTGTTAAAAGCATTTCTAAAAATCTAACAAAACGTATTCATTTCACCTCCGCCCAATGCAAAACTTGGCGGTATGACGTCACAGCTAACCCGAATTTTTACCCGCACATTTGTGATCGTGGCCTAAATATCATTCTTCTATTGATGTCAGATTCAGATGTCAGACGTCGTATACTGAAGTTTACTGCAGTACTTAAGCTATACGCATTTTTATTTCAATCGACTTTAGTATTTTACATTGTTGATTAGTACTTACTGTACTGTACCAGCCTTTTTAATAGTCCACTGCAGGACGTAGGCCTACCTACGAAGGGTGTTTGGGCCATATCCACCACGCTGGCCCAGTGCGGGTTGGTGGATTCACATACGCCATCGTATTTCTTCTACGGACGTATGCAGGTTGCCTCACGATGTTTTTCTTCACCGAAAAGCCAGTGGTGTGAAATTCCGTACATAAATTCCAAAGAACTCATTGGTACGGGACGGGGATTTGAACCCACGACCTCACGATTGTAAGGCGGGTGTCACTACCTCTAGACCACCACGGCTCTGACTTTTTAAATTAGTACTTAATGAAATTTATATGAACACCGGATACAACTCACGATTATTTGAGCGGTCGAGCCGCTATGCGTCCGACCGGTTTCAGAGTAGTAAGTACTCTTTCTTCAGGGAATACGCGCGCCCCCGACAACGGACGCCCGCGCACTGAATAGTTTTAATGAAGTAATAGTACTTAATGGTTCTCAAATGGTGCCTATACATTATGTCAGGCCGCAGCGGGACGGAGCGGGCCGCTGCGCAATATTAGAATGGAAATGCGGCCCGCTGCGCTCCGGCAGATTAATTTCGCCCCGTTAATTTAAATAAAATACAAATATGCGATTTAAGCGAATTTTTGCGCTGCGATGCGGCCCAACTTAATGTGCGCGAACCTTAAAAGCACAGCGTAAGACGTCCAGTGACGATCGGATAAATCCGCGGGACGCGCAGAATACAATCCACTTTCAACAAATTATGTATTTATATATATATGTATGTATTTATGTATTTTATATGTATTTTTACACGTTATTAGTATATTTATAAGATATATAAGTATAATATTTGTCACAGTATGTATACACCGCCGACCGTATTCCTATTATTTAATTTTTCTCCAGTCCATCCAAAGGTTGCCTGGTAGAAATCGCCAAAGGCGATAAGGCCGCCATTGTACTACATCTGAAAAAATCTACTTTAATGTATCTATTATATGGTGTACAATAAAGATATTGTTTGTTTGTTTCAACCGGCTTCATTGATAATCAATTGAGAAATAATTAGTAGGTACCCGAAATTACATACTTCCTAACTTGGTATTTATACAGTATGAGGAATTGCAGACCTGTATTTATTTTTCACTTATTGTGTTTATATTTATTGATAAGAACTTTAAAGGTTAGCTCTACGCGTTCTACAAAAAATAGATGAACAACAAAATGTAACTGTACGTGTTCTTATTTTAACTTTTATGATACAAAATTTTAGAAAACCTCAACAATAAGTACTCGTAAGTACCTGTCCTTAAACAAGAATAATTAAAAGAAAAACACTTTTTTTAAAACTAGCTTTTACTGACAAGTACTCGCCGAGACGAATCAAACGAGCCGAAACTCAATGAGTTTGCGTCGTTTCGTTACAGTTCCTGGGACCACCTTCCAGCTCCATCATCAGATCCTGGTTACCATTGATAAACAAGCTACTTGTCAAGATGATTCAAATGAGCCCAAACTCGATGAGGCTGTGTCGTTTCATTGCATAGTTCCTTTGGCCACCTTCCAGTTCCATCATCAGATCAGCACCATGTCATCATAATATTGCATTGTCACGCATGTATGCAAAATTGCAGCTCAATCGGAAACCGGAAAGTAGATACAAAAAAAAAAAATACAAAATAATTTATTTTTACCACAACTTTTACAAAAACCTTAATGATTAAATTAACAATGAATATAATTTTTTTATAAGGATTTACTATACTTATTATTTTTACATATTATTTTACAATATAAACTAAGATTAATTTATACAAATAAAGGACATTTTCACCAAAGCAAAAATAAGGTTTCACAGTTTGATTGTGAGACCTGCACTAGTAACAAGTACTGTATCGCAGGGCTCAAACAGTTCTAATGAGTTACCTGACTAAGCATATTGGTGCGGCTTTATTGAATAAATGATCAAATTTAACTTGCAAGATTTAATTACAGACCGACAGACTGACAATGGGACAAGTGAAACTAAATAATAGCTTGTAAAATAATCTTAAATACTGATACATTTTCCATAGTGTCCCCAGACCCAGCGGTATGTACACAACATAGAATTATAAGCACATTTCCATAAATACTCCGTTTTCAATTAGACTAGACCCTTGTCAGGAAAAATCCTTCGCGGGTAGCCAGCGTACGTTAATAAATTCCCCTTTGGAACTTCCTAATCTTTGATCTGCGAAACAGGAATCTAGATTATATAGGTATATATAGATATAGGGAGTGACTTTGTGTTCTTATATAAGAAGTTAGCATTATGTTTTGTACAAATAATAATAGAACTAATAGTTCTTTGAACGGTAGACCTCACGAACACAGCTCTTTTTACGATATTTTATAAGCCTAAATATTTCGACTCGCTCTAGACTGCTTTGGTTAATACTCGTAAATCTTAAACCAACATTCGGACAGACAAAAGCAAAATGTCGACTTGAAGCAGAGACTTTCGGTTTGCTTTGGATGAAAATAGACCGGTGTTCTTTTTCAGTATTACTATAGAAAAAAAAACAAAGGATTGCACTCAAGCGCCCTGCGCCGCTTAAACAAAACAGCAAGAGCCGGTATATATTTTCGCCGCGCAGTACAAAGAGAGGGGATATCTCCTACGCCACGCGGTCTTCTCTCTCTTCATCTTACGAATTTTCGATCAGGTCACATGTCCTGATGTGACTTTAATATTTTTTATCCATCCCAAAAAGTGCACAACGCTGCCAAAGTAGTTTTTACTTCAAAAAAACCGGACAAGTGCGAGTCAGGCTCGCACACCGAGGGTTCCGTACAAATCCAGAAAATTTCACAAAATTGGGAAGTAAGTTGTTAAAATCTCTGTACTATTACCATCGACAATAAAAGTTTTCTCGTCATACATTGAAAATTACACATGTGCTAATGAAGTTCTTTTATTTGATACCTTACATGATACGATTTACTCACTTTGAATTTTGAACCCATATTTTGTGAATTTTGAGGCCCTATTTTTTGTGATTTAAATAAATATGTACAGTTTTCAGATTTATTCCCATATGTGTACTCTGAGACAATGCTTCTCGCCAAATTTCATAGTTCTATGTCAACAGGAAGTACCTACCCTGTAGGTTTTGATTTTTGTGAGTGTCGAAATATGCGGTTTTTACGACATAAACGCCTCTAACATTTTCAAACGATAACTGAGAAGTTTTTCTTTTACACAACTGCAAAAAACCATAGATATACGAGTACTTACGTATAAAGTTTAAATTTCAACTCGATATCTTTACGCGTTCCCGAGATAAAGAGTCTTGACATACATACATACGAACAGACGGACAACAAAGTTATCCTATAAGGGTTCCGATTTTTGCTTTTGAGGTACGGAACTCTAAAAATGGTTGAAATATTAGTATACTAGCTGATCCGGCGAACTTTGTTTCACGCAATTATCTTTACAAATTTTAGCCTATGTGTTATTCTGATGTATCTCAATCCGTTCAGTAGTTTTTGCGTGAAAGAGTAACAAACATCCATACATACTCACAAACATTCGCGTTTATAATATTTGTAGGATTTGAATATCAGATTAAAATAATAATAATAGATTATAATCAGGTGCTTTTGAAGGGCGATCTATTTCTATGCGGTGACTGGTTTTTCTTCGTCCGTGTTGTATTAATAATAATAGTTTTTCCAAGTGCTCAGCTCAGGGACCTTTAACTCGGTACATGTCAAGTACTCAACAAGACAGTAATAGACAAACAAAAAAAATCAAAAAGGCCTTGACAACCAAAACAAACAAAACTACCGTCG